>WOXC01007047.1:0-352367 GCA_011680675.1 Gymnobelideus leadbeateri
TTTTTCCTAGGGAGTTCACTGATGGCTTGTTTGATTTCTTTTTCTGAGGTGGGGTTATTTAAGTAATTTACTTCCTCTTCAGTTAATCTGGGCAACTTATATTTTTGTAAATATTCACCCATTTCACTAAGATTGTCAAATTTATGTGCATACAATTGGGCAAAATAATTCCTAATTATTGTTTTGATTTCCTCTGCATTGTAGGTAGATTCACGCTTTTCATTTTTGATGCTCATAATTTGGTTTTCTTCTTTCTTTTTTTTATCATATTGACTAAGGGTCTATCAATTTTATTGGTTTTTTCATAAAACCAGCTCTTAGTTTTATTTATTAATTCAATAATTTTCTTAATTTCAATTTTATTAATCTCTCCCTTGGTTTTCAGTATTTCTAATTTAGTATTTAATTGGGGATTTTCTATTTGTTCAACTACAGGATCTGCAAATACTTTCACATTAGACATTAATCAGGTTATAAAGAAGGATTGTATCAGATGGGATGAACAATGGGAAAGAGGAAACAAGCCCAAACAAGATAAAGAAAAAGAGCAGGTAGTTAGCTTCAATCTGGATTCAAACTCTGTTCTTTCTAGTTCTTTCTCTGAATGTAGACATCTCTCCCCATCATGAGTCTTTTGGAGTTGATTTATAACCCTGCATTGCTGAGAAGAGTCCAGTCTGTCAAAGTTGGTCATCACACATATGTTGTGTCTGTAATTGTATACAAATTTCCTCTGGTTCTCCTCTTCTCACTCAGCATCAGTTTATACAAGCCTCTTCAGGTAAATATGAAGTCCACTTGCTCCTCGTTTCTTTCTATGTCTCTCTTGCATCTTGTAATTGGAAGTTGAATTTTCCATTGAGCTCTGGCTTTTTCATCAGGAAGGTCTGGAAATCTGTTATATCATTGAATGACTGTCTCCTTTCATGGAAGAATATGTTCAGTTTCACTGGGTAGGTGATCCTTGGTTGTAACCCGAGTTCTTTTGCCTTGCAAAAATTTTATTTCATTTCGTCTGATCTTTCAGTGTAGAGGTTACCAAATCCTATGTGATCCTCACTGTGGTTCCTTGATATTTGAATTGTTTCTTTCTGTCCACTTGAAGTATTTTCTCCTTTGCCTGGTAGTTCTGGAGTTTGGCCACAACATTTCGAGGACTTTTTAATTTGGGATCTCTTTCAGGAGGTGTCCAGTGGATTCTCTCGATTTCTATTTTATTCTCAGGTTCTAGTATCTCAAGGCAGTTTTCCTTGATGAGCTCTTGGAGGATGTTGTCCAGGTTCATTTTTTCATCATGATTTTCCAGTAGGCCTGTGATTCTCAGATTATCTCTCCTGGATCTGTTTTCCAGTTCAGTTATTTTTCCATTGAGATATTTTACCTCTTTTTCTAATTTTTCATTCTTGATGTTTTGTTTGACTAATTCTTGGTTTCTCATAGAGTTATTCACTTTGATTTGGTTGATTCTAGTTTTTAGCGAACTATTTTCCTCAGTTAGTTTTTGGAGCTCCTTTTCCATATCATACATTTTTCTTTTTAAGGAGTTGTTTTCTTCATTATAATGTTTTTCTAATTGTGCAATTTTGATTTTAAAAGAATTATTTATTTTATCTTCTATCTCTCTCATTTGGTTTTCAAAGTTCCTTTTGAGCTCATGTAGGAAAGCTTTCTGTGCTTGAGATCAGTTCCCTGTTGATGCTTCAGCTGAGGGTGTGGAGTCAACACTGTCTCCCTCTGAATTTGGTTCCCCCCTCTCACAATAGTAGGACTCCAGAGCCTTTGTCTCTGCAGTCAGCTTTCTACCCATTTTGAGGCAGGGCCCTAGCCATGCCTTCCCTCTAGGGTTCCCAAGCCTTTATTGTTTAAGGTTTTGCCCTGGGGCAATAGTTACTATATTTTTCAGGATCTGAGGGGGGGATTGGAGCAGCCAGGGTTCACTCTGTCATCCTGGTCCCTGGAGGTCCAGATAGGGGCTTTTTAAACTTCTGGGCTATGGATTGGTAGTCCCAGGAATAGTTGCTGCCCCTGCCAGGGGCCCTGCATTTGATTCTTACCCTGCTCCATCCAGTCCCAGCCCTGTGTTGATAAGCCTGGCAATGGCCCTTATGGTTGCTGGGATGACTTGCCACCAAGTTGATCAAGCCTCATCTGACCTGCCTCTGCAAACTGCAGCATCCTGGCCTGCCTCGGCCTGCCTCAGTATGGGTGTCCCAGCCTGCCTCTCTAAACTCTTTGTTTCTAATCTGGTATATATATATAACTTGCATGAAAGCAAGAAATGATTTTTCTCCCTTTCAATAATGTCTGCATGACCTACGTCTGTGAAGCATTGTGGTATAGTGGATAGAGAGTGGTCTTGGAGTCAGGAGAGAGGTTAAAATCTTGCCTCTAGTCCATACTACTATGTGACCCTGGGCAAGGAATTCTAAGATGATTTTGCTGTGGTAACATTTCTCAAATACACCCCTATCTCTTCTCCAATGCTGCTACCACCTTAGTTCGATCCTTCATCACCACATAGGGTCAATTGCAATAGCCTCCTTGTTGTCTCCCTTCCACAAGTCTCTCTCTACTGAAGTCCATCCCTGACCCAACTCTCAAAGTAATCTTCTTAAAATACAAGTTTGATCATGTCACCTTACATGTCATACTTAGTAAACTCCAGTGGCTCCCTCTCACCTCCAGGATCAAAGATAAAATCCTCTGACACTCAAAGCCTTTCATAACCTGCCCCCTCATCCTTTACTACCTTTCTAATTGTCTTCTATCTTACAACACCCCTGTCCAGTGGCAATGACTTTCATGTTGTTCCTAAAACAAAATACTCTATTTTTCAGCTCCAGGCATTTTTACTGGCTCTCTCTCTCCCATGCCTGAACTGCTCTCCCTCATCATTGCTGCCTCCTGGCTTCCCTGGCTTGTTTTAGCTAACATCCCAGCCAAAATCCCATTTTCTACAGGAAGGCTTTCCCAATTTCTCTTAAGTATAGTGCCTTCCCTGTGCTGATTTCCAACTTATCCTGTATAAAGCTTGTTTGTACATAATTGTTTCCATGTTTTCTTCCCCCTTAGACTCTGAGTTCCATGAAAGCAGGGACTGTCTTTGACCTTTCTTTTTTTTTTCCTCAGGGCTTAGCACAATGCCTGGCATATAAGTGCTTACTAAATGTTTATTGACTAAGTCTATAAATTTCAGAACAGTTGTTCATCTATTGGAAGAGGACTCTATCCCCATCTTCCAAAAAACCTTAACTTGATCTTTCCATCCCTACCAATTATTATTCCATATCTCTCCTAGTCTTTTGTGACTAAATTTGAGAAGACTATCTACAATATCTTCACTTCCTTTCCCCTCACTCTCTTCTTAACCCTCTTCAGTCTGGCTTCTGACATCATCGGTCAACTGAAACTGTTTTCTCCAGCATTAGTAATGATTTCTTAATTGCCAAATCCTATGACCTTTTCTCAGTCCTCATTCTTTTTGGCCTAGCTGTTGCTCACTTTTTTCTCTTTGATAATCTCTTCTCTCCAGGATTTCAGGACTACTCTCTCCTGGTTCTCCTCTTGCTTATCTAGCCATTCCTTCTCAGTTTCCCTTTGCAGGATCTTCATCTAGGTCATGGATGTCTTATAGGACTCTGTCCTTTGTCCTAGGCCCTTTTCTCTTCTCCCTCTAGACTATTTCACTTCATGATCTTATCAGCTACTATGGATTTAGCTATCTCTATGATGATGATTCTACTCATCTACTCATCCATCCCTAACCTCTCTGCTGGACTTTCATCTTCAATGGCTAAACATCTTGAACTGAATGTCTTGTAGACACCTTGAATTCAGCATGTTCGAAAGTGAACACATTATCTTTTCCCCAAAATCGTCCCCTCTTCCAAATTTCCCTATTATTGTAAAGGGCAGCAGAAACTTTGTTCCTGTAGTACTTCAGAATTTACTATATACCTTCCTTAAACCCACCCTTTGAGACCAGTGATGCACATATTACCCTCTGTTTTATCAATGAGGAAAAAGGCTCATAGAAGTAATGACCTAAGGCCGGCTAGGTGGCTCAGTAAATAGAGCACCGGCCCTGGAGTCAGGAGGACCTAAGTTCAAATCTGGCCTCACATACTTAACACTTAACTAGCCATGTGACATTGGGCAAGTCATTTAACCCCAATTGCCCTGCCCTCCCCCCTCCAAAAAGAAAAAAAAATTATGACTTACCCAGAGTCATATAGCAAATGAGTGTCAGAACCTCCTAGACAACAAATGGTGGATGGACCTGCATCCCTATCTTATGTTATCCTCTCTAGGGCTCCAGATAAGATAGCTCTCAGTTCCTAGATAGAAGGAACTATGCCAAAACTGCCTGGAGACCAAACCTAAGCAGTATCTCATGAGGGAGATCAAGGAACAGCAGCATTCACTGAGGCTTCTTAACAGAATTTCTGTATCAGCTCTTTATAGACATGTTGAAAAGTATTATATGTACAAAAAAATCATTTGTCGCAATACACACATATATACACATATGTGTGTGTATGTGTGTGTGATCTTATTAGTATGAATATTCCTTCCATTGGTATTTATTACATCCTATTCACACCTTCTTATCCTACACAGTTTTTGTCGATGTATTTCTACATATCTTCCATAAAGAATCTATCCAAGATGCTAGAGACCTTCCTCTGATTCTTTTACTACTCTGTGAGTGCCACCACTACAGAACTGGGGGGGGGCGGAGCCAAGATGGCGGAGTAGAAACAGCTCGTCCAAGCCTCTCTGCCCCCAGATTCCCCACAAACTATGTAAAAAAGGACTGTGAACAACTTCTGGAGCCCCAGCACCCACAGAACGACACAGAGAAGCTAACCTCCCGCTGAGGAGAGCCCAGCAGGAAGGACCAGCGCAGCAGTCTGGGAGCCGGCAGCGCGCAGAACGCAGGGGCGCAGGAGCCGAGCCGAGCCCAGGTCCGAGTGAGCCGAGGTTTTAGCCCCAGGGCGGCAGGGCCAGCAGCCGGCTGGAGGAACCCCAGAACACCAGGAGCAGTGGCGACTCCAGAATTATCAACATAGACATGCCTAGGACAAAGTAAGAGGTTAGTGTCCTATGGACTTTGGGACCTGTATTTGGGGAATGCGTCAGCTCCCTCCCCTGGGGACTAGAAGCCGCTGAGGAGACACGCCATTTTGTAGTTTTCAGGGGCAGATCTGGCTCCCAGCCTACAAATCGTGGGGAGATCCAGCGATCAGTCTTGGGGGGTAATCGCTCTTGCTTTAACCTCCCTGGATCTGGATTGTGATCTAGGGTGGAAGCTGTGGGTGGGTTTACAGCTTGCCAGAAATGGAAGTTGCCCCCCCACACGTTCGGGACGAAAATTCCTCTAGCTGGCCTTAAAGTGTGGCAACAAGCCCAAAAGTCAAGCAATTAAGTGGCAACATGCCAAGGCAAAGGAAACAGAAAATGCAACCCTAGACTCCTATTTTGGGGGCATAGAGCGGGAAAAGGACTGTGAGGTCAGAAGTCCTGCTCCAAAAGCCCCAGGGGAAAACATGAGTGGGTTGCAGGCCATAGAGGACCTTAAGAAGGACTTTAAAAATCAAATAAGAGAAGTGGAGGAAAAATTGGAAAGAGAAATGAGAAGGATGCAGAAAAGTATGAAATGAGGGTCAACAGCCTGACTGAGGAAAACAACACCTTAAAAAATAGACTAGCTCAAATGGCAAAGGAGGCCCAAAAGGGCAATGAGGAGAAGAATGCCTTAAAAAGTCGAATTTGCCAGATGGAAAAAGAATCTCAAAAGTTCACTGAGGAGATTCATTCCTTCAGAGTTAGACTGGAGCAAATGGAAGCTAATGACTTTATGAGAAATCAAGATGCTGTTAAGCAGATCCAAACAAATGAAAGATTAGAAGGCAATGTGAAATATCTCATGGGAAAAACCACTGACCTGGAGAATAGATCCAGGAGAGACAATTTAAAAATTATTGGACTACCTGAAAGCCATGATCAAGGAAAGAACCTAGAAATCACCCTTCAAGAAATTCTCAAGGAAAACTGCCCTGCTGTTTTAGATCCAGAGGGCAAAATAGAGGTTGAAAGAATCCACAGATCACCTCCTGAAAAAGATCCCAAAAAGAAAACTCCCAGAAATATTATAGCCAGGTTCCAGAATCCCCAGATCAAGGAGAAAATACTACAAGCAGCCAGGAAGAAACAATTTCAATATTGTGGAAACACAATCAGAATAGCCCAGGACCTGGCAGCTTCTACACTGAGGGATCGAAGGGCATGGAATATGATATTCCAGAGGGCAAAAGAACTGGGAATGAACCCAAGGGTCACCTACCCAGCAAAACTGAGTATTTTGTTTCAGGGGAAAATATGGTCATTCAGTGGAATAGAGGACTTTCAAGCATTCTTGAGGAAAAAACCAGAGTTGAATAGAAAATTTGACATCCAGACACAAGAAGGAAGAGATGCCTGAGAAGGTAATCAGGGAAAAGAAATCAAAAGGAACTTATCAAAGTTGAACTATTTACATTCCTATATGGAAAAGCAATAACTGTGACTGATGATATCTTTCTCACTATGAAAATAATGGAAGAAGGGGGTGTGGTCATATGAATACATATGTGAATGTGTGTGTATATGGTTACAGTTATATATGGATAGAGGGCATAGGTTGAATCTGTTGGGAAGGGAGAATACTCAAGGGATGAAATTATGAGGTGAGAGAGGAAAGTGGCAAGAGGAGATGGGGAGAGACAGGGTAGGGTAAACTATCCCATGTAGATGAAGCAAGGGGAAGTGGTTGCAAAGGAGGGGGAGAATAAGGAAGGCTAAAAAGGCAAAACCACATTCACATTGAATTTGGTTCAGGGAGAAAATGACATACATACTAAATGGGATATCTCAACCTGCAGCAGGATAGGGGGAAGGGGGATGAGAGGAGGGATGATGGATGGGAGGGCATCCTTGGGGTGAGGGGAGGTTGGAAGTACCCACTATAGAAGAGGGACAGGATTATGTAGGGAATGGACCAGGTGGGGGGTGGGATGAGTGGGAGGGAATTATAAGCAGCCTTGTACAATATATCTACTATGATAATGTTTTGCATAGCTAGACATGTACAACATATACTGAATTACTTATCTCCCAAGAAGGAATGGGTGACAAGGGAGGAAGGAAATGGATCTGAAATTCGAGGTCGTAACATTAAATGTTTCAAATATATATAAATACTATTATTAATACTCTTTTGCTTGTAATAGGGAGATAAGATGTGCAGGCATTGGGACACAAAGATTCACCTTCCTCTAATGGAAAAGTCGATGGGGGTATGGGAGAAGGTATGGGAGAGAGCAGATTGGAGGAAGCGATATCTTGTGGGACTGCTATTCTGGGAGGTTGGGTAGGGGAATAATGGGGGGAAAATGATTGTAACTCAAAATCTGGCGGAAATGAATGATGTAAAACAGAAGTTAATAAAGCATTTGTTTAAAAAAAAAAAAGAACTGGGGTGGATGTAACTGAAAGATTTCTGTTACTATCCCCTGTCTTCTTCACATGTCAAGCTCACCTCTTCTTCCGGGTTCATACCCTTGGTGATATTTCCACTCTACTTCTTACATGCAAACCATCATTAACCTGCAGTAATACACCATACTCGTATGAGAGCAAATATTAGTTATAAACATGTTTTATTTAGGAATATATGAAACATAGTTATATCTCAGGTAAGAAGTGAACTCAATCAGAGGTGTCAAAATCACAGCCTTCGAAACTCCCCAGTCTGGCCAAAACCAGATTAAAACATAATTGGGAAATGTTTAACAAAATAACTAGAAATAAAATAAAACATAGATAATGTTAATTTGTGATTTTCTAAGTCAATATGTGACCCATAGAGGGATCTGTTTCTATTTGAGTTTGACACTACTGGGCTAGATGACCTCTAAAGTCCCCTTCCAACACTCAGCAGTTAAAGAATGAGCAGCTCTATGGTACTAGAGCATTTGTTCCAGGTATTCAGGTAATGAAATTATTGTCATCATGTCATCATGTATTACTTGCTTCTTAAAATAAATTACTACTTATCCAGGACAACTAGACAAGTAACTGAAATTGGCATAAATAAAGTTCATTACTTTGATTTTTTTTTTTTACAGATGGCATGGTTAGGTGAAACACCTACATTACCAGTCTTTGGTGATGGTACAAATATAATTCCAGCAATCCATGTCCTTGATTTAGCAGGGTAAGCATTACTGACAGATAACCTCACTGAAAGCTGTTTCATGCCTGTTGTTTCTAAGCTTTGAGATTTTTTTTCTTCCACATTGTGTCAGATGAGCAGACTGCACTGCAGTTGCTAAAGAGAAAAATAAGTGCCACTCTGCTTTTTCACACACACACATACCCCCAGGTCCTATAAAGATAAGAAATGGTTTTTAAATCTTCAACCTCTTTACAAAGTGTAAGTTAAGTTGGCCTTCTAGTTTTCTATCCCTCAGAGAATTGAACCCCCTTCTTTGAACTACCTTCCTTATTAGTTATGCTCCCAGAGAGGACATTAGACCTGGCTCAGGTAAGATTCTATGTAGGAATCTTATGTGTATGCTTTAGAAATAGATATGGGAATACACAATAAAAATGTAAGTATAACTTCAGATTCACTCTTTTCCAAAGGCATTACTATGGAAATTAGAGGAATAGAAATATCTGCCCATAGACATTTACATGGTGTTCCCTAAGTTTCCTTGACTTTGAACCAAACAGACTGCTGAGAAGGAGCTAGAGGGTAGCCATGCCTGGGGAAGGGGGTGATTTCCATCTTGTCCTAGAGAAGAAGTCAACAGGGTGATTTTAAGAGAGTCACACTGTAGATGCAGATTCAGAGGTAGGACCCAGAGAATTGGGAGCATGGATAAAACTGTTCTCCATGGAAAGATAAAAGCAGGACACAAGCAGGAGAAAACCTCTTAACTTAAACTTAGGTATGCTAATATGTAGGATCTCCTCTAAAAGGCATGAGGAAAATTCTTTCTAGAACATATAAAATAGCTATCGTGGATAGCTGATTTTTTATTTTCTCTACTAAAAAGAAATACCTAAGTCACAAAAGACTCATAAATGGACATTAACAAATAGTTGAAACATTAAAGAATAAACTGCCATCTGTTGTATTCTACCATGTGGTAAAGACAACCTCAGACTCAATATTTCATATTAACCTCCTATCTGGACTGTTAGAGCAGCCCATGAGTCCAGATATGCTGACAAGACCATGCATGGCTTGCCCTTTAGCTTTAGTGTCTTACTGAGCTGCAGTCATTTCCTTCTGGGGAATCAGGCCCCATACCTCTTAACCTCGAGAGGTTACTTACAGATCTGGAGATATCCATTTCTTAGTGCTGCTGTTTGGTATCCTAGACTCCTGGAAAGACACAGAAGAGGCAGCTAGGGACTTAAGGTCTAGCCTCAGGCTTGCTTAGACACATACATATTCTTGCTATTTTGTGCCTGCTATTACTGGGGCCACAGGAACCACTGAGGAGCAGGGGGCACATCTGAGGCAGAGGCAGCGCTGGCTGTGTCCCAAAAGGGGCTACTTTAAAAGAGGCCAGAAGCCATTTCTCCTCACTCTCTATAGCCCAAATAGTAGATAGCTATTCCTGCTTAGTGACCAATCTTTTTTGGCATAGACTCCACTCATGAGGATACATGAAGACCAACTAAGAGTCTTTGGTTATACATGACCCTTAGCAAGGGCCCTGAACATGTGCCTTTCCCCATGGAGCCAGAACATGTTTGCCCAGCTTAATGGAATAAATGAAGGTGAGGGTCATATTTTGATGGACTCTTATGGCATGGACCTGGTATCTTCAAAAGGGACATTTATTATTGACTTATTTCAGTTGCATGTGACTCTTTGTGACCCCACTGAGGGTTTTCTTGGCAAAGATACTGGAGTGATGTGCCATTTCCTTCTCTAGCTCATTTTATAGATAAGGGACTGAGGCAAACAGGGTAAAGTGACTTGCACAGGGTCTCACAACTAGTAAGTGTCTAAGGTTAGATTTGAATTCAGGAAGATGTGTTTTCCTGATTCCAAACCTGACACTGTATTCACTGCACAACTCAACTGCACAGATGGGATACTTGTCTTTTATCCTTGGTTCTCTAGGATGTCTTGGCATCAGGATGTCTTCACTTGCGAGTGAGTTGGATTTAAGAGACACACAGCTGTGCAAAGTCATCAGCCTTGCTCTTTCCTTCAAAGTCATTATAAAGCCACACACAAGCAGCTTTCCAGAGAACTGCTGCTGTGAACAGCTTTCAAGTTCTGATTACATAGTATAGTGAGCTCTCTATTCAATAACAAATCAGAGCAAAACATTCATAGAAAATCAAGGCACAGCATTCACAAACTTACAACTTATCACAGAAAATCAAAATACAGCATTCACCATGTTACAACTCAACAACTTATCACTAAAATAGCCACATAGTTTTCACCAAAATGGTCACATAGTTTTAAACAAAGTACATTCATTTAGTCAATCACAAAATCCTTAATTCCATCACAAAGTACAAAATTCAAAGCTCTCCACCCCTTGGTCACAGTAAATCATAATCTTTTCAGTCAGTACCCAGTATACAAATAAAGTCTTCTTTCAGCTTGATTCAAGGCTGGCTCTCATCTTCCATGGTTCCTCTTCCAAGATCCCAGCTCCAACGTCACCTGGGTCCAAAGGCAGGCAGCTCCCAGTTTCTTGTCCAGCTCCTTGTCCAGTTCTTTATCCAGTTCCCATTCCATATTGAAGTTCACATTGTCCAGTCCACTTCAAGTCCTTCACAGTTCCTGTTTCTAGGAAAACAAAGCTTGACAGAGCCACAATAATATCCATACACATTGCCGGCACCACCATCAATTCACCATCTGCCTGTAAAATCAACTTAGACCCATCAACAAGGTCTGAGAACTCAACACAAATCATCAACATAGAAATCAACACAGACCCACAAAGTCCAAGAGGTTAGCACAAATGATCAGTAAAGTCCCAGGACCTCCAAAACCCTCCTCCAGAACTTCTGTAAACATACAACCAGAAAATCTTCTTTCAGGGCTTCCAGTAAGGTCCCAGGGCTTCTTTACAAAGCATCATGAACAAACATCAACACAGACAGAACAGAAAAACAGAGTGCCAGGTTGCCACAAGTTTTCTCCTCCAACAATAGTCCTCTTTTCAGTTCTTTCTCTAGCCTGGAAATTCTCCTTATATATGGTCATTAGCTCCTCCCCTTCCTGTTGCAGGAGTTTATGAGTTCTAGAGTTCACAAGTTGTGGGATTCACATGTTCTGTTTCTTAACAGACTTGATACAAGGCTCAAAAGAAACTTGAGCTGAAACAAGGTGTTAATTCAATAGCTGAAACAACCTATGAACTACTTCTGTGCTTACCATTACAGTCATCAGAGTTGAATGATAAGATATAGGTCAGAACAACTGGCAATGGCCCCAGATGCAGTGGAACACCTTGGCCTTTCTTAGCTAAGGTCTTTCCTAGGTCTCAGTCTGTCTGAGGAAATAGCCTTTCAGTAATTAAAGTCTAGGTAAGAATTTAGCCAAAAGATGGCCTAGTTTGCCTTCAGAAATGAATCAGAATGGGAGGGGAAGACCCTCAGAGTTTCTGGCCACAGCAGAAATAATTGCTATTTACAATCACTCTGAGCCATCAAAACAAAAACAATGAGCAAGTGAGGCTTGGGCTCGGGCCCATTATTGGCCAGTCAGTAAAAACCAGAGTAATTTGGATTTAAAAGTATAGTCAAGTAGCTCCATTTCAATCCCAATGAGTTTTATTAAAAGCCTGTTTTCTCAGAGCTATATAATGAAATCATAAATGAAAAGTACACGAGACAAAAGAGTTAATTGTTTCAATTTTTTAAAATGATAGAATAAATAAGTAGGGAAGAAAAAAAATCTAGCCCCCTAAACCCAAGATGCCTTGAGAAACATAAGCAATCAAAATTGATATTCCTTTGGACAGACTTCCCACATATAAATGAGATAGTATCCTTAACACCTATGTGATTATAACCTTGAGTTGACTATTGATTGAATGGACACATTGAGCCCTCTCCAAAAACATATTTGTCCTTCACATATGCCATGTTTCCCCCAGTCCACCCTAGGTGAAGCTCTTTGAGGTGGAAAATAATATTTATGCATTTCTTCCAGCAGAGGCAAGATAATCTGCTTTCCCTAGCACACATCTCCCCTTAATCTATCAGTAAAGAATGTGCTGGTGAAAGATAATGCATGCACAGAGAGATGGCACGGTGGAGAGAGCTCCAAGCTTGGAATCAGGAAGGTTCATCTTCCAGAATTCAATTATGGCCTCTCAGACATTTTTTAACTGTGTGACCAACCCTGGACAAGTCACTTAACCCTGTTTGCCTCAGTTTCCTCATTTGTTAAATGAGATGGAGAAGGAAACAGCAAAGACTCTAGTATCTTTGCCAAGAAAACCCCAAATGAAGAGTAGGATGCTACTGAGAAAATGCATAGGCAACCATGATTTTTTGTAGACTACATTGCCATAAGAAATTAAGTAGGCATGTTTATCTTGAAGTCAGTATTCATTCACCTGCTGAATTCCATTAAGATACTTTCATCTTTCCTTGCACCATACCTCCTTTGGACATATAAATTTATTCCAGCTGTGCCACCAGTACATATTAAGGATAATAGTTCTTCCCTTCCTGCATTTAAATGTGTAAAGATAACCTAGAGTAGTGATATTTAAACACATTCTGAACCCTCTCTGTAGTATTTCAATGATCCAGAGATTCCCCACTAATTTTGCTGACAACAGAACAATTATTAAACATTTTCTGGAACTTTAATCTCCCTCCTGGCATCAAAACAGATATTTTTGTGTATGTTAGAGGATGGATAGAGGAAAGAAAGGGGATAAATGGGACTAGAGTTTACAGAGAGGAGGAAAGGAAAAGAAGGAGAAACAAGGAGAATACAGTGAGAAGATGTAGGGTTATTTCATATTGCCTACACCTCTGGGAATTTCTATAGCTCTAGAGACTCTGTTGGCCTCTTAAAATTCACAATATATCTGAAAACTCTTGACAGTTTATCTGAACATATCTGAAAAAATGCTAAACTTTTCTACATTAATGAAATAGTAAAATAAAACAGTTCAATCTCTCAAATAGGATGAGAACTGGATTTGCTAGTGTTCTTCTTTGGAATTCTTCAGCTTTAGGTTTCAGGGGAGTGCATATCTGTTATGTTTTCCATGGGTAATCATTGTACTTACTGAATTGCAGAGTCTTACAAAATATAGCTGACCACGTGCCAAAGGTTCACTACCTAATTGCAATGGATGAGGCTTCTCATACACAAGAAGATATACTAAAGGTAAAATACTTCAGTGTCATATTTTTATACTTACGTTAAAAATATGTGGTTTTGTTGATGTGACTACTTCTCCACTAATGCAGATTGTAACCTCTCCATATCTTAGTAAAATAGTCATGCCCTCCAAGCATTACTGGCTCTATAGAAGCTTCCAGAGCTTGTGTTTCTCTGGCATAGCCTTCAGGGACTCTGGACCATCTACATGCTACAGGGACAAACTATATAGTAGGACTGTAGGGAAAGCCATATTTTGAAAGTGTTCCCTTTTTTGTCCTTAAGAAATTAAATATTCAAAATAAAGACTAGAATTATTGTAAAATGGAACAGTCTTGAAACCTTGTCTGCAGTTTAGGGCATATAAGAAAGAGAGGGGAGAGAGAAAGAGAGAGAGAGAGGAGGAGATATTTTGTAGTTACATACATACAAAAGTGTTTACATCCTTGACTAAGAACGGCTGAGTGGGGAAGCTGGAAGAATGGGTATATGGGAAGCTGAAATGGATGTGGGCAACAGGGTGTGGGGTGGGAAGGGGTGCTTATACCCGGAAGTGACACAGTTCAAGTGGTCAAGGAGTTTAGGAAGTCCAGGAACCCCAATAACCAGAGTCCCTGGAAAACAGTCTAGAATGAATTCACAGACCCAAACATTCTCTAAGTCAAGGTGGCAAAGATATATTGTTATATATACAGCTGGCAAGAGTTCTTTGGGAACCTGCAACCTTAGGGGATTACAGTTAAAAGTTTATATAGGATAATATATAGTAGAACCTGTGCCAAATATGCTAACTAGGTGAGTCAGGGCAGGATTCAGGAGGAGTTAAGGAGTGGTCAGTTCTTTAAGGCACATGCACTTTTAATATCTATTACACAGGTATATTGCCCAGAATTCACTGGGAAATAGCCCAAGGGGAGTTTGCATGGAGGTGTGGTTTTAGGCTTGAGATGTCACTAAGTCAGCTATCGGTCAGGGCCAACCAAGCTGCCACCCATCGATGTCATGTTTGACAAGATGGATATTAGGAGTATGCATATGTCCCAAGCCTAAGGCATAAATAATGAGGGATTCAGGATGTATATAATGAGCAAGGGAGTCATTTAAAGATAATCTAGTGAAAGATTCATAGGTGCAGCTTGTTATTGTACCAAGGGGAAATAAACATTTGGCTGGGGCTAGGCAGAGTACTGGCATGGGGAGAAGCAAGCAGAGATAATGCTCTGAGGCTAGGGAGACATGTGATTTTACAAACTGGGGTTCAAGCATAGGCACCTGAGCACCCCATCAGAAGCACAGAGTGGGCAGTGGAGAGGGAAGGATTCTCTGGAGGTCTTGGACAGTTGCTCTAGCAGGAGTTAAGAAGAGGGGTAAAAGTGCCCCTGGGGATGTTGGGAAACTTCCCTTTATACTTGGGTGAGGTCAGCTGACCAAGATGAATACCCAAGGTAAGAACTAAGGAAAGCCCTAGATTTTCTTTCTTTCTTTTTTTGTGTGCTTATTGTTCCAGTTGTTTTGCTCAGCTAATTCTGAAGGGGAGGGCAGCTCCAGGGAGAAGGTGGATTGGAGGATGGTGGGAGATACTAGGACTTATGTCTAAGGGTTTCTTCTTTCTTTGTCTGAAGGCAAACCTAAATTTTATCAATTTGTAAGTATCCATATGTGGACTTACTTTTTGAATCAAACTCTGCAGATGCTTAATCCTACCCAAGTAGAAGCAAATCCAGGAATGTGGGGCAGGGAGGGGCGAAAATAAAGCTATTTGGTTAAGAAATAACTAGTTTTGGGGTGGCTAGGTGGTGCAGTGAGTAAAGCGTTGGCCCTGGAGTCAGAAGGACCTGAGTTCGGATCCGACCTCAGACACACAGGCACACACAAACAAAAAACCTATCCATGTAACCTTGGGCAAATTACTTAACCCCAATTGCCCTCCAAAAAGCAAAACAAAAACAAAAACAAAAAGAAATAACTAGTTTCCTACCCCCCAAATATGCTCAACTTGAAATTATGGATCATGACCCAGATTCACCAAAGCTAAAATATACTTACATAGTGGGAGCCAGACTGTCAGCACTCCTCCCCTTGGCTATAGCTGCTTTGTTCAAGATATGTGCTTTTTCATTTCATATACTCCTGTGCATCTCCCTCAGTTTTGAAGGTGTACTTTTTAAGGTTTTCAATTATATTTCCATTTACTTGAATGTAATATGAAATTGTATCTACATATAAATATTACTATTTTTTTCAATAGTGCATCAGTAAAAATGTTGGCCCAGGAAAAATCCAAAAATTTGCTAAAGAAAATGCATTTTTAAGCAAAGAATTAACAGTAAGTATAAAATTTCTAACTTCCTTATTCTCTTTTAAAATAGTATTATTGAAAAGTATTAAATGTGAACTATCTTTTACATCTGTGTAAAAAATAAACTATCATTAAACATGTTCCAGATTGTCCAATCCAATCCATTAAATATTTATTAAGCATGTACTATGTGGCAGGTACTGTGCTAAGTGCTGGGTATACAATAAATAAAAAAGAAAGATAGTCCCTGCCATCAAGGAGCTTACAATCTAGTGGGGGGAGATGATACACAAAAGGAGGCAGGAAAGAGGGAAGTGAAGCAGGGTTACAGGTCTTGTTCCATGGAGTTGAAACCAAGTAGAATAGCAGTTGCAGAATGAAGACATTATACAGAATAAATATTGACTCAAATGCTTTGAGAAAGCAAACTTTGAAAAACTAGTTGTAGTTCCAGGGATAGCATTTGGTGTAAATATGGTACATTGTATATTCTACATTATCATAGATTATAGTATAATTAAGACATGGATAAGGAATTGTATGATAGGTTATCTAGTAAATGCAAGGGGTAAAATATGGAATGTTATCTGTGTTTCACTGATAACCTCTTGATGCAAAAAAGGCTTCCAGGGTGTGACCATGAGGAGTCTTTAAGGAGGAGATGGACAAGACCAGACACAGATGGGTGGCTATCTGTGTCATTGGAGGGAACTCCTGAATTGATGAAATCATAAATCCATTTGAGTTTAGAAATAGAAATAGAAATGTAGGAATTGTTGAGGTAATATCAGTCAATATTTCATTAATTTGCTGCCATCTCAGTTTCTGAACATTCATTAAACATCATTTGTCAAACACTAAGTGCAAGGCACTGTGCCAGGTCTGATAATTAAGTGACCTTGTCTTGATGCATCACAACCTACAATGACTTCAGTCATTAATGGGTTTTAGTCATTACTAGCTAAGCTGCTATATTAATCCACATGCTCTTGTCATTTCATCTCTCTGCTCAGAAAATTTTAGGTCTTTACTTTTACATACTAAGTAAAGTTCAAACTCTTTTACCTAGCATCCAAGGCCCTTCACAACCTAGTGCTACCCAACTTTCTAAAATACTAGCTTTTTCTCATATTACTCCCCTCAATGCAATTCCTCGCTACTACCTTCAGGCAGGATTCTCTCTCTCTGTCCCTGTCTGTCTGTCTGTCTCTCTCTCTCCTCATTATCCACCTCCACTCTCCACACTCTTTTGTCTGTATGCCTTTTTGACAATGCTATTCCCTTTGTCTTGAATGTCCTCTTTCCCCCTCTTTCACTGTTGATTTTCATGTTTCCTCTTTAAATATCAAAATCAAAAGGCACCTTCAGGAAGACTTTTCTTATCTTCTGAAGCTGATAATAATCTACTTCTTCACACCTCATGTGACAATTTGTTTTCTGATTTTTAAGACACTTAGACAACGTTGTTCACTAAAGTTATCTGGGTTTGTATCTTATCGTCCTGTTGAACTGCTTTTAGAAATTAACTGGTTTTTAGGAATGAGCTATATGACTGTGGTGTTTTTAAGAATACTGTATTTAGTCTTTAAGTATGTTCCCATTTTTTATGCTATAGAAAGCAAATATTGCTATATACTATAAGACAGAAAATGTAGATAGAACTTATAGAAATATAGTAGTGTTATAATTGATATGATAGTAAATACTAATTGATTCATTGATTTTCATGTTTAATAATTTTATTTCTTCTTGTATTAACTACCTCATAGTGTTGTAAGAAAGTACTATGTGAATTAAGGAACTATAATAACTGAATTATTCGTATTTACCAACTTAGGTGGAACCTTTTAATTAATTGTTAATTAAATATTCACTTATTCTTTATCTTTTAGCAAGGACAACTTGATCATTTGTTAGTCAACTTAAGAATGGAAGCCTTATTTGTAAAAGAAAATTTTAATATTAGGTGGATTGCCCAATCAGGATTTGTGGAAAATATAGCGAATATCCTCAAAGAATACAAGCAAAATAGAGGATTATTGGTAATTATTTCCTGAATGTTATTTAAACTTCTGATTTGTGAAAAAAAATGTTTTAAAATGTAAAGTACTAAGATAAAGGTATATTTGTTCTTTAATCCTTTTCTTTTCTTTTCTTTTTTGGGGGGAAGGCAGGACAATTGGGGTTAAGTGACTTGCCCAAGGTCATACAGCTCGTAAGTGTTAAGTGTCTATGATTAGATTTGAACTCAGGTCCTCCTGACTCCAGGGCTGGTACTCTATTCACTGCACCACCTAGCTGCTCCCTTTAATCCTAACAATACAGGGGAATCGATATATTTGAAAATTTGAACTGTAACAAGAATTGGGATAAAAAATAGAAAATAAGAACGACTAGCAACCATCGTGTCTGACATAAATTGAAAATGATTTATCTGTTTGACTAAGGTTCTGTCTGCATAAGAGAAGCTTGGTGTAGGTTGGAAAAAAAAACTGGCATTTTTTAAAATCTGTGTATACCAACTGATTACTGGGAACTAGAAAAAGGCAAATATAAAAATTTCACTAGAATTTAAAGTTTGTAACAATGACACCTGGCTTTCAATCTAGCCCTTTGAAAAATTCTAAACATCATACCAATATGTTATTACTGTTTTTGTGTAAGCTGCTCTAAACAAATATAAAATCATTCTCATATCAAAGAATATTCCTTTAGCTACCGATTAACAAATGCTTTTCATAAGAGAATTATAATTCCCTTTGTGCAACATTAGGGAACTTAATACTCAAATTAGGAAATTCATCTCTTGGGTTTCAGCTGCTATACTGTAGAGTTGACAGTAAAGCAGGGAAGTTGAACCAAGTGGTCTTTCCAGCTCCAGGGTTTATGATTTATTATTATGATAATTTTCTTAATGTTAAATATATACTTTCTTTGCAATAAGCCAAGGGTGGTTCTGTATATAAATTCATAGAATTTGAAATATAAAATGTAAAGTCTTTTTGTTAAAATAACTTTAATTCTTTAGAACACTTAAGATTTACATAATATATACTAGCAATATTTGTTTAGTATTGATGCAAAAACTATTTTTAAAATTATATGCTAATTATAAATATTTTGTCATAATTTCGGATTTGTCACTATGCCCTAACATTTTTAAGAAAAAAATATTTTGATGAAATGATTTAAATAAAGGGTGATCAGAGAGATTTTCTGGGGAAATTATTTTCAACCACAGTGAACAATACAACTTTTTAAGGCTTTCAAACAGTTGCTTCTAAAAATATATATTTTTTTATTAATTTAATTTTATCATTAAAGTAACAAAAGTAACATAGTTATTTAGTTCTTGCTGCTTACCATAAGAAATATAGACATTGCTTCTCTTGATTTGATTTTTAAAGTTTGTCTTCTCTTTAAAAATCTGCTGGATCCTTATAAAAATGATAACATTCTACATACCAAATTACTGTCTATTTTATACTTAGCTATAGCTTCTGAAAACTTCTAAAATGGCATTTCAATAGAGAAAATAATTACTTTCCAAATATAAAGTGCATTTTTAAGTTCTAATAGCAAATAAATGTGCTAAATAAAAAGGTGTGATTAAAGGCCAAATTCATTCCATAAACCATAATTATGAAATAAGAAATTAGGCTCCATTTTTATTGATTCAATAGTTCTTTATTATTTTAGTCTATGGAACAAATGTAAATACTGTTGACTATATCACCAGACTCTGATGTGTTCTTTCCTCACCCTCGCCCCCCAAATACTTACTAGCATTTGTAAGTAAATACACACACACACACACACACACACACACACACACACAACACCAAAGAACTAAAGACCAGTATAAATTAAGTGAAGAATTAGGGTGTTTAATTTTTTTCTAAATTACTTCAAGTGCAATAGTGATTCTTTCACTTCTATAAAAGCTACTAGAAGGTTTTCTAATTTCTTGATGTTGTATCAGGAATGTCTGATTTCAAATAAGAGCTGAGTCAGAGTAACAGCTCTGACATTTACCATTTTGGGAACCTGATTAAAGTACATCAACTCTTTCACCTCCTGAGGCTTATTTTCCTCATCTGTTAAGAAAAAAAAAATCACACTTCTACAACTTACCTGATAGAGTTATTGTAAAGAGAGTACTTTGTAAGCTACAAAGTGTGTTAGGGTCGTTATTGAAAAGCTCACAATGATAAAGGAACATGGAATCTATATATATACTCCCATGACTCAATTCATTCTATTATTACAAATTAACTTTGGGAAAGTTTATAATATTTTAAGTTTTAATATAGTATTTTTCCCAATTACATGTAAAAACAATTTTAGGGGAGGCTAGGTGGCGCAGTGAATAGAGCGCCGGCCCTGGAATCAGAAGGACCTGAGTTCGGAGCCGGCCTCCGACACTTAATCCGCACAAACAAAACCTAGCCGTGTGACCTTGGGCAAGTTACTTAACCCCAATTGCCCTAAAGGGGCGGCTAGGTGGCGCAGTGAGTAAGAGCGCCGGCCTCGGAGTTTGGATGACCGGAGATCAGAGCCGGCCTCAGAAAACGAGCACCCACGAATAAATAATAATGACTAGCCGTGTAACCTTGAGCAAGTTACTTAACCCCAATTGCTTTTAAAAAAAAAAAAATTAAAAAAAACAATTTTAACATTTTTTTAAATTTAGAGTTCCAAATTATCTCCCTCCTTCCCTTCCTCCCTCTTCTCCCCCCTCATTGAGAAGGCAAGCAATTACACAGAAGTTATACATGTGTAGTCATGCAAAACACATTTCCACATTAGTTATGCTGCGAAAGAAAACACAGACAAAAAAAGAGAAAAAGAAAGAAAAAGTATGCTTTGATCTACATTCAGACCCCACCAGTTCTTTCTCTGGAGATGGACAGTGAGGTTTTATAATTTTAAACGAAATACTGAGGGGCGGCTAGGTGGCGCAGTGAGTAGAGCGTCGGCCCTGGAGTCAGAAGGACCTGAGTTCAGATCCGGCCTCAGACACTTAACGCACACACAAATAAAAACCTAGCCGTGTGACCTTGGGCAAGTTACTTAACCCCAATTGCCCTCCAAAAGGCAAAAAAAAAAAAAAAAAAGAAATACTGACACATATAGCACTTATTCTTGGAAGCTGAAAGCCCTTAGAAGATGAGCCAATCCCTGATTGCACTGTTACTAACAATATTCTGAAAAGAGTGTTTGATTTAGAAGTTAGGTTAGGACATGAGTCCAAGTCACAATTTTTACACTTCCTACCTTTGGACAAGAACAAATCACCGCTAAGCTTCAGTTTCCTCCTCTCTGACTGACGGTTGACCTAGATACCTTATAAGGTCCCTTCCAAACTACATTTGTCATCCTAAACTGTATTTTGATGTTCTCTTTTTATTTTTTAGCCTGTTAAGATCTGCATCCTCGGTCCTCCTGCAGTGGGGAAAACATCTATTGCCGAAGAAGTGTGCAAGCACTACAAATTACACCATATTAAAATAAAGGATGTAATTACTGAAGCCATAGCAAGGCTGGTAAATTCATATTTGCTCCTTTGAACCCTACTTAGAATTTTCATTTCTGACTTTTTTTAAATCAACAGTTTTCTTTGTATAATAAATATGTAACTCACTAGAGAAAAATATGTCATTCACTGAAAAACTGAATATAAAGAGATCTTTATAAGTTAAAACTCCTGAGTTATAAAATTAGGCTGTATTTCCATAGGAAGATCTTTGGAATTAGAATTATAAGATCTGGATTCTAATCCCTCCACCTTTAAGACCTTGGGTAAGTCTCTTCATCTCTCTGGGGCCCAGTTTCCTTATCTAAAAATTAAAGGATTAGATTAGATGACTTCTAGAACCCTTAGAGTCCTGATATCCTATCATTCTGTGATTCTCAGGTCTCTTTCAACTCTAATAATCTACAAATTGGGACCCACCATGTAATTAAAAATCACCCTTAGGAGTTCTATGCAAATCTTTTTTTTTTTGTAAGTATGAACTTAAAGAAAAAGGAGGAGGAAAAGGGAAGCTTATAAACAACCCAGATTTGTGGTACAAGTGTTTATTGAGTGCCTGCTATGTTCCTTAAACTGAAAGTGCAAATATATACATTCTAAAAATTTGGGACCTAATGGTTTACAAAAGTGAAAAGGAAAGAGTGGCCCAGTTTTATCTTTTTTTTTTTTATCCTAAGAACTCACTTGATTTTTAAAAGTGAACCTTTTAAAAATTTTACTTTGCTCTTATGAACACTTATCAAGATATTTTGAAGGGGCTCAAGTTTTTAAAAGGCTTTTGAATAGATTGGAGTACCCCTGTTTTTAAAGACTTGTTGAAAATATAAGCGATATATGTAGGGTTGATCAGAATGATTCTCAGTATGACTAAGCATTGAATTGAGAGTCAGCCTGTGAGATTTTAGTCAAATCAGTCAATCAATCAACAAGCATTTATTGAGTGTATGTTATTTCCATGAACTGTGCTAGATGCTGGGGATTATAAAGACAAAAATTAAACAGTCTTTGACCTCTAGAAACTTACATTCTCTTAGAGGAGACAGTATTATGAAGTAAATACAGGGTAATTTCTACCAGCAAAATGGGGGAGAGGAGACTGGAGGGCCACAGAGATCAGGAAAGCCCTTTTGTAGCTGAGCTTTGGAGAAAATTAGGGTTGCTGAGAGACAGGTGAGGAGACCATGTATTCTAGTCATGGGGACATCCTTTGCAAAGGCACAGAGATAGGACATAACATGTTGTATGTGAGCCAGATTGACTGAATTGTAGAGTTCATGAGGGGGAGTCATGTATAGAAAATCTACAAAGTTTGGTTGGGCCCACATTATAAAGGGTTTGAAATACCAGCAGAGGAGTTTGCATTTGGTCTTAGAAGTAAGAGGGAGCCACTGGAATCTACTGAGCAGGGGGTGGCGTGGTCAGACATGTGCTTTGGAAGTATCACTGTGGTAACCAGTTAGAGGACTGATTAGAGAGGGGCAAGACTTGAATCAGGGGAGGAAATTGGAGATTTCTTGGAAAAGGAAAAGAGAGTAGAAACTAGGGTGGTGGCTCTGTGAGTGGAGAGAAGAGAATCAGAATGAGAGATGTTGCAGAGGCAGAAATAGTAGGATTTGATAGCTGATTAGATGAGTAGAGTTAGAAGAGTGAAGAGTTAAGGAAAACTGACTCCAAGATTTCTAACTGAGATAACTGGAAGAATGAATTGAAAATGACTAAACTGAAAAATCAGGGAAAAATGGGCTTTGATGGAAAGTTAATGAGTTCAGATGGGGACATATTAAGTTCAAGTTGCCTCAGGAACCCTTTCTTCATCTGTAGTTAAAGTGTGAGAAGTGATAGTCCCATACAACTGGCCCTTTGAGCCAAGAGTTACCTATAAAAGAGGGTGTTGAACCAGATGATTTCTAAAGTCCTTATTAGCTATAGATTGGTTTTAGTCTGGCTTTCAGTACTGATTGTGCTTAACTTACCTTAAGCAAATCAATTCACCACTTTGGACCTGTCTCCTTTTGCATATAATGAAAGGGTTGGACTACGAGACCTCTAAAGTCCATTACAGTTGTAACAGTTTATGGTCATCTGTGGCTTATTCCCTGAAAGTCGTCAGGATAATATTAAACTGAGGAGAAGGCAACACCTAAGTTGTGTCTTAAAGTGAGGGAGGGATTTCAATAGGTAGATAGGATGGAGAGATTCTTTTCTAAGATTGGGAAAGAATGTGAGCAAAGGTATCAAAGTGAGATAAGACAGGACAAGAATGGGAGATGATGAGTCATCTGTTATAGCCAAAATATAAAATGTGTGAAGCAGAAATAATATAAAATGAGACCTGAAAAGTGGTTGAAACCAGATTTTGGCAGTTCTTTAATTCCAGCTTTATAAATGAAAAAATTTTAGTAGAACAGTGATGTGACCAGATCAATGCCTTATCCTGTGCAATTAAGGTGCAAATATATGTGCGGTGACTAGCCTGGCAATCATATGAAGGATTAATGAAAAGGGGGAGAGATTGTAGACAGAAAGGCCACTTAGGAGGCTGTTGTGGTAGTCCAGGGTGAGAAATGATAAAGGATGTGAAGCAAGGTGGTTATAATAGGGATGAGACATTCAGGGAGAGATACATACCCAGCATGTTGTTGGAAATAAGAGGCTAAATTTTTTGAGGGAGAGGCAGAGGCCAGAGGTGCACATTTGGAAGTCATCAAATAGAGATGATAATTAAAACCTAGGAATTGAATGAAATTGCCGGGAGAAAAAATAGGGTAGAAGAGGGCCAAAAGAGTACCTTGGCAAGCAGATATATTTAGTAACTGATAAGAGGATTAAGATCATGTTCCAAATGACTTTTTCAGAGAAAATCAGTTTTTGATCTTATCCTATTTGAACCCTTATTTGGTATCCAGGAGCTGCTTGTTACCCCAAAAGAAGAAACAGAAGGAGAAGAACAAGAAGAAACTGATAATGATGATGAAGAAGAAGAAAATTTAGAAGAGATTCAAGAACTCTTAGATGGAGCCAAAGAAAGCATGGAACAGAATGGAGGTAATGTGTAAGCATCTGAGGTTATGTCTTTTTCCATCAGGAAAATTGCACCTAAATCACAGGAAATGAATTTTCCAAACCTAATCCTCCTTTTAAACAATGTAAACCTGTGTATAAGTTGCACTTTATTTTTAAATATTAGCAAAATATCAACTAGATCACTAATTTTTCTCATAATTTATAGTTTCATCTTTTATCTATGGATTTTCCCTCCAGTGTGTATGAATACCAAAATGTAAAACTTTAAGTGATAACGAACTCAACAATAATGATAGCTGCTGTTTTTGTGGCAATTTAAGGTTTGCAAAGCATTTTAGTACACTATTTCATCTAAGCCTCATAGAACCCCTGAGGTATTTTTATCAGATGAGGAAACTGAGACTCAAGAGGTTAAACATCTGACCCATGTTCAGACAGCAAGCACATGATGATGGGTGATGTTCAAAACAGGTCTTCCTGATTCCTGCCTCTTTATTAAAAACAAAGATTGTAAGTGGAAAAAAAAATAGACAGGTTTTAGATCTATAAACAAACTTTGGACAAATATAAATCAACCTTTGGAAAACAGGAAAAATAACTAGTTTTCCTAAATTTTAACTAATTTCTTTCCTTCTTGCCCTCTCAGACTAGGAAATCTGATACTTTGAGTGACTTCACTGGAGTAGGTATTTTCCTCCACGAGCACAACCTGTAGCCATTTTGTGCCTTCTCATCATTTGTAAACCTTATTCATGTTTAAGCATCACTTCCTCATAGTATATCTTAACAGATCCATGACCAGAAACTCTCTCCTTTGGTCTTTTTATAGTCCAAGGATAACTATGTGTATATATACATATATTATATGTATCTGAGTCTAACTTCACTCAGAACTAGTTCACCTGTTTCTAGGCACAATTTTTCCTATAAATCTGCTCAAATGAGAAAATCTTCATAAGGCAGTTTACACCCTTTAAAACATCATTAATATCTACTATTTTAATGATGATAATGATTATTATACATCTTCAATTATGTCTCCTTTTGTGCATGAGTCATTTTGGCAATAGGATATAGCTTGTTTATATGCACCATTCAGTAGTAATAATAATAATAATATATATTATTATACTGCTTTAGTCTTATCCTGCAAACTGCTTACATGTATCATGCTTCTTTCTATGATCTTCCTGCATACAAAACTTGTGTTAAACACCATGTCTACCAGAAACAGCGCATATCATAAACTGTAATTAAACCAAGATATATGCATAATTCCTGTCTGAAAATATACTCTAATTGGAAAAGCAATTGTTGGAATCATTAATTAGGAAGTCACAGGAAAGGCACAACTTCTTGAGTTAAAATGCATCTCTGTACTGACATATTAAACCAAAAAGAGATCCATTGTAACTCCTGCAATTGCTTGTCTTTCCTGACCCTTTTGATCGTTAGTACTCTCTCCCTTCTTTTCAAATTGTCATATTTATATTTATCTGTGTAAACTGTGCGGTAGTTGGCAGGAGCACTCCCATGCACAAGAGCACTTACTTTTTATTGACATTAGAAGGGGGAACTAGGGCTAGAGCAACTGCTCAGGTGACAGGGGCCACTTGATGCCAGCATCAAGTGTGAGCAGAGGCATGAAATGAACCAGGCTAGGTGGGTAGTTCAGGATAGAACTCTGTTTATTGATTCTCTGAACAAGATTTTCATAGAGCAAAGAGACAAAGAAGGTAACTATTAGTCATTATATTCCCATAACATCAGGCAGACCTTGAAGGCTATCATGTCCTTTCTTTATCTGCTGTTCCCGTATAAGATGAGCAAAAATTCAGGGTGCTCTGTTCTTTGCACGTCATGGAGAGTGGTGAGCCAACATCCTGTTGGTCTGGGAGCAGCTTCGAGGAGCTGGCTGCTTCTACCTGTATAACTTAGAGTTGGCCCTCAATACTCAGGGTGCATATAATCTGTGAAAATAGACAGTGTTCCAGGCTCAAGGAGATCCAGCTCCTTTGCTCTACACAGCAGTGAGAAAGGTCTCATACACCTAGGACCTAAGTCCCTTTCAATCCCTTTGTACATGTGAAGATGGGGCCCAGGATGTGACTTTTCATCTTAGTGCTTTGGTGAGGGTTTGCTCTTATCATTCCCAGAAATAATTCATAATTCCCAACAATAATTCATAATCTATTTGGTCTGTGTTCACCCTCAGCCCACTGAGATTTTTTTTAGGCAATCAGGATTATGTGACTTGCCCAGGGTCACATAGCTAGTAAGTGTCTAAGGCTAGATTTGAACTCTGGCCCTCTTGACTCCAAGACCAGTGTTCTATCCACTGCACCACCTAGCTACTCCCATCCCACTGATATTTTGATCTTCCTGACTATCCAAGTATTCACTCATATATAGATTAGAGTACATTGAAGGTACAGCATTAAAACTGTCCAGCAGCTTCCAATCATTTTGCATGGTCCCCACAATCACAGCTTTAGAAAGGGAAGCACTCTCCAGTACCCTGCCTTCAACATCTCATGGGAGGAGCCAAAATTTTACTGTCATACAGCTCTTGACTGGAGAGATAGGGAAAAGTTTTTCTTTTTACCCTCCCTCTTAGTAACTACCCCAAACAATAAACCACTAATTGGGGAGTCTGCCACTCCTCATTATTCATCTCAGGGAATGTAGTATCTCCCATATTCCCCAAGCCCATAGCATGTAACCAAATCACTCTGGCTCTCATTGATTGGCTAGTAAAAGGTCCTAGGCCAAGTCTCACTTGCTCATTGTTTTAGGTTTTGATGGGCTAAGAGTGAGTGTAAATAATAATTGTTTCTTTTTCTGGACAGAAACTCTGAGGGTCTTCCCCTCCCAAATGGATTCTTTTGCCTTAATTCTAACCTAGCCTTTAACCACTGAGTGGGTGTTGCCTCAGACAAACTGAGACAAGGGAAAGACCTTAGTTTAAAAAGGTCAGGGTCTCCCACTGCATCTGGGGCCATTGCCAATTGTCCTCACCTTTGTCTTGCCCCTGGATTCCAGTGACTCTGGAGGAGAGACTGAGGCTGATGACTGCACAGCTCTGCCTCAATTAAATCCAATTCACCTGCAAGTCAAGACATTACCTACATGATATCATTGGTCCACTTCTGGAAGAAGGATGAACAATAGCATGTAGCCTCCAGTATTACTTCCTGCCAGGCCACTGTACATACATAGGCAGGTCATATGCAGCCTCCCTGTAAGGGTGAAATATGTGCATACACACACACACACACACACACACACACACACACACACACACACACACACGAGACTGCCTCCATGTTGTCTTTTAAGAGTTCTGCCATTATACCTGGTACAACCCAGTCCCTAACTGGGTCTCTCTTCCACTTCTCTTTGGTACTGAACAGAGAATCGAGGAGAAAACATTGGGCATATACAGTATATCATTGATATTTATATGTCATATTTCCCCAATAAAATGTTAGCTTCTTGAGGTCAGGATCTGTCTTTGTCTTCCTAACATCCGGCCCAGTGCTTTTTACAGACTAGGCCCTTAGGAAATGTTTCTTTAATTTGCTTATCATATCTACCGAGAAGGGAACAAAATAATAGATTTTTGAAAGTACAAAAAGTTTTTTTTAACTATTTTAGTCAAATATTTCATGAATACTCATAATTTAGTAGATGTTTAGAATATATACAGTAAAGAATATAAAAGTATCTGAACTTCAAAAAGTTTACAGCATCCTAGGGAAGAGTTTATCTTTGGAACAAAGGAAAAAAGATGGCATTTTCATTGGGCCCAAGAAAAAAAGGAATAAAACTTACATTGATTCTTGAGACCAGCGTCCTCCCTGAAATTTGTTCATTATCACAAAATTATGTATCTCAGGTGCTTCCTTCCTTCTAGGTTACTCACGTCTCAGTTCTCTTCAGAGACAAACCTATTGACCTTCTGTTCATTCTAAGCCATAAAAGCATCATAGGTGATAGGTCAATTTTATTAATGATTTTCTCTTCTGGGATTCAATATATATAATAAAATGATTATGGAAATTTTTTAAGTCATCCAATTGTACTTGTGCTAATTGACTTCGAAGCAAGAATTTAAAACTTCCTGTCACAAAGTCTGATACTGTCTGAAGTGTGTTAGCTGTACTTCCAAGGAGACAGATCTTTTGACAGAATGAAGTCACTTAAAGATAAGACCACTAGATTCATTCCTCAAAATATTACCAAGGAATAAAGTAATCACCTGTAGCTCAATACATAATACATCTTTTTTGTACCAATTAATGCTTGTTAAAGAAATACATAAAAGCAGATCCAAGGAGTGCCAGGATTACTGCTAACATCTTGAGTATTTTTACTTCATTTAAACACAAAACATTTAAAAATAGATTTATTTGATAAAAATTATCTTGAAATATTTAATGAACAAAGACAATCATTTTGCATCTTTTTTTCTTTGAACCTGATAAAAGCTTATGGGGAGGTGATAGAAAACTATTTCCATAAATTTAAATAAAATAATAACTTTAGTCATTTTGTCTTTGACATAAAATTTAAATTACTGAAACATGTAATAATAATGTTCTAAAAGAGACAGTCATAATCTAGTATATATGGTGAAATTTAAGTATAGGAAAAATTAAATGTGCCATTTTTTATTGCTGGTAAAGTGAGACAAAAGGTATATGACTAAGAAACTGCTAATTTAAAACTTTAGAATTCCCAAAAAATAAGCTGAAGTCATCAGAGATGTATTTCTTAAAGATGTTAATCCTGATAACGTAATTTTGTACATTAGACACCTGGGTACTTTATATGCAGCATATTTCCTGTTTATTTTTAGGTCGCTTGGAAGATCAATATGTAATTAGATTCATGAAGGATAAACTAAAATCTATGCCATGCAAAAACCAAGGTTATATTTTGGATGGATACCCAAAGACCTATGATCAAGCTAAAGACTTGTTTAATCGTAAGTTTCAATGTTCTGTTTGTTAAGTAAATAGGTGACTACAAAAATAATTTTTCAACCAAAACAAATAAGAAAAAATATTTCTTAAATATGTAATCTACTTTGAATATATTTTCATTAGTAATTGCTGTTTAGAAATATAATTATTACTGATATCCTCATTTTTCAATAATCATATTGCAAATTATGAATTTTTTGTTATTAGAAGAAGAAGAGGAAGAAGAAGAAGAATCTAGAGGCAAAATTCCTCCATTTGACAAATTAACCATACCTGGTAAGTTTAAAATATTTCCACAGGATTATTTTTGTTTTTGCTTTTTTTTTTTTTTTTGGAGGGCAATTGGGGTTAAGTAACTTGCCCAAGGTCACACGGCTAGGTTTTTATTTGTGTGTGCATTAAGTGTCTGAGGCCGGATCCGAACTCAGGTCCTTCTGACTCCAGGGCCGACGCTCTACTCACTGCGCCACCTAGCCACCCTCCACAGTATTATTTTTAAAGAAGTGCTACTCAATATATATTTTTTTCACACCTGAAGAGTAACTTTAAATTTTAAAAGTACACTATTAGTTCAGGGGGAAGTAATTCAAAAATAGGGAATGTATAAGCATAAACAACAGAGGTTTTCCAACTTTAAGAAAATATGTCCAGGCCTTTGGTATTAATGGCATGACTCAATAAGGAAAGAGGAAGTCTAGGCTCATATTGGTTAGTTAACATAGAGAGGAAGCAGGAAATACCATAAAAGGCTAGAGCCTTGTGATAGCAAGCAAGCACTGCATGGTTTCCAAATGTGTTCCAGTATTAAGTTGTCCAATTGCTAGGGATTTCATTGAAAAGGCTTTGTAGCCTCAGTGCCATGATTGCAATGACATCTGTGATTAGTATATGTGATGATTAATATTTGAAGAAATATTTGTTGTTGGGAAATTTTATCTACCAAAAGAAACGGGGCTTCTTGGGAAAAGTTTACTCACTAGTGGGGGTTTGATGACTTGGTTCAAAGACAGAATGGCAAACTGAAAACAAAGAAACATGAGCATGCTAAGGAAACTGCTAATAGCAGTTTCAACTTCCTAGAGTACTGATTTAGTTTTTATACTTTTTAGATCCACTTATAGTACTCAATCAGCAACATTTTGTGGCAACTTAGGCTAGGTAACACCTTTCACAGGAGAGGGAGGGTTAGAGAAAAGGGGAATGACTCAAGAAAAGGGAGACTTGTAAGGGAGTATTTGCCACATAGCTGGTAGCATTTGTTATCAGAATAACACATTACTTGTTTAAGGGGAGGAGGCAAGGGGAGGTAACCAAATACTTTTACAATTGTGAAAGAGGATCCTTTAGACAAAACTGCAGGGTTGGAATAACTATTTAGACCAAACTACAGGTGTCTCTGTAGTGGCAACCATACTGGCATACCCAGGATGACTGCTAGCACAGGTTCTTAGATCTGCTTTACTAGGAAACATAGCTGTTTAAGGGGTCATCAATCCTTTTTAATTCCCTTCACTAGTTCAAGAGAAAAGTCAGTACTCTAAACTTCAGAGAAAATAGAGAGAATAAAGACCAACAGACAGAGCTCTGACTGCCTGAATTAACTATATACTTTACATACATACCAGGATCAAGAAAGCCTTTACATCTGAGCAGTCAGAGAGCTCTGGATATACAGCCACTCAGAATCTTGACCAAAGAATCACAAGATCTTTCTCATAAGTGAGCCCCCAAAGCAAAATACCAACTCAGAGTATATTTACACTTCTCAGAGCCAGAAGGTATCACAACCCTCTTGACTAGGTCCCTAATTAGAACTTAACAAAAGGTGTGAAAGCCTTCCTGCAAGTAAATCTCTCCTAAGCAAGCTTTCCTTAATGGACTCCACATGAGGCCTATTAATGGGTGGGCAAGATCTTAAATCTCATTAACATTACAGTCTCTTATCCAGAAAACAAGTAGCTTTTACTACAGTGGATCACACCATCCATTTTCATTGTGTCCTTGCATACTTTATTATATTGTTTTTTCTTCAATAGGGGTTGAGAACTTTTTATTTTTAGGACACCAGATTTGGGGTGGGGGGGTTCCCTACCTTGTTAATCCACCAAAATGTTGCAAAATAATTATAGTTCCTATTTTTTCTCCATATTCTTCAATGGTCATTGTGATATCATTATATCATTCACAACCCTTATATCTCTGTTTTTTATCATTATTTTTATCAGTGCTAAGTAGATAAATATCACTATATAATAAATCTTAGGTAGTTTTAACATTTGTGTAGGAGAAACCTTGTTTAAGGAGAGTTTTCAAGACTTTTATTTTATGAAATCATTGAATAATACGCATAGGGGGATTTTATATTTTCTCGATCACTTGTAAGAACTACTGTAGAAAATCATTTGCAAAAGCCTAACTTGTTCCCTTTTTATATTTTCATCTAGGAGAAGAATGAGAAAGTAGCCTTATATGTATCAGTAGTTGCTGACAGTTCTTAACATTTGCAAATGAATAGGCCTGGCTAGTCTATGCTGTCATCCATGATGATTTGTTTTTTATAGCTAACTGTCTACAAAGATATAGAAGGGTTCTCCTCTGTACTCATGAAAGAAGCATCCTTTCCTATAAAAATGTAGATCCTGGAAATACTGAAATTAGTAGCATTTCTCTAACACTTTCCTTCATTATGGACCCTACTATCAGCTTTACTAGTCTGTGAGGCAGGTAGAGGACAGCAACTATCAAATACATTTTTCAGATAAAGTATCCAAAATACAGAGAGGAAATAACTCAAGTTTATGTAGCACTTTACAGCTTTAATGATTCCTCATAACAATTCTTTTTTTATTTGTATTTACATTTCTTATGAGCCTAATAAGCATGCATCAGCTTAACTAATGAAACATTCAAATCTGTTATTATACATTACCTAGTAGCACTCTATATTATTGACAAATCATTTTAATGTGCTACTGTTGTCTACTGTTTTCAGTATGGTTCTTTTCATAGCTAAAATATGTAACCTTAAGGCTATGTCAACCAAAAAGATAGAAAACTTAAATTTAAAATATGAATATCTCCATAATTCTAAACATTCCAATATGCCTTCTCTAGATATACTGAACTTTTGATTATCTGATTTTTTTATCAACTGGATTTCTAAATGAGTATCCATGTTTTACCAGTACTATGTAGATATAGATAGATATGAATATGCAGTGTACAGTCTTAAAAAATCTTTTGAATTATAAAAGAAAGACTAGGTTCTGTTCAATATGATTTTAGTATTAAATGTAAGTTAACATGTTATTATGTATGTTAAACTTAACCATGGCAGTTTTAATAATATCTACATGAACTTGAAAGTTTTTTCAGTGAGTTGATCCCTTGGTCCTGACTTCAGTTTCCTCACCTTAAAAATGAGATATTGGGACAAGATGACATATTAATATATTTTCCATCTGTAACATGTGAGCCAGTGTACCTGTTCACAATGTTGGTGAACTTCCATAGGAAAAAGAAGTGAGGCAACAAGGGAAATACAGGTTTTCTTAAACAGAACAATAATAATTTACATTTATTTATGGAATCTTAGAAGAAAGAGAAAAAATAGATAAGGGAGATCAATCTGTTCATTCTTAGGGGGCAGATAGGTAGTACAGTAGAGGGTAGGGCCTAGAGTCAGGAAGACATAAAAAATCTAGCCTCAGATACTTACCAGCTATGTAACCCTTGGCAAGTCACTTAATCTGTTTGACTCAGTTTCCTCATTTATAAAATGAGGATAATAATAACACCTACCTCAAAGAGGAGTTGTGAAGATCAAATGAGATAATATAATAAATAATAAAAATAATAATGAATGATAGTAAAGCACTTAGCACAGTGCCTGGCACAGAGTAAGTAGCATATAATTGTTAGCTGTTATCATTATTATCAGTTCATAGTTAATAAGAACATTTGATTAACCTGATTTGTTCAACCAATATTGTTTCTGTTGAGGCTGCCATGTGAATACTATTTTAGAAACTATTACAATAATCCATGTAAGAAATAATAAGACCTAAAGAAGAGGTATGAGAAGGTACTTTCTACCCCATTCTCCCATTCCTTTGTAGGTCTGGGAGGTCCACAGATGTAGAGTAATGCATCTCAGATGTTTTTTAATATACTGGTTGGTTTTGCCTTTTCCTCTTTTTCTTTAAAATAAAATTATTTTATAAAATTGCTCTCTGGGTGGAAAAGAGAAATACTGGAAAAAAATTTAGGCAACATAAAAATAAAAGATATCAATAAAAATTTGTTTTAAAAAATGAAATAATGAGAGGAGAGAGACATCATGGATTTCTGTACGTGGCTCTGTACTTGGAATCTGAAGAGGCTGACTTCAAATTTTGTCACAGATACTTACTAGCTGTGTGACCCCAAGCAAACCACAACTTCTCTGAGTCTATTTCCTCATCTGTAAAATGGGAGTAATAATAGCACCGCAGTGTTATGATGAAATTAGATGAATGTATTTTCAATGCTTTACTAAACCTTAAAAGCCCTTATACTATATGCATTGAACCATTAAAAAGTATTGAGGGGCAACAGAAAATGGAACAAAGGGTATATACTTGAGAGAGACTATAGATGTAGGAATAACAAGATTTTGCAACTGCTTAGATATAGAAGTGAGAGAAAAGAAACTCCAAGCTTTGGAATCCAGGTGACTAGGTAAATGGTGAAAAAAGAATGCTAGAAGTAGGAAAGCCAGGAGAAGCAATTTTGGGGAAAGATATTAAGTTCTGGAAATGTTGAATTTAATATGATAGTAGAACACCCTAGTGGAGATGTCCAGGAGGTAATTAGGCTTGGAACCTAACTGGAAGAGTTCCAAGGTAGAAATACAAATTTGGGCATTATCTACATAAAAGTGATTGTTGAAGCAGTGAGTAAATGAGATTGTCAAAGAATACTGTAGGCAGAGGAGATACGAAGGCAAGGACAGAGCTTTAGGGGAATGTAAAATTTAAGGGTTCAGAAGGAAAAAGAACCAGCTCTTTCTATATATCTGTTTCTATATATAATAATATAAGTCTTTGTGTGTGTATGTGTGTGTGTGTGTGTGTGTGTAGATAGAAAAGTTCTTTAATGTAATTTTGCAACAGTTTTTCTATGAAGGTATATGCCAAATTTTGTTATGGAAAATATGATGTCACAATATGTACAACAGACTTTTTGCTATAATGAACATTGTAATTTTTTCTTCTTCACAGAATTTGTTTTTGCTTTGGATGCATCTGATGAATTCTTAAAGGAGAGAGTCATGAATCTTCCTGAAGCTATTGTAGCTGGGACCCACTATGTCCAGGATAGATTCTTAAGATCGCTTAGTAACTATCGTGATATAAATTCTGAAGATGAGACTGTTTACAACTATTTTGATGAACTTGAAATTCATCCACACCACATTGGTAAGGAATTAAATTAAATGCAAATATAAATTTTTAGGAAAACTATTTGACTAATGTACTAAATGCAAATTCCTGTGCAAACTTCAGTCCCTTAATCACTTGGGGGCCCAAAATAATAGTGTTTATAGAAGCTTACATTATACTATTCTTTCATGTATGTGAAAAAATAAAAGTATGTTATATTCAAAGTAAATGTGAAGGAATTAACAGGGTAAAAGAACTGACCTCCACTGGTAGATGGAATGATCAAGATAGGCTTCCTATAGGAAATGGCCCTTGAGCTGAATTTTGGAAGAAGTTCAGTATTCAAACAGTGAGGTGAGGTAGGAATGTGCTCCAGGCAAGGGGATTGGCTGTGCAAAGGCCTAGAGATAGGAGATTGATATGGCTATATACCAGAAAAAAGCAAGAAGGCCAGTTTGGCTGCACTTTAGGGTGCCTGAGGGAGAGTAATTCCCAATAAGTCTGCAATAATAGTTTGATGCCAGATTGAAAGGGCTTTATCTTCCAGAGAGAGGAGTTTGCATTATTGCTTCTTGAGCAGGGAACTGGAATCGTGAGATGTATGCTTTAGAAATATCACTTTGACAGCTACATGGAAGATCAATTAAAAAGGGTAAATACTTGAGGCAGGGAGACCATTTAGGAGGCTTTTGCTATGTGTGTGTGAGAAGTGATGAGGGCTGAATTCGGGTGAGTAGTGAGGAGGAGACAGATATGACAAGTGTTTGGGGTAGAATCCATGAGACTTGGCAACTGATTGGATGTGGAGGTTGTAAAGGGAGGTGGAAGAGAGTAAAGGGCTGTGAATGATTTTTAAATCCGGGGCACCAGAAGGAAGGTGGTACCTTCCAAAGAAATAAGGAGGTTGGGAAGAGATATGGGTTTTAGGGGGAAATAATGAGTTCTATTTTGGATATGTTGAATTTGAACTGCCTATAGGACTTATCCAATACCTGTTTGATGATAGGGTTTAGGAGATAAAAATGGAACTCATGGGAACTGATGAAATCCCAGCTAAGAGACTCTAGAGAAAAGATTAGAAGACCTAGGATTGAAACATGTCATACCAGTGGGATGCAGATGAGGATACTATGAAAGAGATGAGAAGATTACAGACAGGTAGAAAGAAAACTATGAGAGAACAGAGCCAGTGTCTAGAAGAGAATGGTCAACAGTACAAAATGCTTCAGAGAAGTCAAGAGGAAATAGGACTGAGAAAAGGTCATTGGGGTTGGCAATTAGGAAGTCATTTGTAACATTTGAATGATGCAGTCAGACCCCGAATTATCAAGGGTTGGAGATCTCGACCAAAATTAATCTGTTTTTACTTTGTACATATTTTGTATATACTTATGTGTATACATTCCCCTAATGGAATGCAGCTTGGATATTAAGCAGGCCTCAAAAAACCAGGAAGCCAGGGTAAAAATTCCACCTCTAACACTAATTGTCACCATGGACAAGTCACTTAACATCCCATTGCTCTAAGCAACTCCAAGATTGTAGGTTCCTGGGAATATGCCCAACTGCATTACCTTATCTGGGAGTTCCCTATATCACATCAATGAAACCACAAATCCATTTCCAATAACTATCTCTACTGCCTGAAATATAGAGGACACTTAATAAATGCTTGTTGATTATTTCAGCAGACTTCTAATGAGTTTCACTATCTCTGTTCTCTCTCCCCCAAACTGTTTTATACCCTGCTGCCAGATTAATCTTTATATATAGATCCAACCTAATCCTTGGTTCCTAATATAACTAATTAACTCTCCCTGGTACTCATTTTATCACTCTTAAATAAAGAGAGTAGGGCAGATTATTATGAAGGATTATTCCAGCTTTAAAAAAAATCTGATTCTATGAAATGTTAAAATTAGTATGAAGGATCTTTTCTCCTAGACAACACTGGAGACCAAAAAAAATAAGTTCTTAGCTCTTTACTTCTTATTTATCTAGACTTCTTGCACATTGCAATTAATTAACTCACTTTATACTAGTTATATCTTACATTGGGGGGAGTAGCCTGGCGTCTTTATAATTTAGGAAGCACCCAGTTCTATTTGATTGAATTGAGAAACACCCTAGTCTTATTAAACCCATTTATAAACTGCCTCTTAGAATGAATGATATCTGCAAACTGAATAATCTCATCCATTTTGTGTAAACTTTTATTAGATGAGCTTAAGAGAGTGACATTTTCTGACTTTGTCCACAAAGTCTTGTGGCCCACCTTATTTGAAACAACCTTCTCTACGCTGACTTCACCAAGAAGATTTTAAAATAAGAAGCCCTGGTAGATATTTTTTGCTTCAATAATAGCAACGAACTTGTTCCTATTTATTCCTATTTTTAGTTGATATTAATTAACATTACTTAAATGCTGTGGAGTTGTCTCTTCACTCTTCTCAAATCCATTAGCTAAAGAGGTTGTAGAAGTAAAACTGAAAAGAAACTGAAATTGATGTGGTGGTAAAAAAGAGAAATTCCATTCAGAGTTATACTGACTAGAATTGAAAGTTAGAAGTTACTTATTTTCATAAATATTAACTTAACAAATATGGACTAAATGTATGCAATATTAACAAACTTAGGATTTAAGGAGTCTTTTTTAGGATTTAAGAAGTCTTTTACTCACAACCACAATTGTGAAGCAGGTTATTCAAGTCATTCCTCCTCTTCGGAAAAGGACATGGAAACAGGGAGAAATGAAATGACATACCTCAGGCCATGAAATAGTAGATGTTTCAGGAACCAGGAAATAAGTGAAGACCAGTCTTCTATTACTATACAGCCAAAAGCAGAGCAACACTTCAGTATGTATATAATACACAGAATTGTGATTTCAAACCAGGATCTTTCTTTTCTCTAAAAAATTTTAAGATGTAGGAAAATTTGACCATCCTCAGAATAAACTTGCCATTGGACAGATTATCAAAGATATTGGAATGCCTCGAAACTATGGCTTAACAGATGAAGAAAAGGCAGAAGAAGAGCGTAAAGCTGCAGAGGAACGCCTAGCAAAGGAGGCTGCAGAGGAGGCAGATCGCGAGCATAGGGAGGCTATTGAAACAGCAGAAAAGATAGCACGTTGGGAGGAGTGGGTAAGTTGCTTTATTTTTTTTTAATAGATACTTTTTTTTTAATATCACTGTCATTTCTCCATAGGTGTCCTCTTTCTAGCTTTTCCTCCGCCCGCCCCTTTAATAGTCTTTAAATATGAGATAATTTATTTTGTTGCTTGTGCTTTCTTCAGCAACTGTATTTATTTACCTCTTTTGTTTCTCTTTCATGGAGTATTTGGAAACCAAATAACCTGCTCACATTTTTTAAATCTTTTTTTTTTCTTTTTTCCACAGTTACAAGCAAAAACAATTTTCAACATTCATCCTCAAAACTTTGAATTCCAAATTATCTTCCTTCCTCCCTCCCCATCCCCCTACATTGAGAAGGCAAGCAAATCGACATAGGTTATACATGTGTAGTCAGACAAAACATTTCCATAATAGTTAATCACAGTTTTTTAAAGAAATGCTTCCAATGCCTCTATTTTGTAGAATATCTTTTTTTTTTCTTCCCATTGGTAGGTTCATATTTCCAGAGTATGTCATTTTGGATTTTATCCTGAGTTCCTTTGCTTTTCAGAATACATTTTTCCATTGTGTTAGTACAGTCTTGTATGATTTAAATTTCCTTTTCTTTACATTTGAAGATTTTTCTCCTAATGGCTTTACAGAATTTGTTGTTTGTCATTGGAATTGTTAAAATTAATCACTATGTGTCTTGGATTTATCCTTTTAGTGAAAGGTACTTTATTCCTATCCTTTTTGGTCATTTTATTATAAATGAATGCTATGCTGGTTAGAGTTTTCTGCATCTATTAATCTAATAAATTTTTTAATTGTAGTATTAATATGATATACTAAACTTATAATTTTGCCAAAGTCAAATCAACTCAACATTTCTGGCATAAATCCCACCCAGACATTAAAAAACAAGCATGTTGCTCTAGCCTTATAATTACTATGTTATTTTATATTTTTACATCATAGTTCTTAGGTATAATGGTCTGTAGTTTTCTTTTTTTTTTTTTACTTTTTCTCTCTCTAGTTTGAGGGTATCAGGACCATATTTGTCTCACAGAAAGAATTTGGTAAGGAGTCTTCTTTCTCAATTTTATGAATAATTTATATAGGAGAGATTATTTGTGGCTTGCTCAGTTTAGCTGAGATCACATTATTTTGAGTCTGTTTTATTTTCCAACTTGTTAATTGAGATATTTATATTTTTGTAAACATTCATTTTGCTTTTGACATATAATAGTATCTGAAAGTTTCCTTTAATTCTTCTCCATCTTTGTGAATTCTCTCTTTTCATTTTTATTTGGCTAGCATGGTTTTCCTTCCCTTGTATCAATTTGTCTAGAAATTTGTTTATTTTATTGGTCTTTAAAATTTTTTTCCCATTTTCTTTATTTTTTTTTCCATTTTGTTTCTTCATTGATTTTCAGGATTTCCAATTATTGTGCTCATTTAGGGGTACTAATTTGTTGTTGATCTAATTTTGTTTTGTTTTTTAGTTGCTTCTACAATTTATTTTCTTTTTCAATGTTTTCTGCAAGTGTTTAGAAACATAAATTTGCCCCATTAGGACTGCTTTAGCTGCATGTCACACATTTTGGTGTTTGTCTCATTATTATAATTATATATTATTTCTATGATTTGTTCTTTGACCCACTTATTCTACACAATATAGAGTCCACATTTAATTCTGTGTCCTTTATTCATATTTTCCTTATTGATTATAATTTTTACTGTTATGGTCTATAAAAGATGCATATAGTATTTTTCCCCTCTGAATTATGAGTTTTTAAGCCCTAGCACATGGTTAGTTTATTTCAATTTTTTATTATTAATTTAAAAATTAACAAACATGAGCATTTTCATAACCAAAGAATAGAAAAAGGGGATTGATAAAAACTATGAATCTCTATTCTGTTGATGTTTTAAATGTTTCATTAGCATTTTTTCTTTTGCATCTTTGTCACTGTCTTGTCACTACTCTCCACTTTTAACAAATTGGTAAAGTCAAACAAAACAAATTCACCCATTCGTTAAATCTAAAAGTATTTATCTCATTGCTGCATATGCCTAGAGGTCCCCATTCTTTCTGTCAAGAGATGCTTAATTCATTATTCTTGAGAGATGATATTATTTTGATCAGACTTCTTAAGTCTTTCAAAGTTGTTTTCCTTTAAAATATTGTAGTCATGATTTAAATTATAACAGATCATAAAAGTCTTCTCGGTTTTCTCTGAACACTTTCATTATTTCTTATGGAGCAATAATATCCCATTACATTCATATACCATAATTTTTTTTGCAATTCCCTAATTGATGGGTCCCCCTTTATTTTTTTTTTTTTTTGTCTTTTGCTTCCAAAATCAGTGCTGCTATAAATATTTTTGTATGGATGGTTCCTTTCTATCTTTGAGTTTCTGTATATTTGTAGTTGTGGTGTCACTATATCAAAGAGTATGTACAGTTCAGTAATGTTGGAAGTATAGTTCCAAAATGTTTTCCAGAATCATTCAACCAATCATAGTTCCACCAACAGTGCATTAATATGCTTTTCCTATTACATCCCCTCTAACAATTGTTATTTCCCATTTTTTGCTATCCTCATAACATGACACTGTGATTCCTAACCAGACTTCCAGACTCCTTAGGTCATACCTCCTCCTGCTCCTGCCTGCTGTGAGACAGGCTTCCTATGGACTCAGATGATGAAAGAACACCAGCTGCCATGAGGTCAGCCCTCGAGGAATAATCTTGAACTGTTAAACCATCTGTCTCCCTCACCTGAACCTGTTCCATTCCCCTGATACTATTCCTGGAAGCTGTTAGCATATTCCTATCCCTTTGTACTCTTTGCATTCCAGTGATTCTGAACCTCTGGTTGCCAGTAAACAAACCCAATTCCCTACCCTAAGTGTCCCTCCCTTATTCCTAAACACTTCAACCTTATATCTCATTCAGTGACCTATTCTAGATATACTCACCTCTTCCACTGTGCCTTCTGGAAGAACTGTTCCATAATGAGTGAACTTCTTTTCATCTCAAAGTTCTTCTTTTCTTTCTCCTTCCATCATTTGGCACTCACTGAGACCTCCTGATGACATTGCTTCCCTAGCCACCCTATCTTGCTCTGGCAACACTTTCTCTCATATCCTCCTGATTCCCTGGTCCTGGTGGTGGAGTCAGGATCTTCTTGGTCTCCATTTCCATCACCAGATTCTCTTGCCCTCAGCAACCTTTCTTCTTTTGATCATACTATCCATATTTACCACCCAATATAGATCTTAATGGTTTTTAGCAAACAATTTCTAACAGATTCTTTGCCCTCTCCTTCAAGGGGTTAAATACCTAGGTGACAGTCTTTTTCTTCATTCTGACTCCTGAACTTAAACAGTGATGATCTCTCAAATACCCTGGCATCTAGGTGGCACAGTGGATAGAGTGTGGGCTCTAGAATCAGCAGGACCTGAGTTGATGTCTGGCCTCTGATATTTACTAGCTGTGACCCTGGGCAAGTCACTTAACTCTTTTTCGCCTTAGTTCTTCATCTGTAAAAAGAGCTAGAAAAGGAAATAGCAAGCCATTCCACTCCAGTTTCTTTGCCAATAAAACCCAAATGGGGTCACGGAGAATCTGACACAACTAAAATGATTCAACAACAACAAATACCCTAGCTTCTCAGGTCTCTAATCTACTCAGTTCTACTTTAGCCATACATAGCTAGACTAGAGGTAAATAGACACTTCAGCTTGCCTTTACCTGAATATATTCTGCTTCCATGTTCATGAATTCTAAAGTTTCTTTATCTGATTGTAATCTTATATTATTCTACCTTTCCCAATGCTTTCTGACGTCTAACCCTGTTTTTTCTTTTTACTATTATCTCCAATGTCTCTACCCCCCAGTATGTTCCCAGCCCGTATTCCTGCATTGAGTAACAAAGAAGCATAGTAAAACAAAACAGTTTTTGCCATATTTGCAAATGTATGTCTCACTCTTCTTTTTATTTTCATCTCTTAAAATTTCCAGTTCCAAATTCTCTCCCTCCTTCCAGCCCTTTCCCCAACCATTGAGTAAGCAAACAATATAATATCCATTATATGTGTGAAGGTATGCAAAATATTATTTTTGGAAGATTGTTTTCTGTTTTTGCCGTTTCATATTAGAATTAATTATTTTTTGAAGGTTTGATAAAATTAACTTGCAAATGTATCCTGAGAGTTCATTTATGATCTATTTTTCCTATTTTTCTGAGATTGACTTATGTAAATTCTATTTCTGGTTCTAATACTCTGAGAAGTTTGAATTTTACAAATATTTATTTTAGATGAATTTATTTAATTTTTCATCTCTGTTATATAACCTGGTGAAATAATTTCCTTTATTTCCTCTTCATTTGTTGTAAATTCTCCCTTTTCATATTATATTTTGGTAATTTGATTTTCTTTTTAAAAATCAGATTTGCTAGCCTTCTATTAGTTGTAAAACTTAACTTTTTTGTTTTATTTGTTTTTATTTATCAATTTTATACATCAATGGGAGGTGGGAAGTTTGAGTAAGAGGCAAGAGAGATTGAAGGATTTCCAGCTCTGCTATGAGGAGTGGAATAAACCATGTAGGTCCTACTAGCATGGGAGAGAAACCATGACTGCTCGAGTTTGTTATGAAGGATGATTTTACTATTTCCTTCCCATCCTACTTCTTGTCTTCTTTCTCTTCCCATCCCATAGAGAGTTCCTATTCCAAAACTTCAGTTAGAAGTGTTAAAATTTCATTTGTGATACATGTTTACTTAGCTTGAAAGCCACCTAGATAAAACTTAATTATCATTGTTCTGATCTATGGGTTTCATCATTTGTGAATAAGGTACTATGAAAAGAAACAGAGCTAGTTAGGACAAGCTATTTAGATTAATGTGAAAAAGACAGAGGCTTAGGACTGTTTAAATCTTGGCTTTTATCTCAATTAGAATCTCAGAAGAGTGAACATTAGTAATTGTTATATTTGACAAACTCCAAAGAAGAGAAAGATCAATTAGTATAACTATATAGTGGAACTTGGCTACAGAATTAATTTCCCCACTGTCCTCTTCCATGCATGCTGATAGAACTCTTTCTGCTGGGATGGAACTGAGGGAAAAAGGAGTGAAAAAAAACACAAAGCCAACATTCCAAGAATGTAGGATACCCAAGAAGTAGCCAGCTTTCCTTTCCACTTTATATAACTAATCCACATGGATACCTAAGGACGACACTGACATTTAATCCCCTTCCAATTGCTCAAATGCATTTCTCTTGAATCTTAGGTTTGCACTTTAAAGTTTCTACTCAGCTCTTGTCTTTTCATTGGGTATGCTTTAATTTCTGTGGCACATTTGAGTTTCCTTTGTTTTCCTTTGTCTTGCATGTTGTTATTATTGATTGTAAGCCTTTATTTTTTTGGCCTTTCCAAAAATTGTTTTCCAGGATTTCTTGTCATTTTAAGTAGAAGCTATCAATTCTTGTGAGATCCTGACTGTGGTTCCTTGGTACTTGAAATCTTTCTTTCTGGCTGCTTGATGTATTTTTGTCATGACATTCCTAGTGTTTCTGGTTGGGGTTTCTTTTAGGATATAACAGTGGATATTTTTTTTTCTATTTTCCTTTTGCTATCTGGTCTTTCTAGATCTGGACACTTTTATAACTTCTTGAAATTTGCATCTCAGTTTGTTGCTTTGTTGTTTTTTCTTTAACTTTAGGGAGTCCAGTGATTTTTAAAATTCTCTCTCTGACCTGTTTTCCAGGTCAGCTGTTTTTCTTAGATGATATCTTGCATGTTCTGCTAATTTTTCAATTTTTTGATTTTGTTCTAATATTTCTTATTGTCTAATGAAATCATTGAATTGTTTTCTTCATTCTGTTTTTCAGCAAATTCACTACTTTGCATAAAGTTTTCCCACTTATACCCTAGCTATTCTCCTAATTTTCCCCATAAGAGTCCTACTTTCCATTCTAATTCCACTTAATTCTTACTCTACTTCTTCTGAACATTCTTGTAATCTTTGAAACCAACCTGGAGTCTACTTGCATTTGTGGAGTTACTTTTCTGAGTAAACCTTTTAGGCTTCTGTCAACTCAGATTTTCCTCATTATTCTATTTAGTATTTTCTTCTACTTGCTTATATCTATAACTTTAGTTTAGGGATTAGGGCTTTGTACTATGGCCAGTTTCTGTATCCATCTATATTCTTGCATTGGGTGGGCTACTTCCTATTTGGTCCTTTTCTCTCTATAGTCTTGGTGTTCCTGCTGCTAAAGTTGTAAATGATTCTAGGCTCTCCCTTCTTCCCCAAACTCTGACTTTTACTTTAGTTTCATGATGACCCAATGTGGGTACTGGTCTTAGCCTGTCCCTTTATCCTACTTGTGCAATTCCCAGTCGGTGTAGTTCTATTTTCTACTATGGCCTTGGCAGGGCTCAATCAAATATTGGAGATTACATTGGTTTCAGGCCTTCTACAGGGCCCCCTATCACAGGTGCCTTGGATTCAAACGGGTTCTCTCTCTTTTGCTGTGACTCTGAGTTGCTCCAAGGCATGCATTGTCTGACCCTGTATTCCTATGCAGTGAGCTCTGGGGATTGGTCTATCTTTTGCTCCTGCTTCACTTGACCAGAGTAAAGATCCCACTGGCATTAGGCCCTACTTACCAGACCATATGCTGGCATACAGTCTCCTGGAACATCTTCACTAAGTGCCCTTTGACTTCAAGCTCCAATTAACCAGATCTCCTGCTAGCTTCATAGTCTGATAAAATATCCTCAATCCAAATGGTCAAATGGTCCTTCTTTATTGGGGTTTGTGCTGGCTTTCACTCTTTCCTGACATGACCCTTCTCTGTGTAGTCTCAGGTTTATGGCCATCTTATCGTATAGTTCTACACCAGGGGTGGGGAGCCTGAGGCCTCAAGGCCACATATGGCCCTCTAGGTCCCCAGGTGTGGCCCTTTGACTGAATCCAAATTTCAGTGAAAGGGCCATAACCCAAGTGAAGTTTGGATTCAGTCAAAGGGCCACATTTGAGGACCTAGAGGGCCATACTTGTCCTAGAGGCCACAGTTTCCCCACCTTTGGTCTAGAGTCCTACTGATATTTCTCTTTGGTCTTTGTGATCATTTTTTTAATCTTCGGTCCTTTTAGATCTTTGCTGGAATCTCCATGGGAGGGCTGAGTGCCTCAACAACCTCTCATGTTCCTGTCTTAACTATAAATCTCCTATATGGTCAGTTTTTATAAAGGTATGATGTAGTACTAAAAAAAAGTATATTTCTTAACATTCCCATTCAATAATTACCAAAAGACTATATATTTAACTTTTATAATATGTAGAGCTAATCCTTAATTTCTTTCTTGATTTTCTTTCTGTTATATTTATCTAAACCTGAAGAGGATAGTTTTAGAAAAACCTGGGAAGACTTGTATGAACTGAGGTAAATGGCTGAATCAAGAGAACAATTATATATATAGTATATATATATATATATATTTTTTGTTTTTTTTTGTTTGTTTTGTTTTTTTTTTGTAGTATCAACAATACTATTTTAACATTGGAAAAATTCTCAGGAGTCATCTATTCCAAACCATACTCAACACATATCCTTACTATAACATGCCCTATAAGTGGCTGGTTATTCAACAGCTTCTGTTTAAAGACCTTCAGTGAGAACACTGCTACTTATCAAGTTCATAGAAGCACAGAAATTCATTCCACTTTTGGATAGTTCTAATTACAAAGGAGATTTTCTTTATATCAAGCCTAAATTTGCCTCTTTGCAATTTCCACTCCTTATTTCTGGTTCTTCCTTTGGGGGCCAACTAGGATAAGTGTAATCTTTTTTCTACAGAACAGCTTTTCAATAACTTGAAGACAACTATAATTTTTTACCCTTGAGTCTGATCTTCCTCACTTTAGAGATGAAGAAATGGATGGTTTCAATGATTTGCCTGATGTCACATAACTACTCTGGAATTTGAGAACCTATTACAAAGAGTTACTGTGTTTTGAATTAATTTTAAACTAAATTTTTTTAAATCAATAAAAATCAGTTTTATTTCCTTGTACCCTACCTCTTTCCTCCCTCTTTCCCTCCTCTTCTTCCATTGAGAAAGATAGAAAACTAAAACCCATAATAAACATGTATAGTCAAGCAAAACAAATTTCCCCATTGACCATGAAACATATGTGTGTATTATATATGTATGTGAATATATGTGTGTATGTACACACACACACACACACACACACATATATGTCTCTGCGCTCTTGAGTCCATCACCTCACTGTCAACATTTGAACACATTTTCCCAGCATTTTCCTTTTTTTTGTCAACTTTGTCAATCTTATGGGTATAAGGAGGAATCTTGTAGCTGTTTTAGTTTGTATTTTCTCATTGTTAGTGATTTAAAGCATTTTTTCCTATGACTATTATTGATAGTTTGGATTTCTTTCTTGAAAAGCACCTGTTCATATCTTTTGTCCATATCAAGTGGGGAATGACTTTTTTTCCTGTAAATTTAAATCACTTCCCTATATTAATCCAGTATTTATTGAGTGCAAGACTCTTAAATTTTGTGAAGGAAATGATATATGAGATAATTAAAATAGATTAGTAAACAAATACTTACTGAATGTTACCTGCTAGGTCTAAGAGAATGTGCTGTAGTGGAAAGAGTGCTACATTACTGAGTCAAAAGACCAATGTTTGAATCACTGCTATGTTACATTGTACAAATGCTTTCACATGTTACTCTTGGGAATCTTCTTAGCTTGGGATTCAAATGTCTTCACAGTATTGCTTGTGAGTCTCCACAACTATGTTTCTTTTATTAACCAACTAGAGGTCACATTAGCTCAAAGCAAAAGATGTTTATTTAAATAGGATAGCAAAATAAGTGATAAGAAAGATTCCCTATAGACACAAGGGTACACTCTTCCACAGGTTACAATCCCACTATTGAGAGAAGGGACAAATTCAAAGAACATTGTGGGCAAGAAATATGCATAAAAAGGAAATGTACATAAAAGGGAAATGTGCATAAAGGGACACACATAATAAAGAACAAAAGTGGCCCAGAATCACCAGTGATCAGAAGTTATATGTAACTGTCTTGCTCTTAAAGTAGCTTCTGTTCTGGAGTGCTTCTTTTCCTCAAGTGTTGCCACTTGCCTTTTCAACAGAGCTAAAAATGTCTACTGGTGATATCATCAGACTATGAACCACTCTCCTGAGTTCAGATCGTCTGATGCTTTCTCTGGTGTCCCTGCTACTGCTCCTTTTTGTCATTTGTGGGCCTTCAGCTTTTAAAAGTCTTTTCTCCTATGTGGTATAGTGGATAGATTGGGAGTCACCTATCCACTCATAGCATCAAAGTGCTTAAGCCTTTCTTTTGAACTTTCTATCTTATACAAAGGGTTCAATCAGATTATTTGACTTAAAGTGAAAAAATTCCTTTCAGTATCTTTTTTTTTTTTACTCCCATGCATCATTTACCATCTCTTACCAGGAATAAGACTAAAAACGGCTAGATGGAGCTTTTAACTTTTGCCCTACTTCCCAGGAGGTAATAATGTCACTCTTCTCCATATGCTTAATCCCTAGGTGTAGGGTTTAGAAGTATGGTAAGGCACTATGTCCTGAGTCCTGTCCTCACTGCTTGATCTTATCAGCTCAGCTCAGTGGATTCACTTTCAATCTTTATGTAGATGACTCCCAGTCACATATATGGATATGGGTATGGAGATATATTCACACACACACACACACACACACACATGTTCATATATGTATGTGTGTATGTATGTATATATATACACACATAGATGTATGTATAAATATCTTTATAGGTATAGATGTATAGATACACATGCAGATATAGATAACCCTATTCACTGTTCTGAATGCCATCCCTGTATTGTTTAGCTACCTTATATGTCTCCAGATGATGTCCCTTAAGCATATCAAAGTTTCATGTCCAAAACAGAGTTTATTATCCAGTCCGCCAAACCTTTCCCTCTTCCTGACTTTCTTATTTCTGTTGAAGGCACCTCCATCCTTCCAGCCATTCCTATTTACAACTGTAGACCCTTCCCTTTTCCTCAGCCAATCAGTTGTCAAGTATTATTTTATCTACCTGTACATCTCTCACATGTAACAACCCCTCTTCATTCACACAGCCATTACTCTGATTCAGGCCCTGACCATCTCATTTCATCTAGACATTACTTGCAGCCACCTAATTGGTCTCAAAAGTGATATTCCTATAGTGTAGGTCTCACTATGTCACTCCTTTTCAAGATGTTCCAATAATTCTGTCTTGCCTCTAGGATTGAATACTCCCTTTGGCATCTAAAGCCTTTCACAGCCAAACTCCAGCCTCCCTTTCCAGGCTTATTATTCCTCTTCATGCAGACTGCATTTTGTCCAGAGTGGCCTGCTTGTTGTTCATTAGTGCGCAGTGTTCCATGTTATATCTCCATGCCTTTGAAGAGGCATGTTCACCCAGGTCTGGAGCACACTACCTCCTATCCTTCTGTTTGGGTTCTGTCTTTGGCCAGGCCCTGGCATAAGGTCTGTCACACAATAGGTATTTAATAAATGCTTTTTGAATGTATGAAGGATCATGTAACCCTCAGCAAAACGCTTTGACTCTCAGTTTCCTTTTCTATGAAGTGGAGATAATAATACTTAAATTACCTACTTCACAAGGCTGTTTTGAAGGAAATGCTTCATATGTCTTTATAGATGTTGAGGTAGTGAGGCCTGTGCCAGGCATTAGAATCAAATATATAAATAATAATAGCTCACATTTATATTAAGCTTTGAAGTTTATGAAAATCCCTTGCCCTATAGTTTATTTTTGAAGACATGTCATACACATATGAAAAATAAATGCATTGTTTTTAGAGTCCGAAGACCTAGGTTCAAAGTCTGTCTCTGATGCTTTTATGACCCTCATTGGGTCTTAGTTTCCTCTCTGAAGTATGTTTCAGTTCTGAACTATGATCTTATGGTTTAAATACCAAGTGTAACTGAAGTAGGAGTTTGCAGAAAAAAACACAAGATCATTATCAGTTAGAGCTACATGCTAGAGGTGAACCTTGAAATGTGGATAGTTATTTCAATTGGCATAATGTATATAATATAATGAAATAAATATAATATAATAATATAAATATAATATAATATAATCGTGAACACTTTTATAGTGCTTTAAGGTTTTTTTTAAAGTACTTTGCATAGATTTTCTCATTTGATCCTCATTGCACCCCTCTGAGGTAGGTGATAGAGGTATTATTATCTCTACTTTACAAATGAGAAAAAAATGAGGGTCAGAGAAGTTAGATAAAGTACCCCAGCATCCCTATTAATACGTGCCATAGTCAGACTTCAAATCCAGGTCTCTTCTAATGCCAAGTCTACTCCTTTTTCCAGTATGCTATGCTACCTTTAAGAAAGTAGAAAATAGGGGCGGAGCCAAGATGGCGTAGTAGAAACAGCTCGTCCAAGCCTCTCTGCCCCCAGATTCCCCACAAACTATGTAAAAGGGGACTCTGAACAACTTCTGGAGCCCCAGCACCCACAGAACGACACAGAGAAGCTAACCTCCCACTGAGGACAGCCCAGCAGCCCTGCAGGAAGGACCAGCGCAGTGGTCTGGGACCTGGCAGTGTGCAGCGCGCAGCGTGCAGAGCGCAGGAGCCGAGCCGAGCCCAGGTCCCCGTGAGCCAAGGTTTTAGCCCCAGGGCGGCAGGGCCAGCAGCCAGCTGGAGGAACCCCAGAACACCAGGAGCTGTGGCGACTCCAGAATTATCAACATAGACATGCCTAGGACAAAGTAAGAGGTTAGTGTCCTATGGACTTTAGGACCTGTATTTGGGGAATGCGTCAGCTCCCTCCCCTGGGGGCTAGAAGCCACTGAGGAGACACGCCATTTTGCAGTTTTCAGAGGCAGCTCCGGCTCTCAGCCTACAAATCGTGGGGAGATCCAGCGATCAGTCTTGGGGGGTAATCGCTCTTGCTTTAACCTCCCTGGATCTGGATTGTGATCTAGGGTGGAAGTTGTGGGTGGGTTTACAGCTTGCCAGAAACGGAAGTTGCCCCCCACACGTTCGGGACGAAAATTCCTCTATCTGGCCTTAAAGCCATAGTGTGGCAATAAGCCCAAAAGTCAAGCAATTAAGTGGCAACATGCCAAGGCAAAGGAAACAGAAAAATGCAACCCTAGACTCCTATTTTGGGGGCATAGAGTGGGAAAAGGACTGTGAGGTCAGAAGTCCTGCTCCAAAAGCCCCAGGGGAAAACATGAGCGGGTTGCAGGCCATAGAGGACCTTAAGAAGGACTTTAAAAATCAAATAAGAGAAGTGGAGGAAAAATTGGAAAGAGAAATGAGAAGGATGCAGGAAAAGTATGAAATGAGGGTCAACAGCCTGACTGAGGAAAACAACACCTTAAAAAATAGACTAGCTCAAATGGCAAAGGAGGCCCAAAAGGGCATTGAGGAGAAGAATGCCTTAAAAAGTCGAATTTGCCAGATGGAAAAAGAATCTCAAAAGTTCACTGAGGAGATTCATTCCTTCAGAGTTAGACTGGAGCAAATGGAAGCTAATGACTTTATGAGAAATCAAGATGCTGTTAAGCAGATCCAAACAAATGAAAGATTAGAAGGCAATGTGAAATATCTCATGGGAAAAACCACTGACCTGGAAAATAGATCCAGGAGAGACAATTTAAAAATTATTGGACTACCTGAAAGCCATGATCAAGGAAAGAACCTAGAAATCACCCTTCAAGAAATTCTCAAGGAAAACTGCCCTGATGTTTTAGATCCAGAGGGCAAAATAGAGGTTGAAAGAATCCACCGATCACCTCCTGAAAAAGATCCCAAAAAGAAAACTCCCAGAAATATTATAGTCAGGTTCCAGAATCCCCAGATCAAGGAGAAAATACTACAAGCAGCCAGGAAGAAACAATTTCAATATTGTGGAAACACAATCAGAATAGCCCAGGACCTGGCAGCTTCTACACTGAGGGATCGAAGGGCATGGAATATGATATTCCAGAGGGCAAAAGAACTGGGAATGAACCCAAGGGTCACCTACCCAGCAAAACTGAGTATTTTGTTTCAGGGGAAAATATGGTCATTCAGTGGAATAGAGGACTTTCAAGCATTCTTGAGGAAAAAACCAGAATTGAATAGAAAATTTGACATCCAGACACAGGAAGGAAGAGATGCCTGAGAAGGTAATCGGGAAAGAGAGATCAAGGGGAACTTATCAAAGTTGAACTATTTTCATTCCTATATGGAAAAGCAATAACTGTGACTGATGATATCTTTCTCACTATGAAAATAATGGAAGAAGGGGGTGTGGTCATATGAATACATATGTGAATGTGTGTGTATATGGTTACAGTTATATATGGATAGAGGGCATAGGTTGAATTTGTTGGGAAGGGAGAATACTCAAGGGATGAAATTATGAGGTGAGAGAGGAAAGTGGCAAGAGGAGATGGGGAGAGACAGGGTAGGGTAAACTATCCCATGTAGAAGAAGCAGGGGGAAGTGGCTGCAAAGGAGGGGGAGAATAAGGAAGGCTAAAAAGGCATAACCACATTCACATTGAATTTGGTTCAGGGAGAAAATGACATACATACTAAATGGGATATCTCAACCTGCAGCAGGATAGGGGGAAGGTAGATGAGAGGAAGGATGATAGATGGGAGGGCATCCTTGGGGTGAGGGGAGGTTGGAAGTACCCACTATAGAAGAGGGACAGGATCATGTAGGGAATGGACCAGGTGGGGGGTGGGATGAGTGGGAGGGAATTATAAGCAGCCTTGTACAATATATCTACTGTGATAATGTTTTGCATAGCTAGACATGTACAACATATACTGAATTACTTACCTCCCAAGAAGGAATGGGTGACAAGGGAGGAAGGAAATGGATCTGAAATTCGAGGTCGTAACATTAAATGTTTCAAATATATATAAATACTATTATTAATACTCTTTTACTTGTAATAGGGAGATAAGATGTGCAGGCATTGGGACACAAAGATTCACCTTCCTCTAATGGAAAAGTCGATGGGGGTTTGGGAGAAGGTATGGGAGAGAGCAGATTGGAGGAAGCGATATCTTGTGGGACTACTATTCTGGGAGGTTGGGTAGGGGAATAATGGGGGAAAAATGATTGTAACCCAAAATCTGGCGGAAATGAACGATGTAAAACAGAAGTTAATAAAGCATTTGTTTAAAAAAAAAAAAAGAAAGTAGAAAATATTTCAGGTGAGGGGGAATAGTATGAACAAAGGCCAGGAGTTGGAATTTGGCTTAATGTGAAAGGGTCAGCTGGGAAACCGTCTTAATTAAAGGAGAAGATATGTGTTGAAAAATAGTGGGAAATAATGCTGGAGGGTTACGCTTAGAGTCAATTTATGGGAAGCCTTAAAAGTCAAGCAGAAAACTTTGAGAGGTACATGATAAAGAATCATTTTGGGAAGGAGATTTTGGTTCTGTAATCAAAGTTTATTGATGCCTATGTACTGTATAATTTCTCACTCAGGAACTTTTTTTTAGGCAGGACAAAGATAAATGCCTAAAGAAGATGGACATTCAGAAATAGCCTTCACTCTATTGTTCTCTACAACACTTTAGTTCAGTTCCATTGATATTTTTATACTTTGGGTTTATATTTTTAAAGTATCCCTCACAAATCAGGCTTTTTAAAATTCTCACCACATTTTGTCCCCTCAAGCTGGTAACCTCCCACACCAAATTACCTAGTATTTATTTGTATTAATTTACTTACAGATGTATGATGTTTCTTATAGATGTAGATGTAACTTCTCTGATAGAATATACTCTCCCTAAAGGCAAGGGCTTTTCCATTTTTGTCTTTATATCTCCATGATGGGGTGCTTGGGTGCCTGTGTTTGAACCCCAGTTCCAAAATCACATCCAGTTCCAAAATCACATCTCTCCCTGGCTTCAAAACACTGACTCTAGAAGTTTCTCTCTAGCAAAACAGGACATCGTGCCTTAGCAAAACACTTATCTCTCTTTCTGATACAGTAGCCAGCTGCACCTATAGAATTTATTAGTTTGAACCAGCTGTGTACTGGCTGAACTGGCTGTGTAATGGGTAATAAAGATAATTACTACTCACTGATCTATCATATGTATCTTGGACTTAGACATAAGTATACTCCCTTACTTTTATCTTGTCTAACAAGACATTGAAGGGGGAAGCCTGGGTATTTCCCAGTCAGCCTAGACGGACAGTTGACTTAGTGACATTTTAGGCCTAAACCTCCATGTAGCCCCAACTTGGGCTATTTCCCAGTGAACTCTGTGTAAAATGCCTATGCAATGGATACTAAAAGTGCATGTTCCTTTAAGAAGTGACCACTCCTTAACCACTCCCTAATCCTGCCGTGTATCACCTAGTTAGCATATTTGGGCCTAACAATAAATTTTTGCCACCTTGACTTGAAGAAAGCTTTAGTCTGAGAATTCATTCCACATGGCCCTGACCCTGTCAGGGACCTTCAGTCTTGGGGTTCCTGGACTTTGTCCAACCCTCATCCCCCACAGGTCCACCACAGTACTTGATACATAGTAGGAACTCAATAAATACTTTCTTATTTATAGATTATAGCTGGGTTTGATTGAACTGCTCCACAGGTTTAGTAGCATATTATGAAGTATTAACTATGGATACACTGAGTATAGTCTTTGAACCAAAAATTGGAGCAGGTAATCTGACAAAGGATATGTCATTTTTATAAACTCAAATCAACTTTGAAGTGTGCGTTGTCCTAGAAAACCTGGGATACACGATCATTGTAACTGACCTGGTATAAAATTGGGATGAAATAGTAAATGGAGGGAAAGCAGTGAAGGATCAGCTGTGACAATTGGCATTACTCTTAAAGGATTCTAAGCAGGATGGGGCCATCTACACAAGGTAGATCATTTATATTGTTCACTGAAGAAGATACTAGCAGACATTTACAGAATGCATTAAGGGTTACTGATCCTCACTGTCACCCTGTGAGGTATGTGCTGTGATTATCCTCTTTTTATAGATAAGGAAACTGAGGCCAAGAGATAACTGCTTTGTACAAGGTCACAAAGATAATGAGTAAGGAAGCCAGGTTTTGAAACTAGGTCATCTGATTCCAGATACAATGTTATTTTCTTCTCTACCACATGGCTAGCAAATGTTTTAAGACCAGATTTGACTTCAAATCCAGTATTCTGTTCATTATGTCATCCTGCCTTGGGGAAAATCTCAAGTAGGAACAGGAAGGGAAGAAGGAAATCCTGCTCCCAAGAAAAGATATGAAGCACCTTCTCTCTCTGCTCCCCTCCAACTCCCCCTCCACCCCTGTGTGTGTGTGTGTGGGTGTGTGGGTGCACAACCTGAACCATATGCCATAGTCTTCTACAGCCTCAAAGGTCTAAAACATTCATTTGTATTCATTGATATTTGATACTTCCTTGAGTTTTTCTTCTCAAATATTCTATTTGCAGAATAAACGGCTAGAGGAAGTAAAAAGAGAAGAAAGAGAATTACTCGAGGCACAATCCGTTCCTCTTAGAAACTATTTGATGACAAATGTGATGCCAACACTCATGAGAGGCCTGAATGAATGTTGTAAGATCAGACCAGATGATCCTGTCGATTTTCTGGTAAGAGAACAGTTAACTTAAAAAAAAATTATGCCATCTTGAAAATAGATGTTAGAAAATGGATCCCTATAACCGGGCGGGAGGTGGGGGGTTCGGGCGGGGGGAGGGGGGGGAGAAGGGAATGCTGTCCTCCTCTCACCTTCCAGGAGATCAGTATTGTGAGTATTCCTCCCCCTCCTCCCCAGCCTCAGCCCTAACCTGATCCTCACACTACACCCTCTCCCCAGCCTCTTCCTAAAACTGGAAGCAGGAGGGAGGCTTGTCAGGCAGGGGGACCCCTCTATACAGACCCATTAGATGGGGCTGGGGCACATGGGCACCCCTTCCCCAATTTCCCCCAGCCTTGAATCCCTCCCCTCCAATCAGTGTTGGAGCCCTGATCTGCCCCACCCCATCCCACAGCAACTGTCCCTGGTGATCACTCCTCTGACCTCTGTAATAAATTATATTTCTGATGGGAATAAAAAAAAAAAAAAAGAAAGAAAATGGATCCCTGAGTTCAGTGATGTAGGTACCCTTTCCATTATGAGATCTCTAACCCATTCACTTTGTCAGTTTTTGTGCTGGACATGTCCTTCATGTCTATCAATATATATGCCTTTCCCTAAATCCTCCATTGAGCATGTAATTCACACACTGGAGGTATCTCAATTGAAAACAAAGAACCTAAAATAATTAATATGGAGAAATCTTTGTTATCATTTGGTTTAGAGCCTCAAATATATTTACAACTTATACAAAACCTTAATTTTGTCATAATATATTTAATAATTTTATCATAAAATTCCTAACCATTAATTGTGCAAAAACATATCTAATAAGAAATGTTTTGAAAATGATTAATGTCTTCTTTTTATTTCAATTATAGGCAGAGTATCTCTTCAAGAACAACCCTGAAGTGGATTGAAATTGAAAATATCTCATGTTTTTAAAGAACTAGAAAGAAATTTAACATAGTAATCTGAAAAATAGCTTTTAAAATATTTTTTTGTATTTGGGCAGTTTTATTTCCCTGCTAACAAATGTTCTATTTATTTAGTAAAACCATTATTCTAAGCCACATGGTAATGAGTGACTTTTTCTTTGGCCTGAATCTGTAATTTCATCAGTATAGGCAACTCCTCATGAGGAAATTTCCTCCACCAATGCAGATCAACAGCTGTTCTGCATTGTATAGTATTAGAGTTGCCTGGGGAACTGAAATATTAAGTGAGATGTTAACTTATATAACCAGTTTGTATCAGAAGTAACATGTGAACCCAGGTCTTCCCAACCCCAAGGCCAGCTCTCTATATGACTTTGTTTCAATAAATAACCAATACATTCAAAGTAGAATTTGGAAGGGATGTAGACAAGCTAGCTATAGGTAGCTCACATAGCAAAATATAGATCTCACAGCTTGTTAGTTTTGTTCTTAGATTATCACTAAATATTTTCTATATCACTGATTACAGATAGTATTTATTTACAGTATGAGGAAAAATCAAACTAATTTTAACTTGAGTAGGTGAACTGATGAGTTTCTCTATTTGGGTTTTTTAATGATCAAAGTACCAGTGGCATTAAATGTATATTTTAAAATAATGACTAATACTTTTAACTCATAATAAATCAAACATAATTAACCTTCACTAGTAAAATTTTTTATACTACAGTAAATACAGGGTAAGAATTCTAACATACATACATGAAATAATTGTAAACTCAGGGGAAATATGTAATGGTATATATGATTTGAATAAAACACTTATAATAAATGGAAATTTGTTTCATGTGTAATGGGGGTTGTATTTCATAGAGCATGTGTGGACATTGGCTTGCCAAAAGAGTTTGCTTTGTTTCTCTGACCAATTCTGGGGAAGTATATGCTTCTGAAGGATTTATTCCTTAGGGGCAACACAACAAACCTTGGGTAGACCCTTGGTTTCTCCCCTATAATGGATAAAGAGGGAGGAGGCTGCATGAAAGCTGCATCAGAACTTTAAAAAGGGAGACACTAGACCACAAATCAAACTAAAGTTTTAAGTGAGAAAAAGGTTCTAATCTTGTTCTTTAGAGGTCAGATTTCCCAAGAACTGAACCTGGTCCATATAAATGGGTACAAAGCTGAGAGGATCACTTTACAGAGTGGGAGAGGGCAAGCTCCCTACCCTCTTTGAACCCAATAGTGGTTCTTTTTGTCACACCTAGGGAACTTAACTAGAATCTGAAAATCCAACTTTAATAAACTCCATCACTTAATTCTTTTGGAGAGCCCCTTATGTGTTCCAGGCTCATCTGAATATGTGTTCTTTTTGAGTTAGCTCCCTTTGTCCTAATGTAGGATGAGAATTGGAACTCAATGTAGATTGCCCCATGCGTTGGCTGAAGCACATGGGGAAACATTAGATACCATTTGCTGCAGGAATCTAGAAGAATTTTTAAGAGGGGTAACTTCCAGTTCACTCCAGGTCCCTAATCCCTATAGAAAGATCCCAAGTATTCTCTTCTGGTAATGTTCCCCTCTGAGGGGAGGAGAATATTTTCTTTTCCTTTTTTAAAAAATGTTTTCACTTGTTAATTATTTTAGTTTAATTTTATTTTCTTCCTCCTCCCTTCCCCCCACTTTCTTGAGTTGAGGCAGGTTCTCCTTAAATATAAAAAAGCAGGGGAGAGGAAAGAGCTGCTGTGTTCACCCTGGTAGCATGGTGACTGCTTTCTGTGGCAGCTAGTACAGGGTTTCAACTAGGTGAACTGAGCCCAGGATTTGAGGTGCCTGGCTTCCGTTTCTACTTTGTGTTTTCTTTACTGATCATTGAACAGCAATCATAAGATGGACATGATTAGCCTTTGAGACAACCTTGTCAATTCTAGTGATCTGCACTGCTGTACCACAGGAGCTATCTCCTACAGGCACTACAGCCATTCATGATGACACTATAGAATTTGACATTATAACATTTAAAAAACCTTCATAAAGTATTGTTTGCTTGTTGAATTTGCTTATTGTGTTTGCGGGTAACTGTGATCTTCAAGCCTATTCACTCTATGACTCAGATGCCCCACCTGTAAAATGAGGAGGTTGGCCTTGATGACATTTCCAGCTCTAATCTGTGATCCTGTTATAATTCAGTGAAAGCTGTGGAAGGCTTGGGCCCTCCATAAAGCCTGTAAATTCTGTATTGTTTAACGACTGAACTGTACTTTTTGGGATTCTTTAGTGCAAGACAAGGTGGGGGAAAGGGTGAGGGCACTTGAATGGACAATTTGGCTTGGGCCTCCCTAGGGCCCCAGAGAATTTTCTATATGTAGAGACAGGAACAGTTGTACTACAATCCATTTACTGGGGATAGTAAATAGTTTATGGGGGGAAAACTATAGTAAGGGTTAAATCCTATAACATAGAAAGAGAATGGATCTATAGGTGTCATTTCATGAAGTGTATGCTAAGATTTCCCTGGAAACTTGCAGGGACTCTACAGATATATGCAACTAAAAACTAAAGATTTGGAGCTTTGAGATGATGAAATAATTTCCTTATTGGCTATTAAGCACAAGAGCCAATTATAGAACTGTTGATAAGCCTGATAAATGATAAATTGGGGGGAAAATAGGTTCAAAAGGTGTTAAATTAATATATCCATTTCAGATTATAGAATTTACTATATATTTCCATATTACATATGTAGGAGACAATTTATAGTTTACTCTGTATAATAATCTGAAGCCTACTACTATAGAAATTAATCTACCAGTTGTTAAACCAAAATATGAACATTAACATTATGAACATTGAAATAAGTACAAAATAGCATTGAGAACAAGTTGCTAATTTTTCTTTCATGAGCTCCGATTTATTTTTAATACATATCTTTAAAATTTGAATTAAACATGCAAGAGCATTTCCACATATGCATCAGAACATGAAAAGAATATTGCATATGAAAACTGAATCTTCATTCCATATTGTTTTTTCAAAGTACCTTTTATAATATATGCCACATGTTACTTTCAAAACCTTCTTGATTATCTGTGCTTCCTTCTGAACTTTCTTTTGGTTTCTTCTGTTCATTTTTTAGAATGTTTCTGTGGTCCTCTTTTTTGGTATCAATATTGTCAATCCCGCTTCTCTAACAAATTTAAGCATTGTTAAGCAAAATGAAACCACCTAGTGGTTATAGCCAAACAAGCATATTTCTTTCTATAGTTTGATTGTGTACATGAGCTCCAATTTAGAATATCATAATAAGTTAACACTTGTGCTTTCTGAATAAAATCAAGGTTTGTTGATTGTGGGTAGTTTTCTATATTGATTGAAAAAAATGTTTTCAGATTTAGGTTCAATGTCTAACTCCAAACTGGAGTCTTAATTTCCCAATAGAGCAATCTAAAAACTCAGTGGAATACTTCATAGAGGTGCTGAGTTCTCTGTCACATACACACACACACACACACACACACACACACACACACACACACACACAATGTTTAAATAGGAGGGCTTTGACAAGGTTTTTCTTTTTCTTTTTTTCAAGGAAGAAAATTTATTTTAGTGAGTCTCTGGTTTGGTTGTTCCCATTCTGAAGACTTCTCCACTAAGGGATCCTGAGGATTTTTTTTTCCCCTGTAGGGGTAATTTTTGTTAGGGGAACATGTGAAGAAGTCTCTTCACAGATCATACAGTTTAAAAACTATCACTTCATCAAAACCATTCCTCCTACCAAACTAACCTCATTTCGTTTTTTGATAGGATTACTAAACTAGCATTCTGTGCATGTAATTTACTTAGATTTTAGCAAAATACTTAAGAAAATACCTCATGCTGTCTTGGGGAGGATGGAAAGATATGCATTAGAGGATAAGACAGATGCATTCAGAAATGGTTGGATGGCCAAACTCAAGAGTCTTTGTTAATGGTTCAGTGTCACCAAGGCTAGAGGTCTCCAGGAATCTGTGCTCAATTCTGCATCATTTCATATTTTTATCAATGACTTGATAAGATCAATGATATAGATCAGGGGTGGGGGCTACATGTGGCCTGGAGGCCTCACATTCCCCACCCCTGGCATAGATAATATGCTTATTTACAGACACAGAGTTGAGGATAGCTAATACAATGTGAGACAGTCATGATCTAAAAGTTTCTTTACAAACTAAAGTATGAAATGGAATAGGGATATAAATTCTTGCATTGGGGTATAAAAATTCAACTGTACAAGTATAAGATGGGATAAGCATGGCTAATCAATAGTTCTGAAGAAAGATCTGGGGGTTTTGGTGTACTACCAGATCAGTCTGAGTCAGCAGTGTGATGAACTTGGGCTGCATTACACCTATCACACTTCATCCAGAGTACTTTGTTCAGTTCTAAACACTATGGTTTAAGAAAGATATTGATAGTGTCTGTTGGTCACAATTCCACTTTCCCCTTCCCTTCATTGATTTGTAAACTCCAACCTTTCCCTTCCCTTCCCTGATTTGTAAAAAAGAACTCAAGCTTCCCTTCCCTTCATTGTTTTGTAAAAAAGAACTCAACCTTCCCTTTCCTTCATTGATTTGTAAAGCAGAGAACTCCACATTCCTCTCCCTTAATTGATCTGTAAACAGGCAGGACCCCCACCCCTTGTTTTCCCCTGATTGATCTATGGGCAGGAATCCCAGCCTAGGGTTTCACTGCTTGGGAAATTCAAATGTATACTGACCAATCACTGATTTTAGTTTCAAATGTACACTGACCAATCACTGTAGTTTTAGCTTACATCACTGTAATTTCAGCTTAAGTTACCTGGCTATGGAACCTCTATAAAACCAGCACAATGTCTGTGCCAAAGCACTGTCTGATTTGGGCATGTACCCCAACAGTTCCGTGGTAATAAAATCCACTTTTTAAATTTAATCTTGGGGATCTTCTGTCTCACTTTTATTGTGGTACAACATGTCCAGAGGAGGGCAACCAGAATGGTGAGGGAAATTAAGTAATTTTCCAAGGTATAAAATATGTGGAATAATTGTTTCCCCCCAAATGGAGTCTATGACAAAAGAGGATTGATTGATGGAGGTGGGCAGAGAAGAATCAATGGGGCAAATGATAGCGATCTTCAAGTATTTGGAAAGCTTCAGAGCTTCTGGGCAGCTAGATGGTGTAGTGGATAATGCACTGGGTCTGGAGATAGGAAGTCCTAAGTTCAAATTTGGCCTCAGACATTTACTAGCTGTGTGATCCTGGGCAAGTCACTTACCTGTTTGCCTCAGTTTCCTCAGCTGCAAAATGGGGATAATAGTATATACCTCCCGGGGTTGTTGTGAGGATCAAATGAAGTATTTGTAAAGCTTGTAGCATATTAATAAATGCTTATTTCCCATGCAAAAGAAGGACAACACTTGTTTGGTTTGACCCCAGAGGGCAAAAACAATGGATGAAAGGCGAAAAGCAACCAAGTGCAATTTCCTAAGGATTAGAGCTGTCCAAAAATGGATTGGCTTGCCCCAGGAGGTGGTGGGTTCTCTTTTCTTGGAGATCTTCAAGCAGTAGCATCCCAAAACCTACTCAGGATACTAGGCAGCAAGTAAACTTAGTACCCTTTTCCCTTTGCCTAGGCTGCTTGACTGTTCACAGGATGAGTTGGGAGTTGCTTGGATGACTTGGGAGTCAACAACTCTCCATTTTTTCTCATAAGATAGAGAAGCAAAAGGCTTTACAGTCTGCCTTGCCTCTCCATCCTGTAAATCTACGTGTACTGTCATACGATCTACTTATGTAACCTAAGAACTTCAGGCTTTGCCTTCTTCCCCATCACTGAACCCTTAGGACTTCTGGGCCTTTCCATGTGCTCTGAAGCTGAACTTTCTTCTATAAGGTGTTGCCTCTAATTAGGGTGTGAGCTCCTAGAGAGCAAGGACCATTTTTCTTTTTTAATAAGTTTTTGTTGATATCTTTTGGGTTTTATATTACTATAGTTTCCCCCCAGTATCCCTCATCCATCCCTTCCTCAAGAGCCACCCTATAGAGCAAATTTTTTTTCTAAATACAAAAAAGAAGAAATAGCCTAATATATTAATACATCAAAAAAGTCTGAAATATGTACAATGTGCAATACTTGTGGACTTCCTATCTATGCAAAGGGGTGGTTTGGGTATGTCTTCTCATAGCTTGTCTTGCTTTTTCTATTTATATTCAGAGCACATAAATGCTTAATCATTTTTTTCATTCATTTATTCATGTCACTCCACTATTCAAGAAGCTTCAGTGACTCCCTATTGCCTCTTAAAAAATACAAATTTTTGTTAGATATTTCAAGTTTCTTACCATCTGGTTTCAATTATATGTCTAGACTGACATACTGTTCTCCATCATACTTTCCATAATCCAGTCCAAATGACTTACTTCCTATTCTAGACAAGATAGATATCACATCTCCTGAGTCTGCACCTGTGTACCAGCTGCCCCATGCCTGGAATGTTCTATCTATCTTCTTAACCTTTTAGAATCCCTAGCCCCCTTTAAGATTTATCTCAAATGCTTCCTCCTACAGGAAGGCTTTCTTAATCAACAAAGCTTATTTTATTATTATTTTATTAATTATTAAGTTCCTGCTATTTGCCAGGCATTGTATAAAGTCACTAGGGATAAAAATACAAAGAATGAAACTGTCCTTACTCTTAAGGAGCTTCTTATGAGGCAACAAATACATTCATAATTATATACAGAATAAATTTTGAGTAATAAAAAAAATCGTTAAAAAGTAGATAGTTTGGGAGGGAGGACACTAGCAACTAGGGGATCAGGAAAGGCTCCCCACAGAAGGTGATTGAGCTGCATCTTAAAAGAAGGGAAAGATTTTATGAATCACAGGTGAGAAGGGTGTATATTCCAGGTATGGGGAATGGCCAAAGAAAACGCATAAAGACAGGAGATAGAGTGTCATGTGTGAAGAAAAAAGAAACTCAGTTTGTCTGGTTCACAGAGTGCAAGACTCTTCCTCCTTCTCTGCCCCCCCCCCCCCTCAGTTGTGCTCTTTTCCTCCCAAGTTATTTTGTATTTACCCAGTAGTTTCTGGGCTGCCTGGGTGGTGCAGAGAATAGAGCTATGGGCCTTTCTTCCTGTGTTCAAATCTGGTCGCAGACACTAACTGTGTAACCCTGGGCAGGTAACTTAACCCGATTTGCCTCAGTTTCCTCGTCTGTAAAATGAGTTGGAGAAGGAAATGACAAACCACTCCACTCCAGTATCTTTAGCAAGAAAACCCCAAATGGGGTCATGAAGAGTAGGACACGATTGAAAAAAAGACTGAACAATAGATAGTTTGTATTTATTTATATATAATGGAAATAATCAGTCCTGTTTCCCCCCCTGCTGCAGGTAGGTAGCTACTTACTGTAGCTAGAGGAAATCCTATTAGAGCATGCATGACCTATCCAGCTGATCATCCATCACTAGGCCCTTCTGATGTTTATGGCTCAGGACAGAAAGATCTACACTTCAAGATAATGTAGTGATCCCTTTATTGTCCAAGAGCTGCCCACTAAGTGGAAGAGATGACTCCCCTTAATTTTTTTCCCCTCTATAGAAATGGGGCATAAAAGTCTCTCTGGGACTTCCTGTGAAGGGAGAATAAAATTCCTGTCCCCACAGCCCTTGGCATTTATGATGATTTTTTTCCACATAGCAGTTTAAGCATGTGCTTATCTAGGTAAGCCTGAATTAGAATTTTAAAGATCTGGCTACCTCATCTGCTTCGTGTTTTTTTGCATAAGCATTTATGATTGAACAATGATTCAGTGCTGGTTATGTGGTAGGAGGTCCATCCTATAGCTACTATAATATTTATGGGTGGGGGGGGGGGTGGCTAGATGGCGCAGTGAATAGAGCACCTGCCCTGGAGTCAGGAGGACCTGGGTTCGGATCTGGCTTCAGACACTTAACACAAAAAGTAGTCATGTGACCTTAGGCAAGTCACTTAACCCCACTGGCCCTCTAAAAAAAAAAAATAGTAAAAAAATACATTTATATGGGATAACCACTAACAGAAGGATGCACCCAAGCCCAAATCTGGCTTAGTTTAGACAGTTTAAAGTCAAGGTAAAGGTGAAATGCATATTGGATAGTACAATTAAATGTACCATATTGTAATGATTCATTTCCTGGGAGAGTATAATAGCAGATATACTGTATCATGTTTTAAGACTATACGAATATATGCTCATGAGTCTTTTGTACTTCGAGCATTTCTTCAGTGTGAAAGACATAATGAGTTATTCAACATGAGTACCTTTCTAATCCTTTTTCTGAGGAGACTTAAACAAGTGCCAATCTTACATTTTTTTTAATGTGGTGTTCCCATCCGCTGCACATATTCTAAGTTTTTAAAATACCTTTTTATTTATTTTGTTAAATATTTCCCAATTACATGTAAAAATATTTCTAACATTTTTTTAAATTTTGAGTTCCAAATTCTCTCCCTTCTATTCCCCTACCCCTTGAGAAGGCAAGGCATGTGAAGTCATGCAAACTATATTTCCATATTAGCCAGGTTGCAAAAGAAAACACACAAACACACACACACACACAAAATAAAGTAAAAAACGTATGCTTCAATATTCACTGAGTTCATCATTTTTTCTCTCTGGATGTAGACAGCTTTTTTCATCATGGGTGCTTTGGAATTGTCTTGGATCATTATCTTGATCAGTGTAGCTAAGTCTTTCATGGTTGATTATCCATACAACATTGTTGTTATTATGTACAATATTCTCCTGCTTCTGTTCACTTCACTTTGTATCAGTTCATATAAGTCTTCCCAGGTTTTTCTGAAACTACCTTGTTTGTCATTTCTTATAAAGCAATAATATTCCATTATGATCATATGCCACAATTTGTTCAGTCATTCCTTAACGAATGAGCATTCCTTTAATTTCTAATTCTTTGACAGCACAAAAAAAAGCTGCTATAAATATTTTTGTACAAAAATATCTTTTTTTCCCTTTTCTTTGATCTCTTTGGGATATAGACTGAATAGTGGTATTGCTGGGTCATAAGGTATGCAGTTTTATAGCCCTTTACTGTTTCCTAATTTTTTTATCTGATTTTCCCTATAGATTCAAGGTGGAGCCAAAAAGATATAAAAAAGAACCTGACTCCTCTATTTGCTGGGCTGGCTGAACTCAGTCTAGATAGAAAGACTGATGTAGTGATAAAGATAGCAGAATTTTGGAAGAACACTTGCATTTGAATCCTTGTTTTCTTCTTGATGAGGTCCCATATGTAACAAATGTTATAGATGTGATATTGAGATCTGGAGTGCCCCAATAGGCCCTAAGGGAGCCTCAATTTAGACCTTTGTGGACAGTTAGTAAAGTGGAATGATTTTGGCTGAGCAATCATTTCTTTCCTCTCATCCTCAAGAAAGGTATTGTATCTTTTACAAATCAGGTATTTGAAGTCTAGGGGGTACCATTCTTTTGAGGATCAGGATAAAAACTATTTTTCCTAGTCACTGGGAGTGGGGGAATAGTTCCAGCCCAAACCCAGAGGGTAACAGCTTATTCCCAGCCAAGTTAGCTTCCCTCCAAACATAAGCTTATAATACAAAAAGACAATCACAGAGAGCTAACAAATATTTCTCAAAGTAAGCAAGAAAGTATCTGTGTAAGCCAAACAGAATGGTTCAGGGCAAGAGCATACACAAGTTGGTGACTCTATTACCCAGGTGTAAATGAAATCTCGACATAGGAAAGAACTTTCTTATTCAAGCAGTACACTCTTAGCATTCCCTTGGGCTGCAGTTGTTGGGAATCTAGGGACATTGGGATGCTGGCTTTTCTCAAAATTCCTGTAGCTCCTAGGTCTGCCCATGACTATTACAAGTACACTCCTAGCCACTCAGTCTTCCTCTCCTGTCCCACTTCTCTCCCAGAAGAGGTTCATCAAATTAGAAGCCATATCTTCCTACCTATCTCAGGACTGTCCTTCTGGGGACTAAGGCTGCCTAAGGGTGGTATTACATTCTGGGAACAAAACCAATTGTTATCTTTTACTTCTGGATAGGGCACATACTTCTGACAAAACATGAGATAAGCATTTTGTTTTTTTGACAAAGCATGAGATAACCATTTTAAGAAATCCCTTTTTTTTCCTGATAACTTTATGGATGGTGGCAAGCCAAAACAAAATTAAAGGGTCAGATATGTAAAATCAGAAATGGAAACCAACAATTTAGTTCCCAGTCCCTGTTCAACATCCTGGGTCTCAACTTCAGAGGGTGATACTAGACGTCAGGGCCAAATCTTTACTACCTTCCCCTCCCCCCTCAAAAAAACTGCTAAATGATATTTATGTTCAATTTCCTGTCTTCCTATACCTTTCTCCCAGTTCCCAGAGGTATCCCATTAGGTGTTGCTGTTTAGTCATGACCAATTCTTGGTGACCTTAACCTGGGATTTTCTCAGAACTAAGTGGTCACACAGTTAGTAAGTGTCTGAGGCCATATTTGAACTCAGGTCTTCCGGACTCCAGGATCAGCATTCTATCTACTGTGCTACCTAGCTGCCTGTATTCCTTCATCCTTTAGGTATTCAGCCTGGGCCAAATGACACAAAGGCTTCCTGGGAACTCTCATTGTTTAAGCTGGGTCTCCAGCCCTAGCCATAAGCACCTGTCTTCCAGTGGTTCTTCTCCATTCAGGTAAATCAGATTGTTGTTCAAGCAAGAAGTGGAAGAGGAGTCAAGTACAAAAAGGGATTTACAGAAACCCCATCCAGACTGTGCCGCCCAACTGCACTTTGCATCATCTTGACCTTGACCGGACAAAGTAAGCAGCTGTTCCTGCTGGTCTGCCAGGGACAGGGGCAGGCAGGCACTTGGTGAGGCTGGCTGGTGAGTGATTGCCGCGAATAACAATTTATATATTTATATTTATATATTTATTTATATTTATTTATTTATATATGGCCTATTATGTGCCCAACACTTTACAAATATCTCTTCACAACAATCGTAGGAGATGGGTTATTATTATTACCAATAATTATTATTATTACCATCCCCATCTTACAGAGGAGTAAACTAAAGCAAACAAATGATTTACCCAAGGTCACACTGCTAGTGTTTCTCTCAAACTTGACTCCAGGCCCCACCATAGCTTCCAAACCAGCGAGGTGGCAGGTGCTCAGAGCTGGCCCCCTCGGTTCCAGTCCTCGGCGGTCTGGACCAGGCCCTAGGCACAGTCGGGCCTGCTCCTGCGCCCACCACGGGAGGTATGGAGGTTGGCCTCAGCTTATTTGGGGGGCTTCCTTGGCTGGGGTGGGGGAGGAGCTCCTGTGAGTCACTCCTACGGTAGCACCCCGCTGTGCGAGGTGGATTGTAATTGACAACGGAATACTTCCTGTCACGTGACACATTCAGGCGTCACTTCCGTCAAAGCTTGACTTTGTGACTGCTTCCAGCATAGAAATTTAGCCTTCCCCACATGACCTCACTCCATCTCTACTTCGAAACCAACCATTTTATTATAGTGAAGGAATTTGTTCTGCAAACACGCTTATTGCTTTCATTTTGCTGACTTTACAGTTTTTCATACCCCAATGTTATTTTCTTCATTCTTTCTTTGAAGGTATGGTTATTTCTTCACAAAAATGGATTAAGCAAAAACATAGTATATAAGGACCTCTTCAGACAATGCCTACAATATTCCTCCCTGGTAGTACCCCACTCTTGTTACTAGGGAAGGATTATTTTTCATTTTGTCTTCCCAAAAACCTGCATTGTTTTTTTTCCATGACCAAAGTGCAACTTGTTTTTAAAGATTTATTCATTCAGGTTGTTATAAGCAGAATTACTGATTTAGAGTTGGAAGGGAACAATTTGCCAAAGGCAAAAGTGGTAATAAGTGACAGAGGTAGTATCTGAACCCAGATTCTCTGACTCCAAACCAGTACTATTTTTACTGCCTCTAATCATTATGTATATTGTGTTCTTGGTTCTTATTCACGCTCTATAAGTTCATACAAAGCTATACACATCTGCATTCCTCGTATTTGTCATTTCTTTGCAACAATACTTTCTTACATTCTTCTACCTGGTTTTTTTTTTTTTTTTGCTTGTTTCTTTTCTTAGTCGTTTCTTCATTGATGGGGACATATTTTGTTTCCAGTGCTTTATTGCCACAGAGTTCTGCTGGGAATATTTTTGTATGTGTTGACCTTTGTTTCTGCATTTGACATCCTTGGGGTATACTTGGACCACTTCACAGTTCTTGCCCTCAGCCTCTTTAAGACTGACTGCTCCTATTTTTGTCACCTTTGCTCATTTGCAAGATGTGAATTGAAACCTCAGAATTTCTTTTATTTGCATTTCTCTTACTATTAGTTACATTGAATATGTTTTTATGTAATTTATACTTTGTACTTCATCCTTTAAAAACTTTTTGTTCCTATCCCTTGACTTCTTGTCTATTGGGAAATGGCTTTTTACTATCGTTTTGTGTCAATCTCCTCTATTTTTTGGATATCAGACTTTTATTTTTTAAATAATATTTTATTTTTACCCAGTTACGATTTTAACATTCATTACAATTTTTTTATGAGTCCCAAATTTTCTCTCTCCTTTTCTCACTTCTCCCCTCCCTGAGACGATAAGAATTTGATATAGGTTATACATACTCAATCATGAGGAAAAGAAATCATATTAATTGTGGTGCCATTATCTTTCCTCCAAAACCCTTTCCTCTTCTAAACTTCTCTGTTATTGTCAAGAGCATTACCATTCTCCCATTCAATCTGGCTTGCAACCTAGGTACCATCCTTGACTTTTCCCTAACCTTCCATATTCAATCTGTTTCCATATCCTCTTGATTCTATATTATTATTATTATTTTCTATTAGTCATATTGTAAAAGAAGACATACCCAAAAGAAAAAAAGAATACAGAAATGAAAAAGAGTATGCTTAGATCAAATTCAGACCCCAGTAGTTCTTTCTCTGGAGGTGGAATGCATTTTTCATCATGAGTCCTTTGGAATTGTCTTGGGTCACCTTATTGCTGAGAACAGCTTAATCATTCATAGATGATCATTGTACAGTATTTACAATGTTCCCCTGATACTGCTCACTTCACTTTGCATCAGTTTATATGTCTTTCCAGGTTTTTTTTTAAATCAGCCTACTTATCATTTCTTAGAAAACAGTAATATTCTATTACAATCATACCACAACTTGTTTTAGCTATTTCCCAGTTAATGAGCATCCTCTCAATTTCCATTTCTTTGTTACTACAAAGAGTTCCTATAGATATTTTTGTACAAATAGGTCCTCTTCCCACCTTTTAAAAACTTTCTTTCAGATACAGATCTAGTAGTGGTATTGCTGGATCAAATGGTATGCACAGTTTTATACCCCTTGGGCATAGTTCTAAATTGCTCTGTAAAATAGTTGGATTAGTTCACAACTCCACCAACAATGTATTAATGTCACAGTTTTCCCATATCCCCTTCAACATTTATTATTTTTCTTTTCTGTCTTGTTAGCCAAACCCCAAGATATCTTGTGATTACTTTCTTAAGGATCATACTTTAAAACCAAATCACTCTGGTTCTCACAGATTGACCAACAATAGGTCTCAGACTAAGTCCTAATTGGTCATTGTTTGGGCTCTGATTGACTCAGAATGATTATAAATAGCAATTGTGTCTGTTTTGACCAGAAATCCTGAGGGTCTTCCCCTCCCATGATTATTTAATTTATTTTTTGACAAGATAAAAGAAGCCATACTTGGTCTCTTCTTACCTAGCTTTAATCCTTGAATGGGTGTGACCTCAGTCAAACTGAGACCTGTTAAAGACCATAGCTTAAAAAGACAAAAGTTTCCTACTGTATGCAAGCCATCTCCAGTCATCCTGATCTATATCTTTCCACTGGACCAAGATGGCCCTGGAGGAGAAAGTGAGACTGGTAACTTTGTACAACCTTCCCTCACTGGAATCTAATTCACTTGCTAGTCATGGCATCACTTTCCTGATCCTCTTCAACAATGAAGAACAACAACATATTACCTAATCAATATTAGACTTTTATCAATGATTTTTGCTGCAAGTATTTTCCTCACTCTACCATTTTTCTTCATAAAAGTTTTTTAGGTTATTAAGTTTTATCAAGATTAGCTTTTTAGTTTTATCAAGATTGGCTATTTTATCTTTTGTGATTTTCTTTCTACCTGTGTGATTAAGACATCCCCTTCTACCTGGAGCTGTGAAAGGTATTAGATTGCTTTTAACTTTTTGTGGTATGACCTTTTATACTCAAGTGACATAGCCATTTTCAATTTATTGTTGTATTTGAAGTAAAGTATTGACTTAAATCTAATTTCTGCCAAATTGTTTTATAGTTTTCCTAGTTGTTTTTTCTTTTTTAATTTCTTGTCAGGAAGATAGTCCTTTCCCCAATAACTTTTTTTTTCTTGGGTTTGTCAAAGACCAGACTACTATTTTCAGTTGTTTCTGTTTCTTGTTTACTTAGTCTACTCCACTGTTCCACTTTTCTGCCAATGGTTCTAATAACCACTGAGTAATGTCATTCCCTTTTTACATGTTTTCTCACAATTTCCCTTCAGATCATGCAATTTGTTCCTCCAATTGAATTTTGTTATTATTTTGTCTAATTCTAAAAAAAAAAGTATTTCCTCAGTATTTTGACTAGTCTTTCATCAAATATGTAAGTTGGTTTACGTGGTATTATAATATTTATTCTACTAATGAAGAACAACAGTGATCATTGACTGTCTCCAATTAATTTATTGACCTCTTCCATAAGGTGTTTATAGATAAAAATCTCGTATATGTCATGGTAAAGATTTATTTATTCTTTCAGTTAACTTGAATGGAATTTTTCTTATCATTTCTTCTAGTTTTTGTTGATAACGATCTGAGAAATTTTGTGTCCTGCCACTTTGTTTTAGAAATTAAGTCTCTATTGATTCTGTGGAATTTTCTAGATAAACCAACATTTCACGTCGAGTAGGGACAGCTTTGTCTCCTTTGCTGTTGTTTACAACTTTTGATTTTGTTTTCTTGTCTCATTGCTATGACACAAGGGAAAGTGAGGTAAGTGCAAAAAAAAAGTTTAAGTATAGGGCCCTTTTAAATTTTACATGGGAAAGATCAAGCATTTCATGTAAAATTGATAGGGGTAGTCAGCTAAATGGACTTGAAATCCACTCTGAGTCAACACTGAGACATGAAGACCAGAAAGGGTAATGCAGTTATAAGATGAATTTGGCAGAATTTCACATTTCAGCTCAGCCTTCACAGGTATAGACTAGAATGCTATCTGTAGCTTTTAGAGGGTACTGTTAGTGGGTAACCTATCTTTTTCTAATTCCCCCACATATTGTCCACAAGCATGATGTTCAGAATGAGGGATCTAAAAGACCTGTTGCACTGTGCCTTGGTCAAACCACATCTGACGTGTGTTTAGATCTAGACACTGTATTTTGGAAAGTACAGTAAGAAACTAGAGCAAGTCCAGAATAGAATAATCAGGATATTGAAAGGACTGGAGATCGAAACTTCAAGATGAAGTTTAGTCAGACTATACCCCTTCCCCAATAGCAAGGGTTCTTAACCATTTTTTGTGTGTCATGGAACCCTTGGTAGTCTAGTAAAGTCTATGGACACCATCCCAGAATAATGTTTTTAAACACATAAAACATATAGAAATAAAAAGGAAACACATGATAGTGAAACACAATAATCAAAATATTAAAAAAAAAAAGTTCACATACTACAGGTTATAAATCCCTGAGAAGGAAAAAGGGAAAAGCAATCAGAAACAGAAAGAATGACTGACAAGTTCTTAACAGATGCTATATCCTGCCTTATGTAATTACTCATGATTCATAAATTCAAAGGTATAATGTCTGGGATCTGTTTTCCTTAGGTTGATACATCTGTAAGGACACTAAGTCCTTTTGTCCTCTGAGTATAAAACAAGGTTAACACTGACCTTCTCTCGTCCATGAGATGTAACTTGCTTTCCTATTTCTTAGAAATAGGACTAAGGAGGGCAGCTAGGTGGTATGGTAAATACAGTATGGGCCCTATAGTCAGGAGGACCTGAGTTCAAATTTGGCCTCAGACACTTAACACTTACTAGCCTTGTGACCCTGGGCAAGTCACTTAACCCCAAATGCCCTGCCCTCTCCCCTGCAAAAAAAAAAAACAAAAACAAAAACAAACAAACAAAAAAGAAATGGTACTAAGCTGAAACCTAGTGTGGTGATGAAACAGATTAGCATATGCCTCCTTATATCCTCTCTATATGAGTATATGTAGCATTAGTATTTTCCTTGAAAATCTAAATTGTACGAGCATACCATACACAAAGCAACTGAGTGAACTGAGGCTATTTAGACTGAAATATAAAAAAAGTTTGGATACTATTAATAAACCACTATAGATAAATCAAAAGAATGGAGAGTTGTGTTTCTATTCCTTGAAATCTTGGATTGACAGTTGGATCTAGCATTATGAAAAGAATTTTGGGGAATAGACTCAGCAGCCTTAGCATTTGGCTCTCCCAGAGTAAAGAATATATGTATTGCTAACAATACAAATTTCAGATGAGAAGAGCTCCAATCCTCTGTTTCCTGTGTAATCATAACTCAGCCTGGCATTATGGGATTTGTAGTTTTTTGCAGCCTAATAAGAGCAAGCCTGAGACTGGGCTGCCTATTCTATTTTGTTTCTTTACTAATTACAGAAGATTGAGCTGCCTGTCCTGTTTTATTTCTTTCCTAATTATAGGTGACTGACCAGTGATCTTGAGATGAATGTTTCAGACTTGGAGGCAACCTTGTGAGGGTCAGGAGTCTGAGATCCTTGGTTCCTCTGGTGGAGCAAGAGGAGTGCTCTACAATTTCTGTGCTTCTTAGACAATATGACCTTTTATGGCCATTCAGATTCTTTGAATTCCACACCAAGCTACTGTCATGGATCTGCTTAATATACTGTTTTGTCTCAGGTATAAAAGTAAGCTGATACTAAGGATGATAGTGAAATAGCTTCACATGTTTTCCTGTTGGTCCTTTTGATGGGGTGTGTGTGTATACCATTGGTGGTTTGTATACTATGAATAAGCCACTGTAGGCAAATCAATAGAGTGTAGGACTATGTTTCTTTTCCTTGAAAACCTAAGTTGTACTAGTATACCATACATGAAGCAATTAAATGAACTGAGACTGTTTATCCTGGAACAGAAAAGATTTGGAGAGAAGGGGAACAAACAGCTGTCTTCAAATATTTGAAGAATGTAGAAGAGGGTTTAAATTCCTTTTGTCCCGCTCCAGAGGGTACACTAGGAACAATGAGCAGAAGTTGCAAATAGATAAATTTTGGCTTTATTTAGGAGAGTAGCAATTTGGTTGCAGCAGCAAGAATGTAGGACAAAGCTTGCTATCTCTACCCCACATTCTCCAGTTTTGCTAAGTGAAATTCCAAGATAATGTGCAAGACCCTGCTATTAAACAATGAATTGTCTTATTTGACTTTTGTGTTTATATCTCCTTTTTATGACTCTTGTTCAGACTCGTGTCTTTTTGGGGGAAGGGTAAAAAGGGGATTTGAAATAAAAATGTTTAGAAATTGGAAGAAAAAAAATAATGAATTGTCTTGGCCATGGGTGTTCTAGATGTACACATGATTGCTGGATGCATTTGGGAGAGGAATATGGATTTGGTATTAGAAGCTGAATTCCAAGGACAGGCATCAGGAAAAAAAAAGTTTCCCCAGGCCCCAGAAAATTCAATCCTTGCCCCCACCAACCTTTCTTGGGTCCTTTCCACCTGGATGTACAGGAGTACAGTGCAGCAGGGACAGAACTGAAATTTTATGGCATCCTATTTTTTAAGATATTCCCATCATTTTATGAAGAACATTAGCAACATATTCGTCAATACCTTATATGCAGAGGCACTAGAAGCTGAATGAGAAGGGTTACATGGGTTATGGTTGAATGAAGTTGGAATTCCCCAGAAAAGTTTGTGTTGGCAAGAAGGCAGACACCATAGTCCTGGTGTGTCCAGATCCAGCAAAGAACTTTGGAGAGTCAGAATTGATTGGGGTCAACTCGAGTCTACTTAAAGTAGCAGAGTACCCTGAGGGGTAAATGGGAAGCAGCATGCTCCAGGCAAATTGAACTACCGCCATTATCTTGACCACCATCTCCTCTTAGATTCTGATGGAACCAATTACCTCCCGGCCCCCAACCACAAGATTTGATTCCAGCCTAGCCCCAACAGCCATTACTGCAGAAAGGGAATTATTGTGGAAAAGGACTGCAACTTCCTTATCATCACCAGCAACAAATGCTGACCAACTGCTACCAACAGGCAGATAGGCACAAGAGCCCTGGGATTGGCAGCCCCCTCCAGACTACCAGTCCTGCTTTTAGCACAGCTAGGAGGCAGTTCCTGAGGTAAGGCATTATCTAGGAGGCAGTTCCTGAGGTAAGCTATTCTCACCAATTCAATTACCAACCATCTTCTATTCACAGGGCAAACAAGTTAACCAAAATGAAAGAGGAAGGTGCTCTTAGGGACAGATAGGAGTCATTATGCACTAGGAAACTCCAAATACCACCCAACACCATCTTTCTTCTGACCTTGATGGAGACAGCCCAGGACTCTTGCCATCATCCTTTCAAGTACAATACCAAATGGTTCAACATCAGAAACTGATATGATTTTATCACTGAAAATTACATTAAAGACAAAGTTTTACTGTGTGCTTTGACAGTAAACCTTAAGAACCTTGGGATCTTTCCATCTGACTTGCAACTGAAATCTTCCATATGTGTTGTTTCCCCCATTATTAGAACGTGACCTCTGAGAGCAGGAACTATCTTTTCTATTTGTATCCCCTTTTCACACAGTAAGTGCTTAATAAATGCTTCAGTCATTCATTCATCCTGTGTGCAAGTACTGGTAAAGTGTTATTTAGAGTACTGACAAATAGCAATCTGGGATTCAATACCCAGACAGCCTGACAATCCCTACTATGCCATGTAAAAGCTGACAAGAAGATTGAGAATGGTGGTGGTAACAGAAAGCCCCCCACCTTAAGGATAGATTCAGATAAAGTTAATAATCATGACTTTCTAATTCCTGAGGATTTGAAAGATTGTCTCAGGAGAAACTCAGTATGAGAGTTGGCTTGTTCTCAGTAACTCGGTAGAATGTGGGATGTGTTTGAGGAACAAGGTACAGCATCTACCATAACTCCTTCCTCTTGAGTGTAGTCTCAGAAAATTGCTCTCTCAGAGCACTCTATCTCAGGAATCAATTCAGAAAGTGCTAATCAATAAAATCATCACTGATATATGTTCTATCATGGATGTAGACTGAGAAGCATGAATTGTCCAGGATGTCTATACCTGCTTTTGATGCCACAAGGAGGATCACTGGTCCAAGGAGTTCCCCTCCAAGGTGCCCCCCCCCCCCAACAGAAGCCCCAGGAACCTACATCTCTAGAAGTCTGACCATCTGACCAGGAGGGACATTGGAGGAAGGATGGTCACCAAGGTTGGAAAAGTGGTAGAGCCACCTCCTAGTATCCTGTCCTCTAGTCTTCTCAAGATTTTGAATGACGGGGAAGCCTGGGGCTTGGCAATGCTTCCACCTTCTCCATCTCCTTTGCTAAGCCCTAGGCAAGCATCAAAATTGAAGGTAAGGTTACCTAATTTCTAATTGATATGGGGCTACTTTCTCTATTTTAATTAGTTACTCTGGCCCTACTTGCCCCATGACCTATAGGGTCATGGGCATTGAAAGGAAAACTAAGAGATGTTGTAAGACATACCCCCTCCCCTACCTATTTGAGGATCTGTTGTTTGAATACTTCTTCCTTATGCTTTCCTCTTATCCTGTCCCCTTGTTGGGAAGGACCTGTTGGTGAAATTGGCAAGTCAATTTTCTCTAGCTAGGCCTCCCAGATCTCCCCATGTTCTCTCAGGAGTGTGTGAGATAGTTGAGTCAATTGTTTGGGATCAGAAATTCCTGGGTGAGCTATTTCTGCCATCCCAGCATTTGTTTTTGACTCCTGGATCATAAAGTGTCCCTGATGAGGTATGGGCTCTGGGAGCCCCCTCAAGCTCTCCTTGAGTCCTTGAGGTACAGGCTCTGGGAACCTCCCTTGGACTCTAGATTAAATTGTCTCATTTGATGAGGTATTTTACTAATTGCTAACTACTAGCTTAGTTACTAGCCTAGCCCTCCACTGTTCATCTACCTCCCAACCCTTAATCACTCATTCACCTCATTAACTTAGCTACCTCCCACCCTTAATCATTCATTGACCTCATTAACTTCTTCAGAAGACCCTCCCCAAACTCCTCTTCTAGACCATCCCTAGATTTCTCCTACAACCTTCTGTATATAAGACGCCATCTCAAGCCATAGAATAGTGAGAGCACCAGTGAAGAGTGAGAGTGCCATAGAATGACCTAGCACAGACTTACTCTGTGTCTAATGCAAGTGAACTTTTAATAAATTTTACTTTTCTTTGGCTGAGAAGACTTAAGTAGAATTCATTCAGTAGAACCCAGCTTGTTGGTATTTTGGGGCCTCCAGAGCAACCCTAACCCTCTTAGTGGTTAACCTCTTCATCACCCCCCCCCTATTGTGTTCTATATCCAGTTAAAACACAAGGCTCCTCATTCTGTCTAGAGTGGGGCCCAGACCACCAGGTAAAAGCTTTTGAGATTTTGAAAACTAAATTGACCACCATGCCAGCATTAGCACTATCTGATCTAGGAAAACCTTTCACTCTCTATGATGATGAAAGGAGAGAGCAGGCTTTGGGAGTTGTCACCTGTTTTCGAAAACTATTAGATTCTGTGGCTGCTATTGCTTTCCATGTGCTATATGACCATGGATCAATTTGGAAAGGAAGGGGATATCTGATAGTGTTTTGGCCTTGCCGTAGTCATCTTTAATTCCAACCAGGAAAATTGTCTTTTATACCAGGGAAATTGTCCTTTCTCTATACTTTTTTTGTGCCTGTTTCGGTCTTCATTTGCTTAACCTCCCTGCCAGGTTTGTCTCCTTCAGGGTTCAAACCATCAACTTCTGGATGACTATGAAGGCTATGCAAATCTCTGATTGAATCCAAGTTCTCCAGCCCACTGGACCTGGCATCATCCACGTTCTGGAGTATGACCCCTTGAATGTGAAGTCTGACCCCCTTGAACAGGACCCAGAGAGGCCGTGACAGCTCTATGCCCCTTGCTAGCAGGAAGTACTTTCAGAAGCAGAGACCTTTGCCCTTTACCCCAAAGGAATTTGGGTCTCATTTCTTTGAGTAGGGAATGAAGAGGTACAATTTCTGGGAATCCCCTTGAACTCTGATTGAATCTTGCCATTTGATGAGGCATTTGCCTGAAGCCATAAACCTTTCATTGTGGCTGGGCCCAAACCTCAGTTACTAGCCTAGCCCTCCTTTGTCCAGCTAGCTCCCACCTTGATCCTTCCAAACCCTCTATTGTCTCATCTCCAGGTAGCCTCCAGCTACCTCCCACCCTTAATCTCTCATTACTGGAGTGTGACCTCATTTGACTCCCCTTGAAGACCCTCCCCAAACTCCTCCCCTAGACTACCCCTAGATTCCTCCCAAAACCTTTCAGTATATAAGACCCCATCTTGTCTCCTCAAGGTGTGAGAGCGCCTGAGAATTATCTAGTGCAGACTTACTCTGTGTCAGATTATTCTGGCCCACTTGTCCAATATAATCATCACAGATACTGAGGCTCCTTAAGAGTCTACCCAATATGGCAAATTTTAATAAACTTTGCTTTTCTATGGCTGAGAGAAGACTTGAGTAGAATTAATTCAGCAGGACCCGGTGTTTCAGTATCTTGGTCTCAGGCACCCCTAACCCTCCCTATACCTTAACATTTTATGGTGATCTTGGTGATAGAGGTGGATGTCATCTGATGATGTAAAATGAGGGGGGGAGAAGGGAGACATTACAGTGAATGGACTCAACTTTTTCAGTACAAGATGAGGCAAGGGTCTCTGCTCAGGGTGAGTGAGTTGGGTGATGTGGAAGATTTGAAAGGAGATGAAAAGATTTAGACAAGCTGTTATGGTTAGTGGGATAATAAATCTATTAGGGAAATGTAAAAGGATTGTCTTGCTGCAGTGACAGCCCAGCTGACATTTGTAGGGGACCTAGTCAGCAAATTTTCATGATTTTTCATTTTCTTTTCCCCCACTTAATAGTATTTCATTTTTTCCAATTGCATGTAAAAATAGTTATCAACATTTACTTTTATAAGATTTTGAGTTCCAAATTTTTTCTCTCTCCTTCCCTTCCCTGATCCCTCCTTCCCCAAGATAGCAAGCAATCTGATCTAGGTTATACATGTACAATCATATTAAACATTTCCACATTAGTCATGTTGTGAAAGAAGAATCAGAACAAAAGGGGAAAACCATGAGAAAGAAAAAAAAAGAGAAAATAGTATGTTTTGATCTGCATTCAGACTCCATAGTTCTTTCTCTAGATGTGGATAGCATTTTCCATCATTAGTCTTTTGGAATTGTCTTAGATCATTGTATTGCTGAGAAGAGCAAAGTCTATCAAAGTTGGTCATAGCACAATGTTCCTGTTACTGCGCATAATATTCTCCTGGTTCTGCTCATTTCATTCAGCATCAGTTCATGTAAGTCTTTCCAGGTTTTTCTGAAATCTGCCTGCTCATCATTTTTTATAGCACAGTAATATTCTGTTGCATTCACATACCAAAATTTGTTCAGCCATTCCCCAATTGATGGGTATCCCCTCACTTTCCAATTCTTTGCCACCACAAAAAAAAAGCTGCTATGAATATTTTTGTACATGTGGGTCCTATCCAAGACTTGTTAAACTTTTTCCACTCACAACAACTTTACTGGTTTCAGCTTTGTTTGGCCTGAGGGCATGTGAAGTGCAAAGTGCTATGCTTCATGTTCAGAACCATGGCTACAGTGAAGTTGCTCTATGAAACACAGGCACCGCCATGTTTGATTTTTAATTAATTTTTGATTGTGGCATGTTCAAAAACCTTTTACTGTTGCCAATTTTTCTCAACCCCATATGGGGTCATGGCCCACAATTTAAGAAGCACTGGTGGTATACAACAGCTACCAGGATATTAATTGGGTAATAGATATGAATTGAGTGAATCTCAAAGGAGGAGAGGTTATTAAGTAATGGTGGTAGAGACCCTGGAAGTGGAAATGGAAAGCAAGGAATATTCCTACTACTCTGTCACTTGCGAAATATTAGTGAAAGTGTAACTAGTGTGGGAAAATGTGGGAGACATCCTTAGTCTAGGAATATTTGTTGAAAAACCAGGAAGGTTTTCATTACATTTATTTTACATTTATTCTTTCTGAATAAAAGAGCAGCTCCTTTAATGGAATATAGGGACTCAAACAAATGTGAACCCTTTTATGCTGACTCCATTCGAATTTCCCACCTTGTTCCCCATTGGCTTGGTGCAACCTCCTGAACTTTATGCTCCCCTCAAACAGCTCATCAAGCATGTGTACAAGCTTCTAACTCCCTACCTGATCAGAAGCCTGGCTCGGTTAGATCCTAGATCTGATTAGAACCAATCACCTCTGACCCACATTCTGGTCACTCAAAGATAGGAGGACTTTTAATCCTGTGGAAACAAAACTCCTCACATTGTTTCCCACAGAAAGGATGGCCAAGGTAGTTGTTTCATCTGGAAGGAGCTAGTTTTCAGTGAATACAGGAGGATGGAGAAGTGTAAATGGAAAAATTTAAGATAAAAATCAAGTTTATTACCTAGAGAGCAGGCTTTCCAGTGGAAGGTGTGGGTAGATCTTGAGTGGGATGTTAGTAGGATTGGGTTGAGGGGGATGGGAATAAAGAAGTGGTCAATGGGGGATAAATAGAGTTTATTTAGTGATAGCCAAGGGTTCCCCTTTGGGTATGATGGGATACTTATACACTGATCATTGAGGAATGAGTTCAGAAAGGTTGAGGCAACCAGTGTAGAGTTGCAGTAGGTGGGAAAGGATGTTGGGTTAAATATAAATCTGTGTGTGTGTGTGTGTGTGTACATATGTATGAGAGTGGGATTTATGAGTTATGGTTCTAAGCAAATGCTGTTTTACATTTCTTGAACCTGAGTGTAACTTTTAGAGACCCATGTTTGATTGGGATCTTGACTACACTAACATAAGGCTAAAACTTCCTGATAATTTGAGTTATTGCAAGGTGAGATGGAGTACATGTGAAATTAGCAGATTCCCCATCAATGGAAGCCTTTAAACAGATCCTGGATGACTACTCAGTTCAAGCACCACCTACTGCAGGTTTTTTCCTGGTTCTTCCAGCCACAGATATCTTTCTCTTTGAGGTTACCTTGCATTTGATTGTATGTGTCTTATATATGTCTGTATGCTTTTTTTTTCTTTTCCTTAGAGGGCCATAGGACTGAAAGATAACTCCCTCTATTCCACAAGACAGAAAGAAAGAGCAAAAAACTTCTCAGGAGGGGATGAGGTCAGGAAGGCAAGTATGATGAAGTACTGAGGGGTCCAAGGAGCTTATGGCTATAGCTATGGCAATGCAGAGAGATTACAATTGCAATAGGGATGGAGGCAAAAGATGCCGTCACTTAGCCAAACCCACAGCTTCCTCTAGCAAATTATTCAACTATTATATACCATAGACTAGCGCAGAGCCCCAGAGTAAGACTGGCTCCTACTACTGCTGCCATTACCAATATGTGGGTGAGGGGCACAGCTAAACCATGTGCAAACTACCCAGAATGATGGAGGAGAGACTACAGCAGCCTGTTTGCTAAGAATGATGATTGTCCCTTCTTATCCCTGCTCTTCCTTTTAGGGAGAGTATCAATTCAAGTTAGGTGGGGCCAATACTACTCCTGCCTGATGTTATTAGGGTCTCTATCACAATCCACTCTGTTTGCCTCCTTGCTGTCCACTTTACCTCCATTGATGGAGCTTAGCACTACCCTACTTGTCAGAGTACAGACCAGACCCCCTGTACCAGCAAAGCAGGAAGGAACATTTTTCACATGAGATGGTTCGCCTTACATTTACATATTCATATATACTTTGGCAAGTATATCAAAGCTGGGGTAGTGAGAACATCTGACCTGTGCCTGAAATGCATTCCATCCCCCAGCCAAACTTTCAGACTCCTCAACTTCCCTCAAGCCTCATCTCAGATATTAAATGCCTTAGGCACTGCCACTTTCCTCTACTTAGCATTCTTTTTTTCGCTTCTTTTTTATTATGCTAATCAGTATCTGTTCACCATTCCTCCCCAGGCTCAGCAGAATATAAACTTAATGAAGGAACTTGTCTTTTTATATCCAGGGTCTAACATAGTGCTTTTGATGCACTAGTTGCTTAATATTTGTTAAATTTAATTGCCACATGGAAAATGGATAACATTCCCTCCCCTCCCCCGCTTCCCCCAAGACCCAAGACAGAACTAGTAGCAATGAATGTTAGTTGCAGAGAGATAGATTTTGGATCGCTGTAAGGGAAAAACTTACTAACAGAATTGTCTAAAAGGGGAATCCACTAATTCAGGAGTTAAGTTCTTGTAAGATGAAGCCTTCTAGCAGCAGGTCTGATAACCATTCAAATAGGAATGATGTACAATAGATGACTTCTAAGGTCCCTTCCAGTACTGAGATTCTACAACTTATCTTCAACAGTAACTCAGGCTCATAATTTTAGAGTTGAATGTCACTTTGGAGTTAATTCAGTTCAATAGCCTATTTTATGGAAGAAGAAACTGAGGTTTATTGAGATTAATATGAGTTCAAGGGCACAAAGCTGCTAAGTGGAAGAGCTGACTTTCACACTTAAATAGTGTGATTTGAAATACAGTGCTCTATTATATAGCCACAGCAAGTGACACTTTATGAATAAGCATAAAATTTACTGATTATAGGGTAATCGGCTTGATGGTACACATTTTTTTCTTTTCCGATTTGAGCTGTAGTGTGTAACATCAAACTCAGGTCTTAACCTTATGGGGCCACAACAGCTGTCTTCTAGTATTTGATGAATTGTTATGTGGAAGAAGGATTAGATCTATTCCGCTTGATACCACATAGCATAAGGAACAATAAGCAGAACTTATATGAAAGTAAATTTCTGTGTAATAAATAACAATTGTGTCACATAGAGGAAAGGAATTGGTCAGACTGTCAGGAAATAGGTTTTAGTCTCAACTTGGTTACTAATTAGTTTTACTGACCTAATTTTCCTTTTTAGTAAAGTAACAGGGTTTGATTAAATTATCTCTAAACTATTATCCAGCCCTAACTAACAATGCCTGATTCTGAGCTACTCAAAAGTGGAATTGGTTGCTTTGGGGTTACTGAATTTCTCATTACTAGGGGTCTTCAGGAGAGGCAGGGTATAGCACTAGGGAGATGATAGAGCATGGCTGGAATTATTTTAACTATTAATTTGAAATAAATTCCATGTTTAGTTAGGGTAAGAGGAATGAAGGACATTTTAGGAAGGCCACTGACAAGTTTTGAAGTGTCCAGGATGATGAAGGGCCTCAGGCTAAAGGAAGCCTGGTTGAAGAAAATGAAGAGTTTAACTTAGAGAATATTTTTTGGGGGGGTGGGGGGAGGCGGTGTTTAGGGGAACAAGATAGTGGCCTTCATGTATCTTAAGGGCTATCTTGCCGAAGCCAGCTAAGCTGGTTCTTCTAGCAATCCTTTCCCTTACAGTTGAACTTGGACCAGTGGGTTTAGTTGCAGAGAAACAAATTTAGGTTCCCTATAAGGAAGAACTTCATTAAAAATTACAGTAGTCCAAAAGTGCTTTGGGTTGCCTCTGTGGGTGGGGAGCTTCCCCACCTTCAGGCAGAAGCTGGGAAGGCTGGAGCTGTCTTTGGAGAACGTAGGGGACTGGCCCGTGAGATTCCATGAAATCAGATGATTATTATTAATAAAGAGACGACGAGCACAAAACAACCGCGACCAAGCCTCAGCGCGACCCGGGCCAGCGCAGCCCCAGGGCCCGGGTCCTGACCAAGCCCAATTCGGCTCCCCATGTGGGGGATGGGGCGTCTCTCTCAGGTCCGGACACGTCAGATCGAACCTCTTGGGCCGCCTACCGCCTCTTCCTAAGCCAACTATACAAATGTTTCCCTTCGGCCCAGTGAGGCGACGTGGGTGCGAAAATCGAGGTCCTATCTTCCCCTCAATAGGAAAACAGAACCGGAAGTAGGCCTGGAGAGACGATTGGGGGCGGGGGGAAAAGCCCTTGGTTTACAAGTGGGAAAAACTACCATTCCCGTCAGGCAACGCGGTCCCCAGGGGTGGCTGGTACGCAGGCGTCCGCAAGGCGTACGTGGGGGCGTGAGTGGTTCTAGAACGTTGCTGTGGTAGCGCTCGGGCGCCATGTTAGGACGAAGGGGAAGAAGGAGAAGCGCTTAAAGCGGCGGGCGCGGGCGCGGGAGTGGGGTTGGAGCCAGGGCTGAGGCGACCCCCCTCAGCAGATCATGCCCAGGGTGCCTGTGGCGGCGGCTGCGGGGGGGAAGTGACTGGGCGGTGCCGGCGCGAGGGACGATGCCGTTGTAAGTCATTTCGATTCTGTTTTTCAACCTCTACCCCCACCCCCTCCTAACACACTCGCTACAGGCCCTAAAGGGCCTAAGAAGGAAGGAAAGGAAGGAATGGTGAGGACGACTTCTGGAAGGGAGACTTGCAAAGAACCATGCTCCCCTCTTGTTCCCTTCCCCTTCCTAACACCCCGCCTCCCCCAAACTCCTTCCTGGCTGGGTCAGGGGAGCAATTGGGCTGGGGGCCTTCCCCTTCCGGGAGGAGAGGGAGGAACCTGTTTCCCCACTTCCCCTTTGTCCTCCCCCCAGCCCCCAACCCCTCGAGTTTGGGGCCTGGAAGGAAATTGCCCACAAGTTAAGGGAGGGTCTTTATTGTGCCCCCTCAGAGCCCCAAGCTCTAACTTCTTAACCTTATTTTATCGCGGGACTAGGAATAGCATCCCCAGTCCCTTTTATTGAGTAGTGACCAGCACTCTGGTTCTTGCGATCCCTCCCTTTTTCTTTCTATTTGCTCTTGAGCAAGAGTTTCAGGCCAGTCCTGGGTTTCCGAGCTCCAAGTGTTTTTTATCCCCTTCCTACCCCCCAGTACTTCCCTTTGATTCTCCCTGTACCTATTCTTCTGCAGTGGAAGGGGCCGTCCCTTCCGAAAGAGAAGGTATAAAGCTTATTTGAAGCCTGTTATTTACACGTGAATGAGGAAATGGGGTGGGGGTGGGGGTGGAGGGTAACTAAAGGTGAAGGCCGAAATGCTCTCTTTCACATGCTTGGGGTGGGGGTGAGACTCCTCACACTTTTTTTAGAGACTGAGACAGCCAAATGCTTTAGGACTGATCACTTTAAGACCTATATTCTCTATTTCCACTTTTTGGAAGAATGTTTGTTTTTAATTGTCTTTTTGAAGAATAAAATACAAAAGAACAGCTATGTGTCTTTTGCTGTATTTAAACGTGATTGAAGCCTTAATAGTGAAATTGTATTTCTTAATTTTTTGAAGATTGTTGTGTAAGAGGATTACTTTAATTTCAGACCAAATATTTCATGACTTCACAGCATCAAATTTTATGCCATTTTTTATAAGAAAATATGAATTCTTTGTTGCTAGTGCACCTAGTGGTTGTGTACTGCATTTGTATTATGCTGTGTTCATGTACAGTTTTGAGGCCATGAATTTGACAGATTATTTAATAACAGCAGCAATACCTTCTGTAACACTTTATAGTCTATAAAGCAACTAATTTAAAAAAGTAAATGGTTTTGTTAGACCTGATGAAATGTGTTTATAATTTTATCAATATTGTAATTGAAATGGTATTTATTTCTTTGCTATAAAGAATCCTTTATACAGTTTTAGAATTTATAAATGTCCTGTAATCTGAATATTAACTTTTTCTTAATAGAATGATATGAAGCAATTTTCCTACGAGATTTTTATTTTCATCAGTGATTAAAAGGAACCCTAAATGTTTGAAATGGCTTTTTGTGCCTTTATGTCACTGTGGTTTCATTGGATTAGTTGTGTTAGAGGATTCATTCACCCCATTAATACAGGACATTTTAATTGATAGGAAATGCATCCATTTAAAGTTATAGTCTTAAGAAAGAATTATAATAATAATTTGTGCATTGTGTCTTGTTTAAAACTAAAAATATCTTATACTTTTGTAGCTTGACATAATGGAAAGGACAACTGGACTTGATGGGGTGCTCGGGGCCCCAGCCTTAAGATCATGTCTCTGGAAGCCTCCCAGTTTCTTAGTAGGCCCCTTATCCTGTGAGAAAATTTTCTGTTGTTGCAGAATACATTCTCTTATCAGTACAGAGGGGTCCCTGGCTGGTCCAAGGATTCTTCTGCCATATCTCCAAGATCATGCCTCTGACATCTCCCTCAATGTCTGATATACTCCCTGCACTTTCCCATTCATAGCTCCCAAAGACACCTGGACCTATAGATTACCTAATTAGTATCCCTGGCATTACTTTTTCATGCCCCCTTTTCAACCCCAGTACCATCCTCAGTCGCTCACAAGTTCCCCTAAGGAACTTTTGCTAAGGCGTTACAATAAACTCTTTTGCCACTTGATTAAGAGAAGGCTCATGTGTGAGAATTCATTCTAGGAAACTTTGCCTTGGCATTCTTGGGGTCCCAGCATACAAAAACCTTGTCAGATTGGCCTTCAGGAGACAGATTTGTGAGTCCAGGCTGTGCTACTATTGCTAATAATGATAATCTTCGGTTGCTTCCTTTGTAAAACAAAGTGTTTGGACTGACATAGTCCCCAAGGTCCCTTCTGGCTCTCCGATTTTATGGTTTAATTCTATTTTACAATATTTGGTCAGGAAGCTGTAATTTACACAGAATCTGAGTTGACAGAGACCTCTGAAACTGCCTAGTCCAACTAATATCTCATCATGAATCTCTTCTAGAGACTACATGATGAGTAAGTAGTCCTTTGCCTTGAAGACCACTTGATGAGTAGTTATTTGCTTTAAAGACCTTTAGTGAGAGAGATCTCGGTACCTTCTGAGGCAGTCCATCTACTTTTAGATAGCTCTTTACTACCAATTTTTAGGAAAATTTTCAAACCTAAAATTGCCTCTTTGCAACTGCTTCTAGTTAATGTACTCAAATGCTACTATGATGTCTTCAGGATAAATGAACACACTCAGTTTATTCATCCAGTCCTGTGGAGTGATTTCAGAGCTCTTTAAACATGCTGCCCTCTGGACAGCTTAGCGGATTCTTTCCTAAAATGGGAAACCCAGAAGTGAACACAGTACTCCAGATGTTGTACATACATACATAATTTAAAATTTAATTTACAGACTTTCAAATCCATCAGTCTAAAGATTAAAGCATCCTGTGTGGAAAATACGCAGAAGTCCCTATTTCCTGTCCGTTGAATACTGAAGTGCTTTTTACATGAACAATATATATAGACTGACTTAGAGTCAGAGTTCAGATCCTGACTCTATGACTATGTAATTAGCGAATTCATTTATTCTTTCTGACACTTAATTTCCTCATTCATAAACTTAACTATAAATAGGGCTAATGTTCAGCAAACATTAAATGCCTCCTGTGTGCCAGGCATTGAGGATTTCTAGACATAAGATTATGATTTTTGAAAATTCACTGTAGAAACTGCTTGTATGAGAAGAATCCTAGAACTGATGAGACCTGACCTTTTTTCTAACTAATTGATCTTTTTAAAATTTGACAGTCAGATCATTGTTACCTTTTGTAGGTTTTTTTTTATGCACTCAATTATTATTTGAGTGGCCTTGAATGCTGAACATTCCATTTGAACTTTTTTGTGTGCACACTTTCACTTATGATTTAGGCAGGCTATTGGGTGGAGAGGATAATTCCAGGATTAATTGAAGTTCTAAATTAGGTACTGCAATATGTGAGTATTATTGTCCAATATTGTGAATTTACACATTTCCCATGAATTTTCCAAGGCTTTTGTGGTGTGATTTTGTGTATTTGGAGTGGGGGAAGTAGGAAGATAAAATTCAAACCAAAAAAATAGAATTTTTTATATTAATATTTTCATTCTTTTTTGGTTGACTTTTCTAGGGAAAAACTTTCCACCTAAGTTTCTAAAAACAATTTTCTCAGTAAATTTTGATTATCTAAAAACAGTATTCTGTACTTAAGAAATGGTCTACTTTAAATGGATTGGTTACCACATTGTTATTAACAGTAATCTTACATTTATTTAATGCTTTAAAATTTGACAAGTCCTTTTCTTATAACAAGTATCTTCATTTTATGAATGAGGAGACTAAGGCTCTAATAGTGTTAGTGACTTTCCCATGATAACAGCTTTGTAAGCGTCTTGACAGATCATAACTTAGATCTCTTGACTCCAACTCAATTCAATTAAAATTTGCTTCAATTATTTTTGGACTATTTTGTCAATATTACTTTAAATTTGTTGCAAATTTATAGTGCCTTGGTGACCTAGAATCTAGAACCACAGACCATCTCAACGAATTGATTATCTCTAATAATGTGCTCTGTGTTCTGATGATTTTTATGATATTCAGCATTATTAGACAAAAGACAAAAGTGGAAAATGTGCTGACCCTGGAGTCAGGAAGACCTGAAGTCAAATCTGACTTTAGACATTTGCTAGTTTGGGCAAGTTAGTTAACCTTGATTTGCCTCAGTTTCCTCAAATGTAAAATGGGGATAATAATAGCACCTACTTCACAGGGCTATTGGGAGATTCAGATGAGATATTTGTAAAGCTCTTAACACATTTTGTGGCACATATAGGTGATAGATAAATGCTATCTATTATTATTAGCTTATTTAGGGTTTTTTTAATACACTAAATAAAATATGACTGAAGATGAAGTTATCCATTTGAGTAAGGCATATGAATCAACTGATCCATATAATGTGCTCTGGAAAATCTTGAGATTCCTAAGATCAGATATAAGTGTATTTAGTTGAATTAATCACATTTGTTCTACCCCTAGAGGTGTCTTATCTATTTTACCTTCATGTTGGAATGATTACAATCTATGAAACAGTAACTTTCTTAAGAATACAGAAATTATATTGTGACTTTTAGTAGAGATGGATTTCATGTCTCCTTTTTTTGCTATGAAAATGATTAAAAATAATACATAAAGGGGTGGCTAGGTGGCGCAGTGAATAGAGCACTGGCCCTAGAGTCAGGAGGACCTGAATTCAAATTCTGCCTTAGACACTTGACACAATTACTGGCCATGTGACTTTGAGCAAGTCACTTAACCCCAATTGCCCTTCAAAAAGCCAAAAAAAAAAATTCAGGTGTTTTTAAAGAACAAATTCTTGGGGGATCATGTTGGGTTTCTTTTGCCTTCCATGTCATATAGTATCTTTCTTTTGCCTTCCATGATACAGTGACGTCTAAATAATTTAACCTGAAGGGCTAAGTAAGCTCCTACATGCAATTGCCATAGTTGTAATGGAATTTTTTAATTTTAATAAGTAATATAAGAATAAACTGGATATTTTTGTGCCCATGGTGTATGTGGTTGTCATCATTAACAAATTTCTGTGGATTCTCTAGATTGCTATTCTATATGTTTGAGTTATTGGTTTGCTTTGAGTTATAGGACCTAAAGTATTCTTTTTACTCTTAGAGATTGCTCTTTGCTGCTTTTGCCTAAGTTTTGTTTCTTTTTAAAAGTTATGCTTTTCTTCACTTGGGACATCTAGAGCTGGTGAATGCAGTGATTTGAGCCGTATACAGCTGCCTCTAAAGTGTTCGAGGTGGCAGTGGCTTCTCAGTTCTAGTAGTCTCAATATTCTTTTAATTTTTTCTTTTTGCTTTTGGACTGAGGAAGCATAAGGAAAAGAATTTACATTTTGTATGTGTAATTATTTAAGAATAACAGATTATTTAAAATTTTTTTTACATCAGAGTTACAAAGGCCTGCCTGTCTTATGCTTCTTCTTTATTTCATGAACAAAGCTGCTTATTTTATTCTTTTGATGTGTCTTCCTTCTGTTTCTTCTGTTGCTTATTTGAACAACTTATCTCTTAGTAAGTATAGGCCTAAATATTTTTTGTACCTTGAAGGATGTGGTATCAGAATATGTAATCCCTCCAACTGAATGGAAATTGGAACCCATGAAGAGTTGCTTTGGCGCTAAATTTATCACTTGGTGGTCAAACTTATGTTGATAAGCCTGTTTGGTCTTAGCTAAGAGCTATCTAGATTCATAGGATGCAGCCTATTGCCAAGTCAGTATTTGAAACATTTCAACCTTGGTGTGACCCATAGGAACCTATCCTTTGCCTGGAATAGTCTTAGAGAGTCTGGTAGCTTCTACACTACAGCTCCTAGAATCTTCTCCCTCCCCCAAATGGCTCATATGTATTTTGTATATAATTATACATGTATAGCTAGTTCTTTCCCATAATGACTTTTTTGCTCTTTTTGATACATTGCAGATTGGCATAAGAAATTAAGTGGGAATTTTTTGGGAGTTTTGCTGAAACTACAGATGACATACAAAGGCCAGCAGAATACACAGAAAATGCATAACATATGTATAGTATTGTATAGTATCAACATATTTTTTAATACCATAAATATAACCAGACTTTACAATAAAGTGTATTGTAAATATCCTGTTGGAAAAAAAAAGAAAAAAATCAGACTCCTGGTATAAAGGGAGGACCAGAACATTTTATGTGAATTTTCCAGATTGCAGGGGCGCTGTGCCCCTAACCCTGGCAATGTAGAAGGAAGGAAGGCAATGTTTCCCCTGGCTAGATTGTAAGGGAAACAGGGATTTCCACTCTTGTCTTTTTATCTCTAGCATAGTGCCTGACAACTAGTAGGTAATTAATAAGGTTTGATTGATTGAATGAAGCATTTAAATAGAGATGAGTAGGCCTGAACATCTAGCTGAACAGTTACACAGATATACACAGTTACACAATATACCATTATATTAATGATATAGTTGAGGTTGGTGATTTTCAAGTATGTGTGCAAACTACTTGTGCAGAGGATACAAGAGAAGTAACCACCTTTTGAATATCCTAGTGTACAGAAAAGCACATTATGTACAAAACTTGCATTAAAGCATTCCCTCTTATCTATGGTCACATGGTTGGTTGATTCTAAAATATTAGTAAAATCAAACGTTAAATGTTAGCTAAGATTTGTGTGAAAGAGAAGGTTGCAACATTTTTGGTAGCACTGATATGTGTGTTTATGTAATTGTTTAGTCATGCTTATTTAAGAATATCACAAACCTCTTTATGCTCTCTACTTTTTAGAAGGTTGGGTCTGTGTTCCTTATGTACATCCTTTATGGCTAACTGGGGTTAGATTTAAAACTTCAGAAGACCAAAATGTTCAGTTCAGTTTTGGCAAAACTTTTACTTGGAAGGAAAGAAATTAAAATGCCTCCTACTGTTAACTCTTAATAAATACAGATATGGAAGCAGAGAATACCAATGTAAGTGGTGTTATGTATGATACTAAAATTTCTCATTCTTGAGCATTTGGGAATAACATTTAAAAAAAAAAACTCAACAATCACTTAATATGTTCAAAGAGGTAAACACTGGAATTTCGGTCTACTAATGAAATAATGGGTCCTGACCTGTTGTCTAATACTGTGAACTGGTCTTGATCTCCCAGATTTTAAATTTCCTACCCAATACAGATAAGCAATGGTTTTATAACTTGAGAGAAAGTTGTCTAGGGCACTGAGAGGTTAAATGATTTTTCTGGGGTTACACAGCCAGGTTACACAGGACTTGAACTTTCATATTGGCTGTACTCTGTTTCTGGCTTACTGTCCACAAGACTAAACTGCCTCTCATTACCAGTGATATCACTTTGCATTTTGTATTCATTTTAATTCTTTTTTTTTTTTTTTTTGCATTTTGGAGGGCAGTTGGGGTTAAGTAACTTGCCCAAGGTTACACGGCTAGGTTCTTGTTTGTGTGTGCATTAAGTGTCTGAGGCCAGATCCGAACTCAGGTCCTTCTGTCATTTTAATTCTTTACCTTGGCAAGGGTAGATACTGACATTAATGTAAATTATAGGCCTTACTTTAAAAAAATAAAATCTGGTTTAGGAAGTATAGTGTTTCAACCTGTCTATATTTTCTTTTTTTTTAAAGCAATTGGGGTTAAGTAACTTGCTCAAGGTTACACGGCTAGTCATTTGATTTATGCGTGGGTGCTCGTTTTCTGAGGCCGGCTCTGATCTCCGGTCATCCAAACTCCGAGGCCGGTGCTCTTACTCACTGCGCCACCTAGCCGCCCCTTTAGGGCAATTGGGGTTAAGTAACTTGCCCAAGGTTACAGGGCTAGGTTTTTGTTTGTGTGGATTAAGTGTCAGAGGCCGCCTCCGAACTCAGGCCCTTCTGATTCCAGGGCCGGCGCTCTATTCACTGCGCCACCTAGCCGCCCCTCTGTCTATATTTTCAAAGAGATTGAATTTTAAGGTTGTAGAATACTTTCAAACTAATTGACATTCTCATTTTTCTTTATTGAATAAATGAGGATACTCAGGAGAGATTTACTTATTCAGTGTCAAAACTTGCTGATTTTAAATATTTTTGAGGCTTCATTGTGTCAGTCTTTAAAAAGCATGATAAAACTCGTAGTACTAGATCCTTTTGATTGATCTGGCTTTTTATTTTGATATATCGTCATTCTGTTGTATAGAAGAATGGTAAAACAGTGGTAATGCTAAGTCAGGCTCTTAGGTGGAAGAGGGAACTTTCTCTGCTTGAACCAGGGGAGAGCAGAAATAGGATCAATAGCTGGAAACAGATTAGGCTTGATTTAAGGAAAACAACTATCAGGTAGTGGAACTAACTGGCTACCTCAAAAAGTCAAGAAATTTTGTAGGGAGGATTCTTACGTACAGTTTCAGTTATCTGAAGATCTCTGAGTTACAGCCTTTGACACTGCTAATCACCCTTTTCTGGATGCCCTTTCCTCTAGGTTTTTGTGATAGTGCTTTCTCTTGGTAGTTCTCCAAATTTTTTGACTGCTTCTCCTTAGTCTCTTGTTGGATCATCATCTAGGTTGTGTTTCCTACCCTTGTGAATCTCCTAAGGCTCTCTCCTGGGCCCTCTTCTTTTCTCTATATTATCTTGCTGCGTGATCTCATCAACCCCCATGGATTCAATTTTCTCCATGCAGATGATTGACAGCACTATATAGCCAACCCTAACCTCTCTCCTGAGCTCTCTGGTCTCACATCATCTTTTGGACATCTTGAAGTGGATGTCTTGTAAATACCTTGAACATGTTTAAAATAATTCATTTTCTTCCCACCTCCCATCCCCATCTCCTTTTGCTTTTACTGTTAAGGTACCACCATTCTCCTAGTGACCTAGGCTTACAACCTTTATATCTTCCTCAACTCTTCTCTCTCCCTCTTCCTCCCTCTCTTTCTCTACACAATCTGTTGCCAAGTCTTGTCATTTCTCATGTGTTTCCTCTCTACTTACTCAGGTTCAAGCCCTTATCACTACACATTTAGATTATAGCAACGGCTTTTTGCCTTTTAGTTGGTCTCTCTGTCTCTACTCTACCCACTCAGTTGCCAGTGTTGTTTTTTAGAAAAAATAATTATTTTATTTTAAATTTATGGAATAAAACAAGCATTTCCATAACATACTATAATTTAAAAAAAGATGATTGCACATGAAACTGCAAATCTATTATGTGCAATTTGCTGTTCCTTTTAAATATATAATAGAGTTATGTAAATTTCTCTTTTCCTCCCTCCCATGGCTACGTTAGATGTAAATATATGTATGTATAAATATATATTTACATATATATGTAAAACCAGTCTATACATTTGTTTTATCAGTTATTTCTCTGGCTGCAAAGTGATTTTCTTAAAGGGAAGGTCTGAATATGTCAGGCCATCTACCTCCTCCTCCTCCCCCTAAACTCCAAGTATGCAATCATCTTAAGCCCCCTCACATTCTGGTCTTTTGCTGTCTTTCAAGTCTAATGGTTTACTTTTCTCTTACTTGCTCCAAAATGCAGTGACACTGAACTTTATTGCTATTCTTTATACAGCACAGTCCATCTCCTGACTCCAGTGATTTTTCACTTGGGGCTTGTTCCCCAAGCCCAGGATACTCTTTCCCTTTTCAACTTCACTTACTAGTTTTATTGAAGTCTTGCCTTTGATATTATCTCTAGTATAGAGTTGTTTGTACTTTGGGCAGGGACTAATTTTTGTCTTTATTTGTATTATCTGTGCTTAGCCCAGCTTCTGACACATCTTAAGCCCTTAATAAATACTTGTCTTGCTACAGTCAGAAGTTCTAGATTTTTTCAGTGATGTCAGAGCACTGAAATTCTGTAATTCTTTAATATGGTAAATATTGAATGTCCCTGAAACTTTTGTAGTTTATAGAAGCAATGCATTTCAATTTCTGAAATTCTTTCTGAGCATAAGTTACAGTACTGATAGCAAACTTTGGTAGAAGTCTGGTTTAATTTAAAAATTTTTACATTGATGAGCATGAACTGAACAGGTAATTATAGACAGGCTTGCAGAAGGGAAGAGTAAAGAAAAACAGAGTCTTAATTTTTACTTTTTTACTTCTTTGATATTTCTAGTGCCCTACTGTATATTATTGGGATTGAGTGCCCTCTTAAGTATTCTTTACTTTTGATATTAATATGAACAGTATTTTTCTTTTAATAGTTGTATATTGTCAGGACATTCTTTCTAGTACTGTTTGTTATTCATAGTTTACTTTGACTAATAAGCACATTAAAGTTTCTAATGTGATTATTGAACTATAGTTAACAATATGGCAATTGATACTGCTTGTTACTATCTTGAATTACTTCTGTAATTAAGCAACATTACTTTATCTTAATTTGCACTTTTTTTTTTTACTAGGTCTAGGTCATATTTTGATATTACTAGGTACACTTGCAAGAAGTTATTTTGAAATTCTAAGTGAAAATCAGTAAAAGCTAATTCATCATCATCATAGGGTATGTCATCTCTAAATAATATATTGAGAGTATGTGTTCAGTGATTTTTTGTTGATAGGAATATTCAGTAACAGTTGAGATCATAGTTATAAGAAAGGTGTCATTTGCCCCTCTGATCAGTGCTCCTTGGATGACATAGGAGTCAAAGAATATTGGGCATTATCAGTGAACTGTGAAAATTTCAGGCATTACAGAGTTATTAGTCTATGGTCTTTAAAGTATAATTGTTCTTTGTAGCCATTTCAACGAAACTCTTACATGCATTCAACTCAACTAGTATTTATTAAGGCCTGCCTACAAAACCCTGTGCTGAGGGTTACAAAGTAATTTCAAGGAGAGACTTGATACTGGGGAAATCAGGAAAGACTTCATATCAGGAGGTAGTGTTGGTCTGGACATTGAGGGAGTCTACGGATTTCCTAGTAGGTTAGATGGGGGATCACTTATGCAAAGGTGTGATGTCAAAGGGGAAATGTCTGGGGAACAGCTAGCAGATCAGTTAGACAGTTAAAAAGAGGGTTAAAAGAATAATGAAATAACCAAAGGTGGATGACCACTTGTTAGACAGTATTTTTTAGAGGGAATTATTGTTTAGTCATAAGATGGATTAGCTGGTTTCTGACATTGAGGTACATAATTTGGTGAAGACTGGAACATTAAATGGGTGCTAGATTGTGGAGGGCTTTAAATGAGGAGTTGTATTTTATCTTAGAGCCAAATAACTTTTTTTTTTTAAACAAATGCTTTATTAACTTCTGTTTTACATCATTCATTTCCGCCAGATTTTGAGTTACAATCATTTTCCCCCCATTATTCCCCTACCCAGCCTCCCTGAATAGCAGTCCCACAAGATATCACTTCCTCCAATCTGCTCTCTCCCATACCTTCTCCCATACCCCCATCGACTTTTCCATTAGAGGAAGATGACTCTTTGTGTCCCAATGCCTGCACATCTTATCTCCCAATTATAGGCAAAAGAGTATTAATAATAGTATTTATATATATATTTGAAACATTTAATGTTACGACCTCGAATTTCAGATCCATTTCCTTCCTCCCTTGTCACCCATTCCTTCTTGGGAGATAAGTAATTCAGTATATGTTGTACATGTCTAGCTATGCAAAACATTATCATAGTAGATATATTGTACAAGGCTGCTTATAATTCCCTCCCACTCATCCCACCCCCCACCTGGTCCATTCCCTACATGATCCTGTCCCTCTTCTATAGTGGGTACTTCCAACCTCCCCTCCCCCAAGGATGCCCTCCCATCCATCATCCCTTCTCTCATCCCCCTTCCCCCTATTCTGCTGCAGGTTGAGATATCCCATTTAGTATGTATGTCATTCTCTCCCTGAACCAAATTCAATGAGAATGTGGTTTTGCCTTTTTAGCCTTCCTATTCTCCCCCTCCCTTGCAACCACTTCCCCTTGCTTCTTCTACATGAGATAGTTTACCCTACCCTGTCTCTCCCCATCTCCTCTTGCCACTTTCCTCTCTCACCTCATAATTTCATCCCTTGAGTATTCTCCCTTCCCAACAAATTCAACCTATGCCCTCTATCCATATATAACTGTAACCATATACACACACATTCACATATGTATTCATATGACCACACCCCCTTCTTCCATTATTTTCATAGTGAGAAAGATATCATCAGTCACAGTTATTGCTTTTCCATATAGGAATGTAAATAGTTCAACTTTGATGAGTTCCTTTTGATTTCTTTTCCCTGATTACCTTCTCAGGCATCTCTTGCTTCTTGTGTCTGGATGTCAAATTTTCTATTCAATTCTGGTTTTTTCCTCAAGAATGCTTGAAAGTCCTCTATTCCACTGAATGACCATATTTTCCCCTGAAACAAAATACTCAGTTTTGCTGGGTAGGTGACCCTTGGGTTCATTCCCAGTTCTTTTGCCCTCTGGAATATCATATTCCATGCCCTTCGATCCCTCAGTGTAGAAGCTGCCAGGTCCTGGGCTATTCTGATTGTGTTTCCACAATATTGAAATTGTTTCTTCCTGGCTGCTTGTAGTATTTTCTCCTTGATCTGGGGATTCTGGAACCTGGCTATAATATTTCTGGGAGTTTTCTTTTTGGGATCTTTTTCAGGAGGTGATCTGTGGATTCTTGCAACCTCTATTTTGCCCTCTGGATCTAAAACAATCAGGGCAGTTTTCCTTGAGAATTTCTTGAAGGGTGATTTCTAGGTTCTTTCCTTGATCATGGCTTTCAGGTAGTCCAATAATTTTTAAATTGTCTCTCCTGGATCTATTCTCCAGGTCAGTGGTTTTTCCCATGAGATATTTCACATTGCCTTCTAATCTTTCGTTTGTTTGGATCTGCTTAACAGCATCTTGATTTCTCATAAAGTCATTAGCTTCCATTTGCTCCAGTCTAACTCTGAAGGAATGAATCTCCTCAGTGAACTTTTGAGATTCTTTTTCCATCTGGCAAATTCAACTTTTTAAGGCATTCTTCTCCTCATTGACCTTTTGGGCCTCCTTTGCCATTTGAGTTAGTCTATTTTTTAAGGTGTTGTTTTCCTCAGTCAGGCTGTTGACCCTCATTTCATACTTTTCCTGCATCCTTCTCATTTCTCTTTCCAATTTTTCCTCCACTTCTCTTATTTGATTTTTAAAGTCCTTCTTAAGGTCCTCTATGGCCTGCAACCCGCTCATGTTTTCCCCTGGGGCTTTTGGAGCAGGACTTCTGACCTCACAGTCCTTTTCCCGCTCTATGCCCCCAAAATAGGAGTCTAGGGTTGCATTTTTCTGTTTCCTTTGCCTTGGCATGTTGCCGCTTAATTACTTGACTTTTGGGCTTGTTGCCACACTATGGCTTTAAGGCCAGATGGAGGAATTTTTGTCCTGAACGTGTGGGGGGGCAACTTTCTGGCAAGCTGTAAACCCACCCACAACTTCCACCCTAGATCACAGTCCAGATCCAGGGAAGTTAAAGCAAGAGCGATTACCCCCCAAGACTGATTGCTGGATCTCCCTACAATTTGCAGGCCAGGAGCCGAGCTGCCTCTGAAAACTACAAAATGGTGTGTCTCCTCAATGGCTTCTAGCCCCCAGAGGAGAAAGCTGACCCATTCCCCAAATACAGGTCCCAAAGTCCATAGGACACTAACCTCTTACTTTGTCCTAAGCATGTCTATGTTGATAATTCTGGAGTCGCCACAGCTCCAGGTGTTCTGGGGTTCCTCCAGCTGGCTGCTGGCCCTGCCGCCCTGGGGCTAAAACCTCGGCTCACGCGGACCTGGGCTCGGCTCGGCTGGGCTCCTGTGCTCTGCGCGTTGCCGGCTCCCAGACCGCTGCGCTGGTCCTTCCTGCAGGGCTGCTGGGCTGTCCTCAGCGGGAGGTTAGCTTCTCTGTGTCGTTCTGTGGGTGCTGGGGCTCCAGAAGTTGTTCAGAGTCCCCTTTTACATAGTTTGTGGGGAATCTGGGGGCAGAGAGGCTTGGATGAGCTGTTTCTGCTCCGCCATCTTGGCTCCGCCCCGTGAGGCAAATAACTCTTGAAGAGTTTTGAGTAGGGAAGGAAGGAAATAAGCATTTATTAAGTTTATTAAGTTCCTACTGTGTGCCAGAGAGCCATCCTTTATGACAGTATTTTTTTTGGAGAGAGAAAAAAAAAGTCAATGCAGGTGATCCCATATATTAGAAAAGTATTGAAAATATGTACCTGTGACCCTCCCCCTTCCACAGTTCTGAGTCTTGCTTAATCTTTATAGTTTTGTTATTATGATTTTTGGGTCGTGTCATTCTTTCAATTTACATTGTAATGATGATATTGTTTTCTTGATGCTGTCTATTTTACTTTGCCTCAGTTCACATGGATCTTCCTATATGTCTCTGTATTTGTCACATACATCATTTCTTATAGTACAATAATATTCCATTGCATTTGTGTCCTGCATTTTGTTTAACCATTTCTCAGATGATGGGCATCCACTTTGTTTCCAGTTCCTAGCTAATACAAAAAATGGTACTATGAATATCTTCAAGTGTTATGGAAACTTTGTTCTTATCAATGACTTCCTTGGGATATAAGCACAGGAATGAAGTCTTAGGTTAAAAGGTTTTGGACATTTTAGGCTTAACAACTTTTTTATGACAATTGCCTAATAATTCATTCAGTCCCTACAAGAAAGAGACTAATTTAGTCTAGAAATCACGACATTCTATTATCCAACCTGTGTTTTTAGCTTTCTCTTCTATTATTGCCCTGTACCTATCACACATTCAAATCAAACAGTTCTACTAGCCTTTCCCACTGTGTTCTCCTGTTATTAGTCCACCTGCAGTACTTTTCCTTTCTCTGCCCCTATCTCTTTATTTTGAAATCCTTTCCAGCTGGTTAATACCAGCTTCTTGAAACTTTCCCAATCCTCATTCTCTTCTACTGTCAAAACAATGTTTCCCTTTCCTTAACTCATATTTAAATGGCATTTAATCACATTCTACTTTGTATATGGCTTTAGTCCAACTGCTTTTTCATTTTTTTCTTCAGTGCCACATCCATTTCTTTTAAGTAGCACATCTAGGCTTGTGTTGTTAACATCCAGGTGTTCTGCTATCATTGGTGGGAATAAAACATGTTAATTTTTTGTTGTTATTTCATTTTTTATTTGTCATTCTCATCCTGGATTTATCCTTAGCTATTTTTTGGTTGACCTTGCTATCTCAATAAGATTTCTTTAAGCTGTTTTTCCTTCAATTGTTAGCGTTTTATGAGGCAGTGTTTATGATTTTGCTCTGTCCTTCTCTGAAATTTTACAGACAACTTATTTAAAAAGTGCCCTCTTTGTCAGTAATATCTTGGTTTTTTAAGGTCATCAAAAAGTAAGAAATTGTTAAAAAAATTACTTTCTATTCTTTGATTTCTCATTTTTTGGTGTCAGAGCTCTTTTAAACAGGTCCAATTAAAATTGTTTTAAGTATATACCCTCTCATTTTTATTCTTCTAGTTTAATATTTTGATTTTCTGCTAACAAGTCAGTAGATTGACTATACTCAAAAGCTCATTCAGGAAATTACTACCTTGTCAGTAATGAGTTGTTTTCTTTCTGTTAAAATATATTCCCTTTTTTGATGCTGTTTGTTGTTTGTCATGTCCCATGCTTTTTCTTGTTTTTTTGAAGAAATTGTTATGTAAGTCTACAGTTTCTGTATATTCCTTAAGCTGGCACTCTCTTTTCCTTACTTCTCAGGTGTATTTTTAATTTGTCTTCTCATTTCCCAGTTTTATGTTCAAGTCACAGAGTATCAATAAATTTTCATATAATCTGGAGGGTCTTGTGTACATGTCTTATTTCCTATATAGTATCTTACATGTGGGCAGCCAGGTGGTGCAGTGGATAAAGCACTGGGCTTGGAATAGGAAAGACTCAATCTTCATGAGTTCAAATCCAACCTCAGACATTTATTATGTGTGACCCTAGGCAAGTCACCTAACCCTATTTGCCTTAGTTTTCTTATTTGTAAAATGAGCTGGAGAAGGAAATTGGAAACCACTCCAGTATTTTTACCAAGAAAACCCCAAATAGGATCCCGAAAGGTCAAGACAACATGACTGAAATGTAGTTTATACATGTAGTGAACTTTTGAATGTTTGCTACCCTTGTAATACTTAAGTTTTTTTCTACGTTAGCAACGTAGACAAATACTTTTGCCTCCTCAAGAATAGAATAGATGTTGTTCAGTTGGCTAGTTCACCTAAGCCTTCAAGGAGTAGGAACAAAAACTACTAATACCTTTCAATTTTTTCATCTCTTAGCCCAAAGAGGAGATTCCGTCATTTCTCTTGACATAATTTTTTGATCAGTGAAGTTTTAAAAATAATTGTCCTTGGAAGGGTATAATGGTGTTTTTATGCATTGGTACTATTGAAAGTACTAGAATAAAGGATATTATCAAAAAGTATACTGATTCTGTGGAGAGGCCAAGGGATACTGGTATATAATTTTAAGAAAAAGTGAAGAAGGCCTCCTGTTTGTTGGGTTAACCTTGTGTGGTAAACTTCAGAGAAGACATGGGTAAGAGTCACACAGGGAGGGTAGTAAGCATGAATGAGTTGCAGCCTTTATTGTTGTAATATCTTTGACAATGAGACTACTGATCAATTTAAGTATGTTAATAGTGTTTTATATAGTGAGTATTGTATATATTGATAAAATATGGGACCTGGATTCAAGTCCAGATTTGCTATTTACTACCTGTGTGATTTCGGGAAAGTTATTTAACCTCTCTAGGCCTCAGTTGTCCTTATTAAATGTAGGACTTGAATTAGGTGTCCTCTAAAGTCTCTTCTAGTTCTAAGCTTATTTTTATTTGAGGCAGATACACTGGATAGAGGATTGTTTTAGAGTCAAGTAGTTCAAGTGTATGTCATGACCTTGGGCAAGACAGTCAAGTCAATATTAAACACCTCATACATGCCAGGCACTGTTAGGCCTTAGTTGGGGGTGCAGAGAAAGGTAAAAGACAGTCCCTGCTCTCAGTCTAATGGGGAAGACTTGTGGACAACTATGTACAGATAAATTATGGATGGATTATTTGGGAATAATCTACAGAGAGAAAGAAAGCACTATTAGAATTAACAGAAATTGGGAAGGACTTCCTGTAGAACAGAGGTGTCAAATACTTCTGATTGAGGTCTGTATCAGAATAAAATGTAATTGGGAAGTATTTGACAATAAATGTAAATACAATAAAATAGATAGTAATTACATTTTAAAACTGTGAATACATGGCTTTGAAGGATCTTTATGTATAGTTTAGTGGTTCCTGTTTCATTTTTGAATTGAACCCACTTATAAAAGATTTTCAAAGATTTTAACTGGAGCTCAAAGGAAGCCAGTGGATAGAGATGAGGAGGGAGAACATAGAATAGCTAGTGAAAACCTTCAGTTTGAGAGATGGAGTGTCTTGTTCAAGGAACAAAGGAGACCAATGTCAGCATTTATTAAGTATTTGCAGTTCCAGGCAATGTGCTAGGTCTTAGGGATAGAAAGATAAAAATGAAACAATCCCTCAGTGAACTTAAGCCCAGTCAAACGCGGTATGAGTGTTCACTTTGGAGTCAGGGGACATGAATTCAGATCCTGCCTCTGTCAGGTACTGTTTTATGATCTTGACCTCTCTGGACCTTAGTTTTCTAGGTGGCCTCCAAGGATCCTGTGATCTTAACATAAAATAAAGAAAAGATAATTTACTCTCTCATTAGAGGGGATTTGGAAAGAGACCTCTCAAAGACACTTCAGTGTCGCAGGCAGCTCTCTGTAAAAGTTAATAAATTGTTAGACTGTCTATGCATGAAGTGAGTTTTCTCCCTTGTGGGACCCTGTGAAAGCATAGATATGCATCAAATAGTGGTAATAAAATCAAACTTTTTTTTAATATACCTGATGGAATACTATCATCTTATATTTACTTGTTATATATTGATTATGGAAGCTAGGGAGACTTGATCCTGGCCTAAGACATTACAACATGTTTTAACTGGAAATAGTAACTTTAAAGGTAATCTGGATAACCCTACTAGTAAGTCTGTTAGATTATTTTTCTCCCCAAAACAGTAAAGAAACAATTGCACATGGTACATTAAGTTAAAAATCTACATTTTGAATTGTCGAATTTCTTTGGATTAATTACTATTGAGGAAGCTTTTTTTTTTGCTTGGCATCTGAGGTAAGTTCAGAGATGGTAGATAATATATTTTGAGAAGGCCGTTTATTTTGGTTCATTCAAATATAAAATATAGATAAAAAGATAATTAAGTTTAAGAGTTATTGCTGGTTTTATTTATATATAAAAAGTTCATTCTGAAAGGAAATTTAAATATGAAGAAAGTTAACTGGAGATGTTACTGCACATTTTGGTATAAAGAGTAACATTAAAGATTTGGATAAGCTTATTCACCTGAAGTTGAGAACAATAATGCACTTTTGAGGAAAATAGACCTATGGTGGAAAGTGATCTTTCCACTGTAATCAGAAAAAAGTCTCAAAATACTCAGTTGGAAACTCCAAACCCCTTGAGATCCCAGAAAATGTGCATGTTTGAAGAAGAATTAGAAGATTGAATATACTATATATTACTACATGGTGAATTAATAGCACGAAGTCATGTAGTCAGTAGTACTTTTACTTATGTAGAAGGTATTCTATATAATTTTTGAAAGATTCTCTGCAATTTAAAAAGTGACAAGTCTTTGCATCATAGTATACTTACTATTAAAATAAATATATATCAACCAATTCAATTCACCCAGTTTATTCACAGCCCTAAATGATTTTTGGTTGTTTACAAATAACAAATCCAATTCTAATGGACAAAAATTTATAATTAAAGACATTCAAAAGGATGGACTATAGGTCCTGAAGGCAAAAGAGAAGTTGAAAAAAAATGCTTCAAGGTAAAGTATTGGTAAATACTTTTTTCCCAAGGGGACTCCTTTGAAGGGGACAGTACTTGGGGTCATACTTTAAAGCTTGAAGTTTGGAAAGGTAAAGAGAATACCACTGGAACTCTGATCTGTGGATATTTTTTCTAGTAATGCAAACTGTAGCTCATTTTATCGTCCAGAGGATTAAAGTGTTTTTTTGTTTTGTTTTGTTTTTTTAGCTTTAGCTATTTTTTTTCCTATGTAGTTTTGATGCTGAGCACTGTTTTGGGAATCTTGTTATCTTTGTAAAATATGACATTGGATATTGGAAAAGGAACAAATTTTGGCTTTTCACGGTTCTTGGTTTCAGTGAAATATTGATATATTCCATAACTTGTGAGGTACTCACCTTGGTACATGAGGGAAGTTTTCAAGGATAGTTGGCAAATAATTCTTCAGGATCTGATTCATCTAGATTACATTTTAGTTTTTAAAATATTTCTTAAGCTTCAGAATTTTATTGACTTTCCTTTTTTTTTCTTGTAATACTTGGTTCATTGTTTTAAAAAAACTTCAAACCAAATTGGGGAAAAGTAGAATTTTTCTTATTTTTCTTTGCATTTTTATATTTTGTTATCAGGTAAATTAGGATTGCTTTTTAAATTAATTAGTTAGAATCAGCTATCTCTTGGTTTTGGAATACATATTTTGTATAAAACATTCTCTAGTCTTGCATGTTTATTACAAAATAGGAATTTTTTGCAGTAATTTTATCTAATTACATTTATTAGTCCAGTTACAACCCAGGGATCACAACAAACACAACCGCCACAGAAGCATTATGGCATTACCTCTCCCATCAGTTTAGCGGCCCCCAAAGAGACAGACTGCATACTCACACAGAAACTAATTGAAACCCTAAAGCCCTTTGGGGTTTTTGAAGAGGAAGAGGAACTGCAGCGCAGGTAAGTAAATTTACTTTTTATAATTGCTTACTAGTATGAATTCCTACATAGGAAGTGTTTTCATTTCTAAATGATGCTAATTCCTTCCTTTCCTCCAAATCTAGGTCACCTAATTTATGTTTAAGTTCCTGTTTCATATTAGTCATGCTTTGTGTTCTTCCTCTCTCCCCTTTCCCTGTATCTTTTTATCTTCCAAAACAAAAGCAAAAACCAAACCTGAGTTTTCTTAGCAAGTTCTTTGTGACTCTGCTTCTCCCTGTAAGGATTAATTGCCTTAATTATACCAGTTGCAGAGTGGCATAACCTCTGAATGAATACTGAGATATCAGAGAAAGAGAGATTCATACCAGCTTGGTTAATAATAGGTTTTATTAGGGTTGTTAATTAGGTTAATTGGGAGAATTTGCTCATGAAGCCATTCATCCTGGTCATCCTGGCTGACAGAGGGTCAAAAGAACATCATGGATCCTCATACCAACCCTGGGCCAGGTCAGGTCAGACCAGGTCAGGAAAGAGAAGAAAGAAGGCATAGTGCAAGGGATGGCCCAGGGTCACATGGAAGTCTTCACTTGGGATAGTCATTACTTTATTTGTTGGTTATCTTTAATCAAGATAGTTTATATTCTTTTGTGGAGTCATAGGTCATGTGCTGCCACTGTACACTCTACTGCTTGTGACCTGCTTATAGAATTTTTCCAATATCTTCTGCAAAGTTCCCTAAGTTTTGCACAAGTGGTTTTGTTAACCTGGAGGAAGCAGAGGATGAATGATGATGATGATGATGAATACCAATGAATTACACTGGAGGTACAATCCACTACAGTAGTATGAGCACATGTAGACAGATAACATGACCAATAAGGAAATTACCACAATTGTCACAGTTTTCTTCTATTCTACCCCCAGGGAGGTGAAGGAAGTATCAGTACCATTTGGTGATTAGAGAAGAACCGAATACCTAAAACTGGGGGGGTGGGTGGGGCGTGGCTAGAGCTTTTAGGCCACATGTGACCTTCTAGGTTCTTGGATGCTTGCGGCCATTTGACTGAGTCCCAAGTTTTAGGAAACACATCTTTGAAGTTTGGATTCAGTCAAAGGGCTGCACTTGAGGGACTTATAAGTTAGACACAGGTTCCCCGTCCCTGAAACTTAATTTATCACGAGCTAGCTGAATTTCTGAACTAAGTTCAGAAATATGGCTTGGGCAGTTCTGCAACACCTTGAGAGTGATACAAAATGATATCAACATCAATTACAAAATGGATGATTCTGAAACTTTTGATTTTTCTTTTTTCAATCTCCCCCTTTTGTTAAGGGGAGACTTGCTACAGATTTCCCTGACAAATTAAAGTAATAACAAGGAAAATGATAAATCACTGTACAAGTCATAGCATGAATTTCTAAATCTGTGGACTAATTTTAGAGGGGAAATTTGCATGACACCAAGATAACTGAGAGAACCCAAGTGTACAGATATTACAGTGAAGCAAAAAACCAAAGTAGTACAATAATGACCATAAACATTAGCTAATAACAAATGTTTATATTTTAGTAACCCACTTCCATTGCCCATTTAATCAACTCATTTCATCTTGGATCTCAGATGTTCCATGTAGTTGTTTGGTCTCTGGAACATCTTGGGGTACTCTGGAATAGCTTGGGGCACCTCTTCAGTAGATTTGCTTCTCTGGTACCAAGTTCGTTGTAGAGACTCCTCAAATGTTTCTGCTTAAATTTTGTACAAAACAAATCTCAATACAAATTAGTACAGCCTCTCAAGTTTTACCTCTCCAGTAACTAGTTCATGTGGTAAAGACTAACTCAGACTTCATGGCTCTGATTTTACTAACAATAGAGCTATAAGAGGAATAAAACTAGGACCCATAGTTTACTTGAAACTTAAGAGAATTTGTTTTTACATACCCCACTGGAATAATTTACATTTAATCTATATGATTATCTGATCCTATTGCTTTCTCAAAGTTTCTACTCCAATTCTAATTGCTTTAAGAGGGTCAGATTCAATTGCTTTAAGAGGGTCAGATGCTGTTGAGAATCTAATCATATATTAAAATATAGGTACCAAAAGTCTTGATATGTATGTAGAGGCTTCAGTGGTTATACAAATGAAGTTACCTACAAGAGGCTGACTTTACTCCCAGTTGCAACAGAAGACTTGGGATGGGATGTGTAGATACCCATATGTAATTAATTCTCAATTTTATATGGAGGACAGTGTATATTAAATGGATTGCCTGTAGTAAAACATGTTCAGTTGTTAACTGTATTCAAATGGAATAGATATTATACAAACATTATTCTTTATTAAGATGACTGGTGATACTGAAATTCTATTCCTTATAACAAAAGAGAAGAGGTTTCTGATTTTTAACCTCATAAATTAATAGATTCATATCTTTATCTAGTTATTCCCATAGCATTTTGAATGAAATATTTCAGGGACTTAATTTTACATGATTATATAACTATTAGCAGATAGATGACAAGCCAAAGTATTAATTTACTTAATTGTTTGGGATTTGGAATGACTACACAACTAAGATTGAAAGCAATAAAATCATCAAACTAGTCATTCAGGCATAAGACTAGGGGCACAAAATAACTTAAGGATGGCTTTATTCTACTCTATTCTATTCTCTGTTTGACTTAAGGTAAGGGTCACAGTTGACAGCTAAACATGCATTAACAATTCCACCTCATAGCCAAACTCAGGAGTAGCCAGGTGAGAAACATTCCTGTTCAAAAAGAAGTAATACAATAGGGAAACTGAGCCAAAAGGATACTACCTTTGCCTGTGCTAAGGTTATCCTCTTGTTTTTTTCCTCAGATACAGATGTCTCTACCTGTAATAGTTCAGGATCACATTCCCTCTAAGTAGCTTGTGGCATATCTTTCCAGTGGTGGATTACTGACTTAATGATCTGTCAGATAGCTATACCTGAATTCAAAATTCTAAACAAGATCTGTTATAGTCCCAAGAGCTTTTTACCTCAAATGGCAAGTTTCAGTAATCACATCTTAGGGCTAGATACAATTATTTTTACTCTCATGGAGTTGAAGTAAGCTGTAAAAGTTTACCAGGACTCACTTAATACCATTCACTTGTTTTTCTTTTCCTCTTCTTGAGTTTAAACTCATTCTTAAGTGAAGATAAATCATTAGAAATCACTTCTGTATAATAAACAAACTTGTAATTTATCAGTAACCCAATTTCATTGTTTAGGAATTCCATAACCCACAACAAGCTCTTTTCATGGGGCTGTTGGCTTTGCCCAAACAGATGATTTCAGTTTACAGATAAAGGAGAATCTACAAATTCTGTTCTTTTTACTTTTTCTTATACAGTAATTACCAATTCCAACCCTCCCCCCCTTAAAAAAATTTTTTTTTTCCCAGTCCTTACTGAGTTTCATCACTCAGTAATGGATCTAACTAGCAGGATTTCCCCCCAAGCTATTGTAGCTTTTCTGTCTGGGACTTTTTAGGAAGGCTTGGGCTTCCCCTTCTTGCTCCCTTAAATAAATTTCTCTTTTCATGAACCACGAAAGAATGAATAATAATGTAGGCAGGCAGTTTCTACGTGCCAGGTCTAATTTTTTTTCTTCTGAAACTTTAATGGCTGGGTCCCCAAACCCATCTTTCTATAATCAGTGAGGTGACCACCTTCTCTAACTGTAAAACAGTAAATCTATCATTCTAAGGGTGGGAGGTGGGAAATGCTTTTAGTTCCTTTAAATTCTAAAGAATACTCAATTGCTTGCTAGCATTTATTTTCAACTTTTATAAAAAACATTCAAACCACAATATAGGTTTGAGGAGAAAAGATCGCCCCTCCCCCTTCTTTCTTATTTGTACTTCTACCTGGCCGCAGTTTGGAAATGTAAAGGAAGAGAAAAAAGCTTTCTGAAAGTTTCTAGAGGTTCACGTTAGTTTATAAAATATAGAGAAATAGATTTGCCAGCAAAATTTTCCCCTCTAAACTCTGCTCAATTACAGATACACATACACATAGGCACAGAAAAAAACAGACCTACAACTGTGAGATAGGGCCCCCATTATTAAAAGTTCCTTCTCCTTGCCTGCCTTACTAGGTATTTCAGAGACCATGATGCTTATCCCACACACACAAATACAACATAAGAAATTATTACCCTTTTAAAACTGCATCTGTCTTGTTTCTTGCATAGTTTGATCTGGTACTTCCTTTATTAATCATATCCCAAATAATCTTCACTGAGTTTTTCCTCTACCTCTTGTCTGTCTGATGCATGTAATCAGAAAGGGAAGGAGGAAGTAAGGGATGGGGGTGGGGGGCAAAGAAGAGAGAAATTCTTTTCTATGTGCTATGATAGAGCAGTTGCCATATCAGGGTTTCTCTTATCTTTGCCTATTCTATAAATCTTCCATTAAACAGCATAAATAGCCAGTAGATGGGATTTCTCCTTGGAAGTTTATCTCACAAGCCAATGTGTAGTTTCTGGGTGTCCCTGTGCTAATGCAGTTCAGGCCACGCTTTCCACATCCAATTGGATGTGGGTAGCTAAGTTGGGATTCCCCTCTAGCAAACATGCTACATCTACCTTTGGGATGACGATGGCTAGGATTCCCTCTGTGGAAGCCTTACTTCCTAAGCCACTTTATTTAGTATCCTGCCAACTGCAACAAACATAAGGGGGTGAAATCTCTTCTGCCCTAATTATGCCAATTACAGGGAGGCATACCCTCTGAGTGAATACTAAGATATAAAAAAAAAAGGGTTTTGTACCAGTTGGGTTGTTATTTAGTTTTATTAGGGTTAATTAGATTAATTGGGAGAGTTTACTCACAAGAGGTCATTCATCTTGGCTGGCAGCAGTACAAAGTAACATCATGGATCCCCAAACCACCCCTGGGCCAGGTCATATAGAATCATATCATATAAGAAACAGAATAAAGACCATAGTGCCAGGGATGACCTTGGGTCACGTGCAGGTTTTCCCATGGGATTGTTGGAACTTCTTTTGCTGTTTATATTTACTCAAGGTAGTTTATATTCTTCTGTGGAATCATAGGTCATGTTCCTGCTCTGGCTACCCCTGTATACTCCCATGAAAAAAAATTTTTTTTAATGCATTTTGTTTGTGTTGTATGGTTAGGAATTTATGGGGAGAAATGGAGAGCTTTGTTTATGATTATGATGTAGCAGCCATGAAGAGTAATACACAGCTGATCTCTTAAATATTTGTAATATCTTTCACAGACACAGCCTAGATGTCAGAGAACACGACATAAGTCCAGGAAAACTAGTTGTTGAAACTGTTCAGCTATGGAAAGGTTTTTTGGGATTTAGTTTTATTCAACTTATCAATGATGATATTGAATGATGAGCAATTTAAATGATAATATAGAGAAAATGTTTTCTCAACAGGATTTTAATTTTGGGAAAATTAAATAACCTGGTAAAAGAATGGATACGGGAAATCAGTGAAAGCAAGGTATGGACATTTTAAGACTTGTAGATATAATAATAATAACAATAAGTTTGTTCTGTTTATTTAGATTTGTAAAACCCTCTTAACTAAATTGGAGATCAAAAATTGTCTTATGGCTAATTTCATAGTCCATTCTGTATATTGATATAGAAATTTATAACTGGATTGTTATAACTTTTAGGTCCTCAACTCCAGCTTAAGGAGTTAGAGATATTTTTTCGACTAATGCGTTTCAGAATTTAGATTTATTTATAGCACAAGATATACCTTACTTTGAACAATAGATATGTTGTTGAAAACTTATAAAAATAATTGTAAGTAATTTGGGAATTGCTCTTCGAACCAAGCCTTCAACCCTCCATTTATGAAGTAAAGCATTAGTAATATAAATAATTCTTATTTGGTCTGTTTTATGTTTGTGTTTTCATACATTTAATTTTCCTGAAGTTAGGCTGTCCTGCATTGAAATTTTGGGATGACTTAGCAATTATTATTGGACAGTTTTTGAGTTATGGTCACTCAACTTATGTCACGTAGAAACAATTAGCTATCATACCACACTTTGATCTAATGAGATTATTTTCTGAGTAACCTTATTCTGTTTTTGAGAATGTGACACATGTAACCAAAGCTGGAGCAGTGTAAGCATTCATCAGTCTTCCAAATTCTTTTCTTGCTACAGGACATTTTACCCATACAGTCAGTGTTTAAAATGGTGATTAGTTTCTTGAGGTAGTTTTCCCATATTATAACTTAATACAAAAATAAAGACTTAGAATAGGATCTCAAAGGCTGGTAACAGGCATTGACTGCAAATGAGCTAGGAAATTCTGAATTTTTTCAGCTACATTATGGGTAACAGAAATAGACATTTCTAACTGTATAATTGACAGTCACACACACACATACCTTCTCTCACTGTATGTAAGCTGACCATTCCACAGTTCTTCGTATAAAGAAATTTAGGAGGGTAGGAAGGATGAAGAAAAGGGATGATTCTCTGAAGTGAAGGGCTGAAACAGTTCAAAGGAGTGTCTGAGATAAGAGAAGTGAGAGCAGGAGAAGGAATGGGGGGGTGGGCGGCGCGAGGGGGTAGGGACAAATATGTGGTACCTGATGAATGGAAGACAGACATGCAGGGGTCTAACATTTGGATGTGTGGGCATAGTTGTGCAAAGGTCTCTAAGCATTGGTCAAGGTCCCTCTGTCCCACATCTGGTGCATTGGTGGCAGTCTTTCCATATGTCAGTTCTGCTTTACCTTGGAAGGCATTTGTTTGTTATTTTGAGTGGGGGTGGGAGGTCAAGTGCTGAGCCAAGGGGCTAAAGCAGAGAGAGTAAGCATAATACTGTAAAGTTAATATAGCTTTTTTTTGGAATGTGTTTTTCTCTCAACATTCTTTATATAAAATTGAATTTGCTTAATGTGAATTTATGTAAAGCAAGAACTGTCTGTATATACACATAAATATTCATATACCTATACATAGTGGAGAGGAGAAGAAAGGAAGTGAGAAGGAAAATAATAGAGCATATATGCATTTTGTAGGATATGGTGCATAAAATAGTTATTAAAAGGCTTGTAGTAGCTTGATTAATATATTTAGTTACTTTTTAGTCATTTGGGAATGTAAGCCCAGTTATTACATTATTCCTGTGGGAGAAGCTGGTCTGTAATACAGTGTTGTTTTTTTTATGACATTGTTTCTAGGAATGCATTTGCAGTTAAAAGTGGAGAATGCTAACATTTAAAATTGAATATTATAGTCGTTAAGGACTTTATATGTACATCTGTTTTAAAAATATTTTTGATTGGCAGGGGCCTTTAGTCACAGGGGCTTGATAAATTAAAGAATATATCTGGAAAATTGAGATTTCTGAAAGTTAATATGTGAAGGGCATATAAATTTATAGAGCTTATACTGTGCAGTTTGTAGGAGCCCTGAAGACCTCTCACATCCAAGTTTGTGTTGAAACTTCTTTTGGTCTTTGTTTGAAAAGCAAAAATCATCAAAAACAGTTTTCGTTCTTCTACATTTGAAAGATAACCTTATGTCTTTTGTTTTAATAGAATCTTCCACAGTCTGTAATTGAAAATGTTGGAGGAAAAATTTTTACATTTGGATCCTACAGATTAGGAGTTCATACAAAAGGTAAAGGTTATTTTGTTTACTTGGAGACAGTTTTATATTGTGTATTGAGGATTGTTTTTGTTGGTTTGGAAAAAAAGAAAAGAATGTCACTTTAATCCCTGTGTACCATAGTAGGGATTTGAATGAGGCTGAGGGATGAATTTATAGTTGGTAGTTTATAAATAGGTAGGGGTGAGTGTTCTTCAAGATCATTCCTTCTATGCTTTGCAGTCCATCAACAGTATTCCCTTTGCCCAGCTAGGAAGATATATGACATAGCAGTTGAACTTTTACAGATTGCTATTAGCCATTCATCTGTATTGATTGGAGTCCTCTTATGTCTGTAGTACGTAGGGTGTTAGATTATAAAAGGTAGATTTCTGTTCTTGATTCATAAGGATCTGGCAGCTTGGAGAGGTCAGACAGGTACCTGAGAGAGTTGAGATGAGGAGCTATTGAGCAACTGGAAATAGAGAAGGAATAGTTCATTGTAGGCTAACATTGTGGGGAAAGGTTTTATTTAAGAGGCAGTCTTTTTGTTCTGATCCAGGAGGATCAGAGGCATGAGTGAGGATTTGAATTGTATGTCATGGGTAGGTCGACAGTGAGTACTATAGATCTAGAGCTGGGCTTTATATCCAACCTTCATATTCTAGAGTTGAGGAACTAAAGCCCCGGCTGGTTAACTTGCCTGAGGTCACCTGGACTGTTAGCATTAGAGGGGGCATTTGAATCTTACATCTGACTTGGTGGCCCCTGGACCAAGGAGGTGATCTGACTTCAGTAAAGAGTTGGAGGTGAGGGTAGTAAAGAATAATGTGGACTATATTATTAAGAACATTGAATGAAGTAGTAATTTCTAGCTTTTAGCCCCGGTTTTCTGGTTTTATTGATGATTCTCTTCACCTAAACACAGCTTTCCCCCCAATGGTATCGTCAGTCATCCCAGACTTTCCATAAGAGACAACCTGTCTCTTCTGTAAGAAGAGGCAATGATTGGAAAGTTGATTATCTGCATTATGATATAGGTCTTTTCATTGTGATATAGTAGATAAAGTACCAGTCTAGGAGTCAGAAAGACTTAGGTTCAAGGCCTTCTGTCTCAAACTGGGTTTAATCTCTTAGTGCCCCAGGCATGTCTCTAAGGACTTTAAAGTTGCAAAAATATTATGTGTCTTAAATTGAGGGAAATTTCCTCCCTGAGAATTCCTTACTTGAATGAAATTATATATCTAGATCACTGTGTGTGTATGTGTGTGTGTGTGTGTGTGTGTGTGTGTGTGTGTGTGTGTGTGTGTAAAGCTTTTGAATTCTGTCATTTCAAAACTTTTATGATTAGGTACATACTGAGTTTTGCTTGTACAGTGATGACAGAGTGTAATGAAGCACTGCAAAATCCTGAAAATTCTAATTACTCAAAGCCTCTAAGTTTGCTATGGTTTTAGTGTTAAAACTTTATATTTCTTTGAAAAATGCTTATCTACATCCGATGAATTAACTCTGTTAGAGAAGAGATTCTTAACATTTTTTTGTGCCAAGTCCCCTTTGGCAGTCTGGTGAAATTTATGGATCACAGAGTAATGTTTTAAAATACAGACAATACATAGGATTGGCAAGGAGGCCAATTACATTGAAATGCAGTAATCAAGACATTAAGAAAACTAAGTTAGCAAATTCTTCATTAAGAATTCTTGATCTGGAGTATACTATTCCCTGAAGTGCTATTTGCATTTGATGGATTTATTTCTTTCAGGTGCTGATATTGATGCATTGTGTGTTGCACCAAGACATGTTGACCGAAGTGACTTTTTCACCTCATTCTATGAAAAATTGAAACTACAGGAAGAAGTAAAAGATTTACGGGTAAAGTTTAATGTATCTATTAATTTGATGAAATTTATCATTTTAAGAAGGCATAGAGGATTTCAGTCATAGATTAGTAATATACAGGATTGTTTGAGTAGTGTAGCTGTTTTAAAATGTTTTGGGCTCTATTATCTGATTTATTTGTTGTAGCTAGTTATTTTTATAGTTAAAATACAATGCAGTATTATGATTCCGTCCTTTCCTTTTCCCGTGTCCCCAAATAATTCTTATTTTACTTAATATGAGCATACTGCTGAAATTTAATTACCATTTTGTTATGGATATGGTTTTCCAGATACTGAAACTTTTCCATTTGGTTTTAGGCTGTTGAAGAGGCGTTTGTACCAGTTATCAAGCTATGTTTTGATGGTATAGAGGTAAAGTAAAATTTTAATTTGACTTTGTCTCTTTGTTTATGTCCCTAGTATAACTGTAACAGTTGACATGAGTGGAACCTAATTTTACTCTAAGGAGAATAGGATTAATGAACTGGGTGATGATGTACATTAATACAGCTTTTAAACTCTTTACTTGCCCTTTATGATATTTACAGGAGTTATTGAACTGATGGTAGGTAGCAGTGTCAGTCTTAATGCTTTTCTTATGCTTTTATTATCCAGTACATCTGTGATCTCATTGGTGATGAGTACTCTTTTGAGTAATACAGATTACAACCCATCCATACCTTCCTATTCTGTTCTGTTCTTTTCCATATCTCTACCATATGTTAACCAAAAATGGTCCACATATGTTGTGAGGACCTTCCTTTGGTTCTCTTAGCATCATCATCAACTCACCAATAGCAATACTAATAGTTAACATTTATGTATGTAGCACCTGTTATGTGCCAGGACTGTGGTGTAAGCACTTTGCAATTATTGTCTCTTTTGGTCTTCACAACAACCCTGAGCAATAGGTACTACGATTGGTTCCGCTTTACAGATGAGGAAATTGAGGCAAATGGAGGTTAAGTGACTTGCCTGGGTCATCCAGCTAGTGTTTTGAGGCCAGATATAATTTTAAGTTTTACTGGCTGTAGAGCCAATGTTCTGATGATTGCACCACATAGCTGCCCTCTTACATCACATAGATGCAAGTGAAATATGGATTGTCTTTTTTTCTTCCTATATACATAAGGAATTCATCTTTTTCTCAGACATTTCTTTTACAATGCCCTTTATGCACTTATTGGCAATTCCTTGATTGTGTCCTATTTTGCCCTGTTCATAGCCATTACATACTTTTCCATTGTCCTTTGGGTAATAAATCATGAATTTAAGTATCTGCTATGTTCCAGGCAACAGTGATATAAATATGACAGTGAAGTAGTCCTTGCCCTTATAGAGCTTATGTTCTATCTATATCTTTTAAAATTCTTCAGATACTGTAATCTACTGTGAAAGCTATTGATGTTAGAAAATAAAAACAATATTACTTAAAACTCTTTACCATATAACACTTGAAACCACTGCCTACGTTGTCTATGTAGTTTTAAGTCGGGCTTGTTAAATTGTGGCAGTTATGCTTGACTTACAAGGATGTCTTGTTATTTTTCTATATTACATTGATCTTTTTATTTAAAAACTAGTAAAGTATGGCTAGAAATAATAATAGGAAAGTTCAGTTGGTTGCTTTATTCCTAGACTGTATTTTATTCCTATGTTAGCAAACTTCTGCTGACTTTTATTCTTCTAATTTCTAATTCCAGTGACTACTGAATTCTTAGCTCTGTCAGAGTAAGCCATCCACTTCTCTCACTGCTTCTGTTCCCTTATTCTCACCCACCTCAACTCTAGGCCTGTAGTATCCCAGTCCAGCTCTACCTTCTCTTTGCATTGTCTCTTCTAGAAATCTTTTGCCATAATTAGTAAGCTTCCTTTTACTTTAAAGAGTTCCTTTATGACTTCTAGCATTTATTTACTGACACCTGGTTCTCCCTGAATATTACTGCATCCCTATTCATCCTTTTCAATTGTATGTTTTCTTATGCTCAAGACACCACAGGTTCCTGGATTGGCATTTGGAATATTCTTTGCTTCCCATTGCTGTTTACATTCCCAGTGCAGATCCTAGTGGCTGTCTGCTAGCCCTGACTGGTTATCCTTCTTCCTTTCGTGGTTACTTCAGTTTCTAGTTTACTGTCTTTGCCATCTTGAGTCCTACTTAAGAGTATGGGATGTCAGTTTAAACGTTGGCATTCCCTCAGGCCCCCTAATCTCCTAGTTCCTCAAATTGTTTAACTGTTATAGCTTTTATACTTTACCTCCTTCTACACATACAGAATTGGTTTTACCTATGATCTTGTCATCACCTACATTTCCATTTTCATAATCAGGAACTCTGCAATTCTATTATTAAATCATAACCTCCTATCATTTCAACTCTATCCATTGCCTTATTCTTGCCTAAATCTATTCTTTGTCTTCATTATGACCTCTATTTCTGCCATCCTTCATTACTTTTCCAGGTCATCACCTTTGTTCTGGCTACATTCTCTTCCCTTCCCAGGTTCAACCCTTTAGTAAACTGTCAGTTCTATAATTTTTTAATGCTTGAATCCTTTTCTATCTTATTGAATTGCAACTCATGCCTTGTTAACCGCAGTTATGGATTAAGCTTTTATCCTCTCTTCCTACCTATTGTGCTATGTAACTAAGCTACAAGAAATCATGCAACCTTGCTAACTGGGTAAGTTACAGATTTGTGTTACCTAGTCTTATTTGGACCCTTATTATAACAAGATAATCCTCATACTCTTCCATCATTGATTTATCTTATCATGCTTGTCACAGAAGGTATTATAAATCTTTTCTGCTCTTTGAAAGCCTTTCACACAGTGCATTTCCCTCACCTGTTCAACTGAAGCCTTTACTTCACAGTTTACTGAGAAAATAGAGGACATTTGCTCTGAGTTTCCTCTTTACTCTACATCTTGACCCTTTGACATCATCCTTGATCTTCTTCCAAGGCTAACCTCTACATAAAACCCTTAATCCTATCTCCTGTTGTCTTCTCCATTGTATTGCCCCCTTCCCCCCCAATTGCCCTACACTCCCATCTTCAATCTCTCCTCATCCATTGGTTCCTTTCTTACAAATCTTCCACTCAAAACTCTGTCTTCTCAAGCTATTGTCCTATATCTTTCCTCCCTTTTACAACTAAACTCCTAGAATAAAATGTTTACTTTGTGCTTCTCACTTCTCAACCCCTTGCAGTATGTCATAGGCACCACTCACCTCAGGTTCATAAGCTCATTGTCATCCTTGGTTTCTCATTCACTGAAACATTAGAAAACCATGATTTCATTCTCCCAGCCCCCCCACACTTCCCCGTTACTTAATAAAATCCAGTTAATATCTTAATGTTTCTAGGTTCAAATAATGATGTTTAGCATTGAACGTTTTTTACAACTTGGCTCTAACATACTACATTTCAACTCCCTTCACATATACTGTGGTCTAGACAAACTGGTAGTCTTAACTGTTCTTTCTGTGTGGGACTTCATTTCCCACCCAGTATCAAACCAAGAACAACAGTCTTGAGGTATAGAAAAGAATTTCACAGCATACCTAGCTTGCTGTTGAACAGCCATTGAAAACCACTAATGTATGGAAATTAAGAAATGATTCATTTATAAGGTGGCACTTCAACAGAGCTCTGAAGTAAACCAGAGATTCTGAGAGGTGGTAGTGAGAAGGGAGACATGCATTCACTTACTAAGTTATTTGATCCTGACCAAGTCACTTAACCTCTTTTTCCCTAGTCAGTTGTTTAAGACAACTTTACAGAGAGCATAGCAAGCTGCATTGGTTGAGGGAGTTTCCTTATTGGAAGTTCTCTACACAATGGAATCATATCTATTCTTTCATTCCTCCCTATCCCTTAAACAAAAGAAAATCAAACAATGTAATAACTCAATATTTTATTTCCTTTTGGACTATTTCTAAAAGTTTTCCCAAGTAAACTTAAAAGTATTTAAATAAATGAAAACAAGTTCACCTTATTTGAAGTAAATGCTTTTATGAAAAGGCATGTAAATTCCTGTCTATCATATTCCAAAATACCGTTCTTGATTTGGAAATTTCTATACTGGACAGGACTTTGGAAGTGGGAAGTCAACTTGCTATTTAAATGAGGGTATTGCTGTAAGTAATTACTTACTTTACAGAGAAATAAGATATATTTGGAAGAGTTTAATACAGGTAATACACATAAAATGTTCTATTTCTCAGCTCCCTAGTACATAATTAGGGTGCCATGCTAAAGGTCTTAGGATAGTTATGCTGTTGCTAACTATAGGTCAGCTTCAAGGGGAGTAATTCCTCTCCAGCCTGCAATTTCATCAGTTGTAATTCCAGGCATGGTAACTCTTTGATGATGCTTATTGGCAGTTTAGCTTTAAAGAATTTCCTGGGGCAGAGGGGGCTTAAAACGTGCCCATGATCACATAACTGGTATGTTTCAGAGGCTGAACGTGAACACTTATTTTTTTTACTTGTGGACTATCTTCTAGCCGTTAGACTATTCTGTACCTCTTACTGTGTGTGTGTACACACGTTTTATTACTGTTTTTGTGTGTACACACATTTTATTTCTAGATCATTGTTTTTTGTACTACTACACTATCCTGTCTCTCAAATTCTGTGGTATTCTGTTCTCTGAAACTTTATAATTGAGGTAAAGGTTTTCTAATGATTCAGAAAAATGAAAGAAGCAAAGTGGACATAAGACCAATTTTAAAAAGATATCTTACTGAATTTCTCCTTATTTGGGATTGAGGGTTTTTTAGATAGAGATTTTTCCTCTTAAGTAATCTGTAAAACCTCCCTTGTCTAAAATATGTCTTACTGTTTGTCTCTGATGTCTCTCTTATTGTTATACTGCAGAAATTGTGTGACCAGGGAGGAATGAAAAATGATTCATATTTTAGATTTGGGGAAGAGTATTTCTTTTATAACATGTATTTGTCAGTTTTACCTTAGCTTTATCTCCCTTATAACATGTATTTGTCAGTTTTACCTTAGCTTTATCTCCCTACCTTTTCTGATAAATATTCTTTAACTTCTATTAGTTTCTGTTGATTTGTATTAGTATGAAGTCTTATCATTCTTTCATTAGCATTAATTTTCTATGTTTCGATGTATAGTTCTAATCATTTTGAAATGGCTACAGTTCCCTTTTACCATTTCAGTATTATCCTAATCTTATTTAAAATTATCTGACTCTACAACTACTTGGATAGCATATAATTCATGGTAAATTAAATAGTGTGTCAAAAGCAACAGTAGAAATGTTTTACATTTTTACCATTCTGAAAATTCCTTCCCTTTCCCCCAACTGTAGAACATTGTTTTACTATTTTTAATTATTCAGTAAGCAATATGCTAAACTCTCTTTTTGGTAATATACTCACCATTGAAATTAAGCCAGCATAGATAATTAATTGTATGCACAGTCAGATACATAAGTGTTAAGTTGCAGATTTCATTTGAACTACCCATTCACACTTTTAAAACTGTGTTTTAACACTTTCTGAAAAGAAGGACCTGTATTTGGATAATTTAACTTTATTCTTTTGGGCAATAGGAGGACATTATCAGGGTTATTATGCCATGAGGTAGCACAAACTTGCAGAAGAATAATTTTCTATGTGTTCTGGAAATGATCTTTTTAACAAAATTCTGTAGTTTGATGGATGTGGAATGATTACTTTTTGTTTTGATTTAGATTGATATTTTGTTTGCAAGATTAGCACTGCAAACTATTCCTGAAGATTTGGACCTACGTGATGACAGTCTCCTAAAAAATTTAGATATTAGATGCATAAGAAGTCTTAATGGTATGTAAGCATAGTATCAATTTTTCTTATCAAATAAGAAAGTTCTTTGAACTTTTTTGGTGCATTAATAGTTGTCTTATTTTGAATTACTCAGTATTTTCATGAGACTACATTAATATGTAGTATTCGAGGGTGTGTACAGTATGTTCTAATTTTTAAAAAACCACTTGATCATTACCTTTTCTGAAACTAAAGGATTTAATACACCATTATCCCTTTAACTTGGAAGATGAATTAAAGTATTCGAGCAATAATGTGAACAGGTTATTATTTTATTTTATTTTTTTTTTAAACAAGCTTACTTTAATCAATCAAACATATATCATTTACCTAGTTTAGGGGAAAAAGGTCAGCATCCCGAGCTTCAAAGTATACAAACAGAACTTACAAGACAGAGAAACAAACAAATCAAGCAGACAGGCTTCCAAACTGTCCGACCTTTACATCAATACCAAAATCACAGTTACCAGAGAGGGAAGCATCAACATCTGGGTTTTCCAAGCCGGGGGTCTCTTAGCGAGTGCCTAGAGTCTCATCTGATCAAGTCACACAATACTTCTCAAAGTGAGCCCCCTGAACAGGTTATTCTTAATAACTTTTAAATATGTTGACCTGTTTAGTTGATGCATCCCTTATAGTTTATTTATGAGCTGAAACATGAAGTTTGGCAGTAAAGGTTGTTTGGTTGGTATTTTGTTTTTTTTTCCATTTTTTTTTTGGACAATCCAGCATGTCAGGCTTCTTCTGAGATTGTCAGCATCTAAATTTGTGTTTTACTTTACGATATATAAAATAAAAGAAAAAAAAAAGAGGACTTTTTTAAGTTTGTTTTTTAGTTATGGGCCTAGGACTTTTTGAATATATGGATATAAAATTTTAAAATGAACTTTTGATAATCTGAAAATGTGTTTTTTCCCTCTTTTTTGTTCATTAGGTTGCAGGGTAACCGATGAAATTTTACATCTAGTACCAAACATTGACAACTTCAGGTTAACTCTGAGAGCTATCAAACTTTGGGCCAAACGTGAGTTCAAAATTTGCTAGGTAGCTAATTAAAATGATGTGTGTTTTGTTTGCCAGTAACTTACTTTTTGTTTTTCCCTTATCAACAGGCCACAACATCTATTCCAATATATTAGGTTTCCTCGGTGGTGTTTCCTGGGCTATGCTAGTAGCAAGAACTTGCCAGCTTTATCCAAATGCAATAGCATCAACTCTTGTACATAAATTTTTCTTGGTATTTTCTAAATGGTATGTGTTTAGATTATATTAAAATAAAATTGATTGTAGACACTGAAGTTTAGTCTTATTTTTATGATACTTCTGCAACTGGTTTCAGATTTTAAAATGTACATAATTAACAGTTTAGTTTAATGGGGACCCAAAATTTGTGTTAGTTTTTAAAAAGCAAACCTAAGCCCCATTTCATTTCTCATTGCCAGTTCCCTCATACTCCCCCAAATAAATTCAGACAGGCTAGCGATATGATACTTATTATTTCAACACTAAGTAATCTCCACATAAACTCTCATTTTAATTTTAACCTGAATGTCATGTGTAATCAAATAAAAATGGTAACTTGGGATATCCATTAACTTTTGGAGAAAACCTTCCCCCTGTTTGGAACCTCTAAAGTTCTATACTTTGGGGACCAATTAGTTAATTATTGCCAGTAAAATATTGATGGTATAACATACACAAGAAGCATATAAGAATGCATTCACAAATATATGTAAAAACAACAATTTCTTTTTTTCTTTTTTTTTTTTATTTAAGCAATTGGGGTTAAGTAACTTGCTCAAGGTTACACGGCTAGTCATTATTTATGTGTGGGTGCTCATTTTCTGAGGCCGGATTTGACCTCGGGTCATCCCAACTCTGAGGCCGGCGCTCTTATTCACTGCGCCACCTAGCCGCCCCTCAACAATTTCTTGACACCTGAAAAGTTAGTCATTTATTCTAGATTTGCTTTTCTCAGATAGTTAATAAAAATGTCCACCTTTTAAAATGTGTATATATTGTAAACATTCTTTTTAAAAGAAATCCTGACTAGTCTCTTTAGTTATTTTGTCTTTATGGATGGATTTAATGACTTCAATTTTGTAATTTTTGAAATGTTTAAGGCATAACAAGGTAGTTATTCCATTCATTTTATGGAATTCTATTGCATTTTTTAATAAACTCATTATTTTCACTATTCCCTTAAAGTATTGCTATTGATCTAAAAGCCATGGGGTTTATCCTCTTGCATTTGTGTGTGGTCACCTGTTTTCCTACTCATTTTGATTTTTTTATTTAGAATGAAACACATTTTAAGTCAAATACTTTTGAACTTTCTATAACAATGCTGATAAATCTTAGAAGCACCCTCTCTCTAGCCTTTAGACGGGCTAAAATTTGTAACTAATTTTAAAGTATCTGACTTTAAAGAAGGGGTCCCACTACATAGAAATTTCATGTAGTTGTTAATGCTATATCATCTTAAGCATCTTGGTGGACAATCTTTTGTTTATTACGTGTACTTTTTATAACTGATCATGCTGCCGTAGCTGTTCCAGTTGCCTTTGGATTCAGGTAGAATAAAGAACGGATTCTCTTTCTGAAAGGGTGGGTTTCCCTTGTTTCATGGTTGAATTTGATGTGAAGAACATTTCGAGATATTTTGCAATAGAACTGATTGTTATTTCAGGGCTGCAATGTAGGACATTTTTCAAATAATTCTTGTATCTATAGTTTAGAAAGAAGGCGCCTTACATAGACTTAACTTGAAGAAAAAAATAACAAGTCTTTCATCTATTGATTTGTCAAGAGAGCAAAATGAAGAAGGATCACATTTCACAAAATACTTTGTTATTAAAAAAAATATAGATGGTAATATCCAATAGTCTTATCAAGTGCTACAATCTTTTTAAACAGGGAATGGCCAAATCCAGTGCTATTGAAACAACCTGAAGAATGCAATCTTAATTTGCCTGTATGGGACCCAAGGGTTAGTGTATTATTTTTTCCCCTATAAATTCACACTGTACAGTAAAAAGTAAAAAGCAACTGCATAAAGAAACTCCATGGAGACTTCATGTTGTAGGTATTTATGGATGTAGCTGACTATTGGCAGTTTCAGCAATTTTCTTCATTATAGCATCAATTGTAATGGTCCTTTAATTTATAGGATATAATTATTTTGTACCCTGTGAACTTAGAACATATTTAAGAATATATATTATCTAGCTGAACATATTGACTCCAGTAAGAGATTTGCAACCTACAATATATACTTAATCATATAATTGTAAGTATGTAAGTAAAAGTTGTACGGGCATCTATGCATAAGAAAACAAAATAAAAGGTTACTAAAAATATTCCCTGTATTTATTTTATGTAAACATTTTGTTAAAACTGATTTGTAACACAAAAGCTGTTGACAAAATCATTTAGTATTTGACAACTTTCAAGAAGTATTACTTTAAACATCTGTGATATAATTGTTACAGTTGGTTTGAATTTCTGGAAATTGCATTAATGTGTTTGAACTAAGGAACAGCTTTAATTTTAGTTCTTTAGGGGTGTTATCATTACTACTGAGAATCATTTTCACATTTTCATTTGAAAAAAATAAAATTCAAGATCTCAGACTTAATTGATTTTTAAAAATCACTCATAACTTAATGGGGTTTATGTACACTTTATCTTGTGCCATTGATTTTGCTGGTCTCATCACTGCATCTAAAACTAATTTTTTTGTTTGTTTCTTATGATTCAGAATAGCTAAATATATTTAAAATCTTTGAAACTTCAGGGGTAAATCGAGTTGCAATTCAACTTCTTAGATTTGAGATAAAAAGGCAGTTTACCTCATCAACATTAATTCTAGACCTGGATCTTTAAATAATATTACTGACATTTTTAAAAGGAAAAACTAACATGAGCAGTATTAACAAGTATTTCTTTGATCTTATGTTAAAAAAAAATTTTTTTTTTAAAGCAATTGGGGTTAAGTAACTTGCTCAAGGTTACAGGGCTAGTCATTATTTATGTGTGGGTGCTCATTTTCTGAGGCCGGATTCGATCTCGGGTCATCCCAACTCCAAGGCCGGCGCTCTTACTGCACCACCTACCTGCCCCGTGATCTTATGTTAAATTTATAGTATGGTACCCCAAAGTGTAGTGAGTACGTAGGGAGTTAGGAGATTTGAATTCTAAGTCTGATTTCTGCCATTTACTATTTGTTTTTAACCAGTGGCAGGACTTTCTTTGGGCCTCAGTTTTCTCATCTGTAAAATTCAAATGTTCGGCTAGATCATTTCTGTTCCCTCCACTTCTTACAATCTTTGATTCTAGGATATGTTTAAGAACATGGGTCTAATTTTGGTGTTTTAAATATTAAAAATTTCCTTTGGAGACCGTAAAGCATAATGGTTTAGGAAGTATACATAGTTTTTGCCTTGTAGTAATTCCCTGCCCCCTCCCCCTGGTTTTTTTTTTTTTGGAGGGGGAGTTTCTGTTTTATTTTTGAATACTATATTAATATCCTAATAATTAGGGTGCACAAAGTTTATCTTTTCATTTTAGATAGTTTGTTCCTAGTAATGGTGTGAAGGTATATTACTAAAAGCACTTATGTACAAATGTTTTAATATAGCACTTTTATGAAAATGAACTTGTAATTGAACCCGAAGTACAATTCAGCTTTTTTGATGAAAAAAAAGTTTGTTTTTAGGGTACCATTTTAAATTAGTCTTTCCTAATATTCTATATTCACTTGTGTCTCCTGAAAAATTTAGTGTAACATGATCATTTACTTATATTGAACCTTTGATAGATTAGATTTATTCTCTGGTACTCTATAAACAGTTTCAAAACAGGGCTTACTGACCTACATTTTCTTGATTTCACCTTCAACAATGAATACAATTAAAAGTGATCATTGTTCAATTTATCAAAAAGGATGAAATTCCAAATTTCTGTTGCATGTGTACTTGAAGAAACTGATTGGCTGTTGTTATATGTAGGTAAACCCCAGTGATAGGTACCATCTTATGCCTATAATTACACCAGCATACCCACAACAGAATTCTACGTACAATGTGTCCGTTTCTACACGGATGGTCATGGTTGAGGAGTTTAAACAAGGTAAGTTATTTTATCATTACACTTCTTATACAAAAGTTTAAAATACTATTATAATCCTACTAGCATTATGCTATACGATATTGTCTAAAATAATTTCTAAACTAGAACATTGCAGTTACTTTTTCCTTACGGATATGCAATTTGTATTTGACTTTATACAAATAGTAAAAGTTTTAATTTTTAAATAATGTATGAATTTTTGGAGTCTCTTCACTCCAGTAGATTTTTGTAAGCCATATCTAGTGCCTTGATAATATGCTGTTGGCATGTAGAATTACAGTTTCTAGTCTCTTCCACAGGCAGAGACTAAGCAAACAGGAGGATAAAGCCCTTAAGGAAAGGAAGTTGGGCAAGAATGGGGCTATTACCTTCCATTTTGCATCAAGAACTCCAAAACTACCATGAAATCCAAAACATAGAATAAGATTTTCCACATTGTGTTGTCATTTATGGGAATGCATAGGTCTCCAGTAACCATTTTTTAATGTTTTTTTCTCTCCAAGGTAGAGAGCATCAATTTTTGGAATTATATATGTAAAAAGTATTAGGATATTGTTTTTATTACTGGTTACTGACTTAATTCAGTAATGTCCCCCAAATTTTGTAAAATACTATGTTCATGGCTTTCCCTCTGATAATTAGTAGTTTTAGAATAAGGAAGTCTTTGTAAATTAGTTATTATGTTGCATTATAATGTATGTGTGTGGTATAATAAAAGTTTTTAAATTGTCAGATTGCTAATATTTATAGTGAAATATGCAAAGAAGTTTAATATGTCTTTAATTTAGGTCTTGCTATCACAGATGAAATTTTGCTGAGTAAGGCAGAGTGGTCCAAACTTTTTGAAGCTCCCAACTTCTTTCAAAAGTACAAGTATGTATTTTAAGGCATGGCAGACATTGTTTTCTTAATATTCACAGTGATATATTTGTATATATGATACTTTATTAGACAAACATTTCCAATAGAATTTAGGCTTGAGGGTTCTCATTTTCCTGTGAATCTCTAATATTTAGAATAATAAACACTTTTTGTTGTATTTTTTCCCCATCTCTTTCTTTTCAAGATATTTAGCTTTTATAATTGGTTGCCAAATAATTTAACTAGCTTTCATTAATGAAGACATCACTTAATGAGTGGAAATTGTCAAGTGATTTGGCTAGAAAGACAAATGCTAAATATGTGGTTTTTTTCTGACTTATTTTTAATATTTTGATATTTTAGGCTAATAGAAAGCTATGTATTGCTGATTAATGGATGAAAAACTAAGATGATTAGAGGAGAGAAGTTCTTGTTAAAAGTTTACATTTAGAAAGATTATAGTCACTTAAATTTGTAAAATTACATCTTACCGATTTGCTCAAATACATAGCCAACTATCAAGTGTTTTCAGCAGGCTATATTTATTACCTGTCCTTATTTTTGCATAGTGAGGAAGTCCCTTCAGGTATTTAAAAGAAGTTTTTTTTAGGAGCCAGAAGACCTAATATTTTTAACATAAATGTTTAACTTTTAATAGTTTAATACCTTCTTAGTACAGGTCAGAAACCTGTTTTAATTGTATTTGGTTTTGATGAAAATTGTAAGTTTTATAATAAATCTTACTTGAAAAACAATGGACTGCATTTTTATTTGCCCTGAGCTGAAATTTTGCCAGAGTCCCACATTTTTTTTCTTTTCAATTTTTTTTTAAGATTTGAAGCTTTTCTAACCATCTGATCTTGTATTGGATTGTGTTATGTAATAATCTAAGCAAGATTTTAATATACTATTCCCCAATTAAAAAAAAGAATGATGACCATCATAATGTCTCTGTGTTTTGTTTCTGTACCTTTTGCATGGAAAAAAAAATAGAGCACTTGAATTGTGTTCTGGGGATTGCATTTGGAAGACTGTGTTATCAGTGGCAATTTAAATAATTTATAATGATAATCTCTACCTTTTCTATAGAAATTTTGTTTGTGTATCGTTTTTCTCCCTTTTTACTATTGAGGACCATTTAAGTTTGACATAGGCTTAGGTACCACTGTTTTTCTAATTCAGTACAAATCAGTTAGAATAGTAGTTGACAACAGAAAAACAAATATTATTCTTCATCATAAATATATAGTGATGCCACTTAGACTTCAGATGCCACTCAGCCATTCACCCAAATTTGCACTTTGTAAGTTTAATGTATCAGGGATAGTTTGTCTAATGCAACTAGGGAAGCAACAGACTGATAATTTCTTTAGAACGCAGAGATCTGTATACCTTTAAAAGAAAATTTTTGTTTAGAAAAACCTTGATAATAGGGGGGTCCCTTTAAAGTTTTACTTGAATAGTAGCTTTTAAAGTAGGTTATAATTTATCTTTTTCTAAATTATTCAGCCTGAAAACGTACATATGTTGCTGCATATTTGTCAAGTATATCTTTAATGAGTAATTGTCATTTACTTCATCTATTATATTAGATCAAAAAATGTCATATCATGTTGGTGATATGGATTCATCTTAAATATAATAAAAACAGTCCTGATCTAAACTTGAATGTTTAAAATCATAACAAGTGTACTAGTTATGTCATAGAATTTGTCCCATGTTATAGTATTCTTCTCTAAAGAGATATATTTTTACAAAGGGAGTTAAGAGCTAGAAATACTTAACAATAAGAACCTGATGACATAAGGTTTGTAGGCACTCTTTATTGTAGTCTCAAGTTATTATAAATATGTCAAAAACAGTTAAATATATCAAATAATGAGACAAAGTTCAATTTTTCTTTTAAAATTGGTTACCTCAGAAGTATGTATAGTAGCAGTTATACTATGTAAATTTGTCTAGCAACCTTCATTATTGTTGTTTCCTTAGAATACAATTTACTATGTGCATGTCTACCATTAATTAGATTCAAGTTTTTATATTTGAAGAAAACCATCCAGAAAATTTCAAAATTGTTTCCTTTCTTTACAAACAAACTTTCAGGAAACCAAACTTATCAACATTCATTATATGTCTAAATGTGAAGGCATAGCATTGATTTGTGGTGTCTTCGAAATGTTTGGTGCTTTGTTTGAAATTATTTTCAAGAGCAGAAAGACATTTGACTGTTAGCAAGACTATTTTTAAACTTAATGCATTAAAGACTTTGTTACACTTAATGTGATAAAATTGAGGCTCACATTTCTTTTATTCTGCTGTCTTGGCTCCGCCCTGAGGCTCACATTTCTTTAAGAACTTTAAGAAAGACAACTTTGGGAATAACTTTTGACTTTAGGTCAGGTTCAAAATAAGCTAATAGCTCTGTCAATGAAGGAAAGGTCATGATAAAAAATAAATAAGGACAAAAACATGATATGCAAAAAAGAAAGGTTTAATAAAGAAGGAATCAGGCATTGAGGTATAAGGATAAATTAGATGTGTTCTGACTTTTATACTTAATTTTTTTTAAAGATACCTAGACATCTTTGTAGAGGTACTTAAGACAACACTGGAGGAGACATCCAAGTTTTATTGGCTAGTATCTCAATTTTAGATTTGGCAATAGTCCATTGTGTGTTTTTGTAATATCCTTATCTTCAGAGTCTATGTGTCACAAAAATTAAATTAAAAGACTATTAAAAAAGAAAAATTAATATAACACTTGTGACATTTCTACTACATTTGTTAGTATGAGACATGGCAGCTGATGTAAGAGAGTATCACTGTGATCTAAAGATAAAATACTTGTGCTTTGGGTCATAGTTACAATTCTGAATTCTAATTTGAATTTGCCACAAAACCTTTTGAACCCTGGGTTTAAAACTGAACTTTTCATTGATTAGATCAGACACATTTATGATAACTTTCTTGATTCATCCTAGGACTTTTTATTTGCCAGTTTTTGAAAGTTTTATTGTTCATTGTTCATTTTAATATAGCCAACTAACACCTGAAACGTTAATATCTAAAATGTTTTTTGGAGTCATTTGTTTTGCCACTACATATTATTCAAGTACTCATTCACTAAAATTTAATTTGCTGTCATTTTTGTAAACTTTTCAAAGATGTTTAACATAAAATAAAAGTAATTCAGATGTAGTTACCAGTTAAATGTTATTTCTTCCCTTTCAATGAGATTTCATCTAAACGTGAGGTGTGTGGATTTAATATGTGTTTGAGCGGAGTGTCAAGGGAACAAATGATTTTATCATTTGCCTTTCCCTTGGTCAGTATGCCTAGGTTGTGGAAAGGTGGGGAAGGCTGATGTTTTAGTTTGAATATCTAATTTTTAGCATCTTAAAAACTTTAAAATTTAACTTCGAAGATTATTATCTAAAATTTTAAAATCTAATTATTTCCTAAAGATCATTTTAAAATTTAATTTTGTGTCCATTTATACTTAGATGTTTGCAACTCTATCATTCTCTCAGTGTGTAAATAAAAGTAATTATCAGTTTTGTGTCATGGCTATAGACACATAGTAGGACTTCATTTATCTGTCATCATTAGGTTTAAGAAAATAAGCCGGTTTTTTTCCATATTGTTTTCTGTTAGAGTACCAAACCTTAGATTAGCCTTCGTGTATTTTTAAAAGTACATTCTTCCTTTTTAAAAATAGGACTGTAGTATTTCCTTGATGATTCACAGTCATCACTTCTTGAACTTCAGTTATCCTATCTTGTAATGTACCAAAATTGTCAGTCTTACGTGTAGTTCTATTTGTCCCATATATGAAGTTCCTTCCTATTGTAAGCAATTACTGTATACAAAATATTGGGGATAAAAAAAAGATGAAGACATAGAGCTTTTGGAGGAAAGCCCTAAAGCATTTATAATGTAGTGTGAGTGCACAGTCAGTATGATAAATAATAAAATGTATAAAGTTTTAAGTAGTGAGCCAGACAAAATGCTGTAAAAAAATTTGATTAGTCACATTTATTTTCTCCCTGCTTTTTTTTCCCCTTTAGTAGTCTCCCACCTAATCTGCTGTGGGTTGGGAAACCATATGACCAATCTTTATAATTATGTATAAAGAAAAGCATTCAGAACCTACATTAGCTTTTAGGAAGCTGTATAAATAAACTTTAGTATGTGGCTTTTTATAGTAATTGTTTTTGATTACCCAGAGACTTTAAGTATTCTTGTTTTCCCTTTTTTTTCCCCCACTTTGAAAGATTTGATATCCCATTTAGTACAATTTTTTTTTTTTGTAAACTAGAACTAAGTAAAGTGACTTTATTGTGATTTAGGTCAGAACATTATTTTGTCCAAAGACCATTGTTAAGCTTTTAAGCAGAAGGCAATTAATTATTTCAGAGATGACCAGATGTTACTGATTTTGGTGGGATTTCTACTTATCTTACTAAATTTAATCTGTTTCATGATAAAATGTCTTGGAAGAAACCTTGTCTCTAACACTTCTAACACACCATTTTGTAATTGATTGTTAAAATCTTTTTGTTAACCCTAGTAAGTTACCAGTTATGCAGTTCAGTGAGTACTTTAGTGTTTATTACTTTGGCTTTAAAGAAAAACAAAGTAGTTGATGAAGATAGTTCAGTCAAAATAAACTTAAAAATTGTGACTGCTTCTATATGGAAATAGATTTTCTTTCTACTTTAGTTTGGTATTCGTTTCAAAATTTAGCTTTTTGAGTTTTTCATTTTAAAAGTATTTTCCATTATAATCTATGAATTGGATATAATTGCATATTTGGATTAAGTAAGGTCTTTTTTTTTTTTAAGATCAGATTTTTAAAATACTTGAACCTAGTTTTCATTTACTAGGTTAATAGCAGAGTCTCCATAATTAGTTGTAAGATCTGACTTTAGGACTGAATTTTGTTCATTGTCCCTTTAAAACAAGTCTATTTTTATCGATGTGTTGAAATGAATAGCTTTTAAACAGTTTTGAAGGGGACAAGATGCCATATCAGTCTACATATCATTGCTACAATTTATATTAATTTTCTTATTTTGAAGTGTTTATAACATCTGTTAATGTATATCTCTTTCAGAAGCAATAAACTATCCTGTAGTTTGAGCACTTGGTGGAAAATTTATAAACTAATAGAATCCATTAATGTGCATAGTGAGAAATTTTCACTTTGCAATGATTTTTAGGCTAGCTGTTCTAAAGTTAGAACAATTCGAGGAATTATAGCATTGTGGCTTGAATATCCAACTCCAAACATATAAATAAAATAAATAGCATATTGTCTTTATCTTCAAAGGCATTATATTGTACTTCTAGCAAGTGCACCAACAGAAAAGCAGCGACTAGAATGGTGAGTATAAGATAAGATTCACAGAACAGAAACCATAAGTTTCCAAATGACCCTTTGAAATAAGGCACAGATCAAAATAAAATGGACATGAAATAGGAAGAATAGCTCAATAAACCCTTCAGTTTGACTTTTTTTTTTTTAAGACATAAATTGCGAGGACATTGGGATGAGGCCTCACTTTTTTTGTTTTTTGTTATAGTGAATGGATGCCACATAACTGCGAATAATACCTTTTTAGTTTTTTTTACTTGCCACTGTTGTTTTTTACAATTATTTAAACTTCTCTTTATAACTATAGTTATTTCTAAAACTGCTTTAATATCTTTTCCTTAAAGGTTCTGAACAAAGACTGGATGTCTTGAAATTTCTTGAATTTCCTGATTCTAGTCAAGTTTTTTATTTATTTTTTTTAAAAGAGGGTAGATGTTATTCCCAAATTTTTAAGGTAGAACACTTGATTTACAAGAACAAGTCTTGATTTACTTGGGACAGCGAGTCCATTAAACTGCTTGTTTTGGTATTCTTAATTTTTTCAAAGAGTACCTTAACTTCTGCTTTCAATATAATTCTTCTGTTTCTGTACATTTTGCTTAACTTTTATTTTTGTTTAAAAGTAAACAGACTTAAAAGTAATACTAAGTGGCATTTGTTCAGGGTGGGCTTGGTGGAATCAAAAATCCGAATCCTGGTTGGAAGTTTGGAGAAGAATGAATTTATTACACTGGCTCATGTGAATCCTCAGTCATTTCCAGCACCCAAGGAAAATCCTGACAAGTAAGCATACTCTTTCTTTTAAACTTTTTAGCAGAAGTAAGAAAATATTTATCTCATAGAATAAATTCAAAGACACGTTTTCCATGGTACAGAGAATATTACTCTTGTTCTAAATCCACCAGTGTAGAAATTATATTTGGATTTTTTCCTTTGTTTTTAAAAAAATAATTTATTTTGAAGATTGACCTTACAGAAAACATATATTAGAACTGAAATATCATAAGGCTTTAATTAAAAGTTAAAGTGAATACTTTAAAATTTTAAAAGTATATTAACATGTATAAGTTTGTAGATTAGTTGTTTTGCTCTCCAAATTGGGAAGCTTGACTAAATATTTCCATGTTTCAAGATAATACTTTGTCCATATTGGTAACTAAAACTGGAATATAATGCTACAGTTAATTTTATTATTGTCTTTTTAAGTTGTGGTTTAAAAAAATATATTTTATGGTTCAATTTTATAGTTGGGTTTTCAAAGGGATATGCTATATAATTAATTGACTATGTATAATTAAAAGTTTAACCAGAAATTCTTTTTTTAAGCTCTTATTAAAGATTTTTGTTGAGTACTGTATATTTCAGTATCTTAAAGACATAAATGATATATTTATTAAATTTATGGATCATTAAATGTTATCTAGAAAGACCTAGACATTGTAGAAAAATGGACTGGATCTGTCATATAAAAAGTATAGATTAACGTCTTTTATTGAGTTAAGGAGAAAAAATGTTGTACAAGCATAAGGTAGTATAGACATGTATGATTAGACAATTAATTAGACAAGTAAAAGTTGGATCCTCGTTTTATAATTTACTTGATATTTTGGAAAGAAGTATTACTATAACATGGCTCCAAAAAAGTGCTATCTTGGGCCACATTATTAAAACCATAGTATTCAGAAAAAAAAATAATCTGATTATATATACTATTATGCTTTGGGAAGGTCTACAATTATTTCCTTTACTTCCTCACCTCCCATTCACTTCTCAATCACTTGACTCCAACTTCACTGTGTAACTGAAACTTCTTTTTTTTCTTCAAGGTTATAAGAAATCTCTTCAAGTGCTAAATCCAGTGGCCTTTCTCAGTCCTTATTCTTCTTCACCTTCCTGCAACATTTTACACTGTTGAACACCCTGTCCTCCTGGATACTTTCTCCTCTGTAGGTTATTGTGACATTGCTCTCTTCTGGTTCTCCTGACTGATCCTTCTCGGTCTACTTGGTTGGACCACCATCTATGTCCTGTTCCTCTGTACATGGATGTACACCAGGGCTTTGTCCTAGGTCCTCCTGTAAGTGGTCTCATCAGTTCCCATGGACTCAACTAGCATTTCTCTGCAGATGATATCCAAATCTACATATCCAGCTCTCATCTCTCTCCTGAGCTCCAATTCTGCATCACCAACTGCCTGCTAGATATCTCCACCTGGATGTCTCGTAGGTATCTGAAACTGATCATGTCCAAAATGGAACTCGTTATCTTTCCCTTTAAACTCCTTCCTCTAATAAACTCTGTTTTTCTGTCATGAACTTTCGACCTCCACTTCTGATTCTTCTAATCACCAAGTTTCACAACCTCATTCATTTCCAACTCTTCCCTTTTTTTCCCTCTCTATATTTAATCAGTTGCCAGGTCTTGGTGAATCTTTCTCTGTAACATCTGTTGCATCTGTTTCCTTTTCTCCAGTCATCATGCTAACTCAGGCCTTTATAACTGCTCACCTAGGCTATTGATTTTTCTGCTACCACACTCTTCCTTCTCCAGTCCATCCTTGACATAGCTGGATTCTTACATCCTTGGATAAAATGCAAATTCCTCTGACATTTAAAGACCTTCACAATCTGGCCCCGGCCTATCTTTCTTTCCACTTAATAAGTTAATTCCTTTTACTGCACTCCAGTAAAATTGACCTTTTACTTTTTCATATGGGACAGTACTGTCATATATGAGTCTTTGCACAGGGTCTCCCCTATACCTAAGATATAGGTATCCTTTCTCACCTTTATACCCCAGAGTCCCTGGCCTAGTTTGTACTCTAATAACCACCTTCAGAAGGTTTTTCCTGGTTTACCACTTTCGACCTCCACTTCTGATACTTTATATCAAGCTCCTTAAGGACAAACACTGTTTTTGTTTTCCTTTGTAGCTAGGAAGGTACTTGGCACATACCAGATATTTAATAACTGCATATTGAACTGAACATATCTAGATTTCTGTGTTAGTGAATTCTAGATGTGATGTTTTAGAAGATAATAATAAGTAAAATATTAAAGGACAATCAAAATGGTCTGAGAACCATTGCCATATGAATAATGATTTTTTTTTTTTAAGGAACTGAGGATATTTAACTTGGAGAACTGAGAATTGTGGATGGCTATGAGTGGCCATCTTCACATACTAGGCAAATAACTTAACCTTTAGTATTGGGTAAGGAAGAGTGTGTAACTGAAGAAGAAATCTTGACAAAGACACAAAATTTGCTCACTCTAAAAACTTTAGCAGTTAGGCTTGTCTAATGACGGTACTGAATTGGCTGATACTATTACTTTTGATGGTACTAGTAGATGACTTCAGTTCTATTTATCAAATCTTTGTTGAGAACCTTTTATATTCAAGATATCATATTTTATATGCATTAAAGCAACCAGCATAATTCTAATAGACCTTACCTTGAAGGTTCATTCTATTGGAATGGGGGTAGGGTGAGATAGAAATGAACAAAACTATGTATTAGAGTGTAGGGAGTATAAAGGAGGAATCAGACAAAACTCTAGAAATGTTTGAGGAAGGAGAGAGTGTGGTAGTTAGGGAATCAAAGGAGACTGGTTGAGATGGCATCTGAGTTAATGCTTGAAGGGAGATACCTAAATAAGGTATAGGATCAGTGATCTCATCAAATTTTATATACCTTCCAACAGTGCAGACTTCATTCAACCAATCCTCACCTTATTCTATGCAAGTCTTTTTCTTTGTTCTCTTATAAATCTTGAATAGGTGTAGGGTTTCCAGTTAGCTTTCTTGGGGCCTTTGACTAGCTCTCCACACATTGCATTGGTACAGCAAGAACACATGGACTGCTTACTACCTTTATCCATTGCTCTTATTACATGACAGTACAATTTGTTATTGATAATGTAGCATTTTCATGATTATCTTGTGTGATCCATTGCAATTTGGGTAATTCTAAACTTCAATTTTTTTGGAGACAATATTTTGGAGAATATTGGTGTTAAAAAAGGATGGGCATTTATGTCAGGGGAAAGCATGGGGTCATTCAAAAGTTTCCCAAAGACAATTTAGCCTGTTTCTGTTTCCCCCATTCCATTTTGGCCCCGGTTCATTGTTTTATCCACACTGTCTATCCAAATGTATATTACTTATGGACCAGTTTGAAAGGTTTCTCCATTCAGTGGCTTGTCAAATCCTTAATAGGAAGCATTCTTCATCTATGCGATTTTACTGTATGCATAGTTAGGTCCAATTTTTAATTCTGAATTTTATTTAGGAAGCTATGCCATTTTTAAGAGTTTTATGCAACCAGAATTATGATATATTCAAAAGAAAATTATTAGGAGAGGACATCATTGTAGGGAATCCCTCTTCCTTTTTGGATTCTCTGCTGGACATCTTTTATGAGAATGTCCAGATCGTATAAAGAGAATGTGGTTGGACAAAGTAATTTCTGTTCCATCTTTAAAAGAATTTTGGGGTGTGTGTGTGTGTGTGTGTGTGTTTAAACTGGGAGATACTTTGTTGGAACCTCCTTTGAAGGAACATTTTGTTTTACTGAATCAAATGCTATTTTATTGAGATAAACCAGTAAACAAAGTTTTGGAGTCTCTGCATATTTCATTTCTATGACTATAAAGATGTTTTCTCTTGTAGAATATGATTTACAGAAGTTTACCTAAAGAGTAGAAGTTTGAAATGTGGAGATGAGCAAGTATATTTCAGGCATGGGGGATTTCTCATACAAATGAAAAGAGAGGTGGGAGATGGTTTGGAGAATAGTAAATAGTATAGTTTGGCTTAGAGAAAGTATATGAAGAGAAACAATTATGTAGGTTGGATCCTGATTGTATATTAAGTGACTGACTAAAGAGTTTGCATTTTTTTTCCTTCTTGGAATAATAGGGAGCCAAATTTTCATGTGGTAGGGTGACACAGATTTGTTTCCCAAAAATTTATTTAATGTCTTTTTGATGGCTTGCCTAGGGAGGGTTGGCTATATAGATAAATTAATTAGAAGGCATTTGCAGTTGATTATAGGAGAGATGTTAAAATGAATATATTGGTTTACCATTTGGGTAGAGGCCTATGTGAGGTAAATTATGGAGTTTCTCTGAAACCCTAACTAAACTGACACTACCAGAGCCATGCCATCAGTGAAGTTGCTGGGATTTACTGATAACTTCATCTGTCTTGCTGCAGCTTGTCTTTCTCACCACTGTGCTGAGATGGAAACAAACCCCAGGCCTTGCTTGTAGCCTCCTAAATCAGCTCTCATACCTTGCTTATCATGCTTACTTTCACCACCCAACCTGATGCCTATCCCTCAGTCTTCTCTGCCGCTAGGATCAGAGCCTCCCAACAATTGATCTCACTTTAATGACTCAGGTTAAAACTAAAGGCTGGTATTAGACCTTTTGTCATAAGAACTTCATGTTATAGGGAGTTATTAACATTAAATCCAAATTTCTTTTTTTCTTCTAACATAAAAAAAGAATTGTTAGTCATATTCAGAGGTTTCTTGAGGGTGTGAGCACCAGTCAGATATACTAAAATGCTTGTAGTTAGCAAAATCACATCACTTAACTTTGCCAATCCAGTTAATTCCTGGTTGCCTAAGTGAAAATCCATCTTCCCCTGCCACCATTTTCTTGTTATCTCAGTTCTTTTAATCTAAACTCTATTCTTTCGATATCCCAGTCTAGCTCCATTTACCCCTTTCATTGTGCCTTCTGGAATTCCTTTTTATTCTTTACAAACTTATTTTCATCTTTCACCTCTTCCTCTTTTGCTTCTTCCATCTTTATGTCCCTCACAGAAACATAGATACTTTACAGAGGACACTTTCTCCTATTCATCATATTCACTACTGGTTGCACTTTTTCTTATTGGTTCTCTGACACATACGTTCTCTTTTCTGATTTTTACTTAGCTTCTACTTCTCCTTTATGGGTCACCCAGTACAAATATATTGCCCAGTTCATTTCCTGGTTGTAGTTTTTAAAGAATTTCCAGGTTGTTTTCTTTGTTTTTCTCAAGTTCAGTATTGATTCAGTGTTTTCTACCTTAATCTCTGCTTTTTATATTAGATAATTTCAACATATGCATTGATGTTTGCTTAAATGCTCTGCCCTCTCAGTTCTGCAGTCCATCCTCTCTATCCCAGCCACAACAGGAATTGGGGACACTATTTAGCAGTGACCATCATCCACAAATTTCTATCAACAAGGATTCTGATTTTCTTTATCTCACTATAACTTTTTATTCCGTCCATGCCTAATTCCTCTTAAACAATTTTTTTTGTCCTAACCATGACCACCATTCCCTCTATACTTAAGTAATATTCCAGGTCAATAATACTTTATGAAAACCCTTTCTAAGTCTGACCTCTTTGTGAATTAGTGCAGCACTATTGAACTGTAAAGCAGTTTTGTACTTCTGAAATCCTTTGCTACCTTGTTCCATTGCAGCTCATACTTTGCCAAACCTCAATCATGGATTATTCCCACCATCACCCTCCATTCCTATTCATGAGCTGCCCATCTTTGCTAGAGGGAGTCATCTATTCTTTCTGGGTCCATTACAAATTTGTATTATCTAATATCATCTGGAATCTTACTTCAACCAGACAACAGAGAATAATTTTGTGACCCTGGCAAATGAGTTACCTTGGGTTTGTCTCAGTTTTCTTCAACTGTACAGTGGAGATAACATCCCAAGGTTATTGTGAAGCTCAAATGAGATAGTATTTCTAAGTGCTTACTTAGCACAGTGCTTGGCACTTGGTAAGTGCTATATAAGTGATAAGTTGTTGTTTTTACATCTCAACTCTACAGTGGCTATGCTAAACCTTCTACTCTTCTCATGCCTCCCATGCTATCCCTCTACTTTATACTGGAGAGCCTAACTCATTTTGAGAAAGTAGAGGCCATTTTGCTGTCAGCTCTCTTTTATTCCCTATTTGATCTCAAGACTGTGAAATCATTCTTCATTCTCTCCTGCTTTACCTAACTTTCTGATGAAAAGTTGTCACTTTTCCTTAACAGGACCAGTTGTTCTATTATGTACTCTTGATCCCCCTCCCTTCTGAAGTTTCTCTTCCTTCTCTTATTTCCTCATTTTCAATCAGTCTCATCCTCATCTCTTGTCATTTTCATTCTCTTTCTATTGGTTCTCTCCCTGCTACCCCTACAGATCTGCCCAGCTTTCCTCATCCTGGCAGTACCCTTATTTAATTCTTGCTTAACTCTTACCATCCTTTCAAGCTATGTCCTTCTTTATCTTCCTTCTTTTTCACAGCAAAAATCCCAGAACAGCTATCTGATTCATTGCCTCTATTTCTTGTCTTCTTACTTCTCAGTCATTGGCTTACAACCTTGTTAGTCAACTGAAACTGTTCTCTCCAAAAACACCACTGATCTTTATTTTTTTTTTAATCATCAACAAACACAAATATTTCACTATATAAAGAATAAAACAAAGAGGGCTGTGTATGAAGTTATAAGTTTAAGTGTATTTTACATTTAACAAAATAGTAACAAAATTGTCCTGTTTGTGTCCCTTTCTGAATTACTTTTGTTTTCTTTCATGTAGTTGTATTGATGTTCTTTTTTTTTTGCATTTTGATAAATACCTCTCCTTCTTTCTTCCCCCCATAGAAGGCCTTCTCAGTAACAAGTAAGTATAGTTAAGCAGAACATTGTGGTTTAAGTGTCTTATTTTGCATCCTTAGGTCTACCTCTTTGACTAGAAGAGGGCTTCTTAAACTTTTTCCACTTTGCAACCCCTTTGGCTCTTCTTAAACTGTGGGATCTTGACGCACAGTTTAAAAAGCATGGACTAGAAGCAGGAGACATGCTTCATTACCAGTTCTTTTGAAGTCATAACTTAGCATTGCTTTGATAAAAGTTATGAAGTTTCAGAGTTTTTATTCTTTACCAAATTGTGGACTTGTAAATTGTTCCCCTGATTCTGATCATTTTACTTTGAATTAAATTGTTCCCCTGATTCTGATCATTTCACTTTGCATTAATTTATGTCTTCCAGCACTACTATGAATCTGTCATATTCATCATTTCTTATGGCATTTCATTACATTTATATATCACAATTGGTTCATCTGTTTTCCATCTGATGGGCACCTGCTATGTTTCCAGTTCTTTGCTACTACCAAAAATGGTACTATATTTTTGTTCGAATAGGTCCTTTTTCTCTGTCTTTGACCTATTCAGGTTATGTGCCTAGCAGTGAGTGATATTGCTACATCAGTGATTATATATAGTTCAGTGACTTTTTCCTAAACTCTTAATTGACAAATCCAGTGGCCTTATCCTAATTCTTAACCTTCTTGACCTCTCTGCAACTTTTGACACTGACCATTACCTTTTTCATTTCTTGGTTCATCCATGCCTTGCCCCCTAACTATGGGTATGCCCTGAGGCTTTGTTCTAGGTTCTCTTCTCTTTCCTCATACTGTTTTAACAATATCTTTAGCTTCCATGGGTTCAATTATCTATGTACATGACTCTCAGATTTATGTATCTAGCCTCAATCTGTCTCTTAATCTCCAGTTTCCTATCACTAATTTCCTATTGAACTTTTTCAAACCTGATGTCCAGTAGACATCTCAGTCTCATCAGATCCAAAATGGAACTCATTTTCTTTTCCCCAAAACCCACTGTTCTTTCAAATTTGTCTTTTTTTAAATATACTGCCTTTATCTTAGTCACTCAAGTTGATACTGTTGAGTCCTCAATTACTCATTTTCCCACACATCCAATCAATTTCCAAGTCAGGATAGTTCTGTCTCCACAACATATCTTATACCCATTTCCTTCTTTCCCCTCATACATCCACCATCATCAGCCACCATCACCTCTCACTTATACTATGTGCAATAACCTTTTTGATTGGTTTCCCTCCTTCAAGCCTCTTCCAACTCTGTTCTGTCCTCTACTAAATGACTTTCTGTCCTTCATGGAAATGACTTTGTTAAATTATAGGCTTTATTTTACACTTTAGTATCTTGCCATATTGTATTCTTCCCTGACTTACTCACTCTCCTCTTTTCTCCTTACTGTCTAGGATCAATTATTAGCTTCTCTATTAATTTTAGAGCTCTTCCTTAACAACCTGACCCCAATTTACCTTTATGACCTTGAAATGTACATTACTGTTGCTCGCAATAAGGTCAAATTGACCTTTCTATTCATGCATAGCATTCTACCTCCCATTTCCCCATTCCTAGATTATATTTTGTCTTCAAGTTTACCTCATAGAAACCCTTAGTTTCCTTCAAAGGTTAGGTCAAACAATACTTTCTAATTGAAGCCTTTCCTGAACTTCATAGCTACTAGTGCTTCTTCCAAATTATACATACCTTTATGGGTACATTTTTGTATCCCTCACTTGAGTATAAGAGTCTTGAGGAAATAAAATGTTTTCCTTTGTCTAAGAATCGTCAGGACTATGTGATACCTAGTAGGTACTCAATAAGTGATTGGCAGGTGATTGAGGTAAAAGTGACAGGACTGGTTATAGCACAGCTCTGTGGGGAGAAAATGTTATTTGCACCACAGTTATAAACTTGGGTGGTCTTGCCCTTTACATAGAAAGGGAAGTTTGGAGAAGAGGCAGGTTGAGGAAAAGAGAAAAATGTGTTTGAACTTGTTTGTCTTGAGGTGCCATATGGACATCCAGATCTAGCTATATGTTTAGCAAGTTGGAATAGTATAAATGGATTACAGAAGACAAATTGTTGTGGTTTTTCTAGGATCAGGCAAGTCACTTAGGATCCTGAGACCTCAGATTCCTCATCTGCAAAAGGCAGTTGAAATAGATCTTAGAGATGAAGGATCATAGTATTGTAGAACCTAAACTTTGAAAGGAACTTCAAAAGTCATCCACTGTGGCCCTTTCTTTTTGTAATACAGGAGACTGAGGGCCAGAAATCTTAATTAACTTGCCTAAAAGGTAATAGAGCCAAGATTTTAACCTAGTTCCAAACCTAGTGCTTATTCTAGACTGGAATTGAACCTTAGAAATATAGGATCATAGAATCATATGACTACACTTCAAAAGGACCTCAGAAGTCATCCAGTAGTAGCTTCTCTTTATAGTTGAGGAATCTGAAGCCCAGAAAGGTTAAGTGACATACCTGAATTAGTAAGGGTAGAGCAAGGATTTGAACCCAATTCCAAATCCCCTGCTTATTTTTCTGCCCCACTAGATATTACTTTTCAGTTCTAACCCTGTCATTCACAAATACAAGACAGGTAAGTTTTATTATCAAATATACATCTGAACTAGTTGCTTGGAAGTTCCTTTCATAGAGTTTGGTTTCTACCTTCTTTGCTAAGAGTCAAACAGTGTTGCTTTACTTTCTTTTTATATTCAGGATATTGCTTTATTTCTGGTGTTTTCAAGTGTCATGAACTTACTGATAAAAACGTAGGTGAAATCGCACTGAGACAACCAAATTTTTTTTACATTAGCTTTTTGACTTTGTTTTATTTTTTGATGTCCTTTGCTTTTACATCAGGTTCATTTCCAAATATGTCCCTCCCTGCTCTCCCACCTGAAGAGCCTCCTCTTTTAACATAGGTTGCATTTATTTTAGATGAGTTCTTATTATTTATATTTTATGTAATTCATAAAATTATGAATTATTATTACATTTTTATGTAATTCATAGTTTTACTCTATGGTTTCATAATGAAAATTGTTTATAAAGGATTTGACATCCATATAATTTTTCTGGGAGATTATTCTTTATTTTATTCTGTGTACTTAAATGTTTTGCAGGGAAGAATTTCGTACAATGTGGGTGATTGGATTAGTGTTTAAAAAAACAGAAAACTCTGAAAACCTCAGTGTTGACCTTACATATGACATTCAGTCTTTCACAGATACAGGTAAGTCCTTTGATTTTTAAAAAAAATATTTGAAATTTCAGATATTTGGCATGTATTCCCATTGAATTTGGAATGATCTTTGTGGTAGTGTTATTTGTGAAAGTATTTGTTTTTGCAGTTGGGGGATGTACACATTTCAGAAAAGAATTAGGCCAGTAGCATTTATCATGGCATTATAGCTCACAGAAGGTCAAGAAGATTCAAATCCTAAGATGAGACATTGGAGGCAAAGATATGAAGATTCAAAGGAAAAAATATATATTTGAGTGTCAGTTCTTGGAGGGGTAAGCATACAACCTGAGTTTCAGTTACCATAAGAAGGAAGATGGGGGTTAGCATTGGCTCTTCAGAGTGACTGCCCTTAGATTTGGAACTCTTGGATTTCTCCTTCAAATCATGGCAGGTGAGCTTTTTTAGAGGAGGGATAGTCTCTCACTCTAGCATGTCTAGTTGGTTTTTTTGTCTCTGATTTCACATATGTGGAGATACTGGGGAATGTTATGAAAGTTTTCAGGAAAGGGGTCAAAGTTGTTAGACACATAAAAGGAGGAAACATATTGATTATCCAGAGCAATAGATTACCTCCTGCAAATGTTCTTTATGGTTTTGGGGGAGAGCAAAAACAGTTTCTGAACTATAACAAAGAGATAGAAGAACTTGGATGGTTAAGCACTTGTCCTCATGATGATTTTTAAATGCTTTCAGGGTATAGCATTCATTATCCATATGTAAGGAAATCTAGTTTATTCTTATTACCTTCAGTGTCAATATAATCTATTTTGCTATAAGAGAAACTTAGAAACATAGGACATACTGACCTTAAAATTTATTTCATCTGTATACAGTTTAGTTGAAACTTGTATTTGCATTGCTTGGAACTGGAAGTGATCTGAAAAAAGTTTACTGAAATCTGGATAGCTTGGCATACCTGCCCTGCCTTCTACTCTGAGTCTTGGAATAGAAGGTCTTTGCAGCAAGTCTAAGTCAATTATATTTTTATAGGAAAAAATTGAGGAGTTTTAAATAAATCAGATTGACTTATACTGTGATAAAAATGGATTTAAAAAAACAGAACTTTTGTTAATACCTTTTTTTTTTAATCATGTATTTCCCAATATAGTGTGTGTGTGTGTGTGTGTGTGTGCGCGCGCGCGCACACATAAGTAATAGGCTCTAGGGGTCAAAGGGTTTGGATATTTCAGTCACTTCATTTGCACATAACTCCTATCCTACTTGTATTTTGTTTGTGTGAAAATGTTTTCATGTAATCAGAATGATCTCTTTGATCTTTTATGATCATCTCTGTTCTGTTTGGTTAAGAATTCATCAAATTCATTTCCTTCTTTTGTGGTTGTGAAAGTTACCACCAGATCTGGTTATCTTCTGTTTTGTTTTTTTTTTTATAATGGCATAACCTTTAATATTTAAATATCCAAGCTATCCAGTTGTAGTTTATTGTTGTGCATAATATATTGCTCTAAATTTTTTTTTCTGCCAGACTGCTTTCTAGTTTTCCAGGTAATTCTTGTCAAATAGGGAATTCTTTCCCAGATAACTTATGTTTTCAGATTTATTAAACAGTAGTTTATTGAACACCGAGTTAAATGATGTCTTATTCTCATTTGTCTAGTCTACTGAGTCAAGTCTTCTATTTTTTTTTAACCAGCACTAAATATTTTTTATTTTTACTGCTTTATGTTATAATTTGAGCTCTGGGAATGTTTTTCCTTCATTCCTCCTCCCCCCCCCCCCCGCACCCCATTATCTGCTTTCTAGATCTTTTCTCCCTCCAAATTAATTGTGTCATTATCAAGCATCCCCCTTATTAGTTTGGTTAGTATAGCACCATATCTGCAAGTTAATTCTGATAGTGGTGCCGTTTTTATTATATTGGAAGGACACAGAACGACAGCAAACCTTTACCAGAGAGTGAACAGGATAGTTTACTAGGGTTATAGTTATACAATAATAGATCATAAGTTGAAAGTCCTGCTTCCATCTTTGGGCAAAACCTCTCTGAGTCATTTAGTTATCTATGACATGAGAAAGTTGGAAAAGATAATCATCAAGTTCCCTTCAGTTCTAAATCCTGGGATTTTTCTCCTTGGACAATGGGTGTTTGGAATAGTTAGTTAATCCTGACTCCTGGTTTATAGATTTAAAATATTTTGTTCTCTTGGGAAGTTTTCCCAAAATAAAAAAATCTCTAGACTTAGCCACTAATAGGTGAGTCTATTGTGGAAAATCTTTTTGAGCACTGTAGAATGCTGTACGTGAAAACCGTTATGGGGACTTTGCTAGTGAATAATTTGACTTTTTCATTCCCAGACATAAAAATAGAGTTGTAATCAGTGTGTTGATTATATAGAATCTTGAAGCAAAAATTAGATTAAAATTGCATGTGTTCTCCAACAATTTTAAGTGCATTCCTGTTCTTTTGCGTTTATGTTAAAACAGTACTTAGCTATTTTTGATTAAGATACAGGAATATTTTACTGTCTTTTAACCAAATATTCTTCCAAGTCTTCATTTGTAAATCTGGAAATTTAAAAAATTACTATAAAAGTTTATTTTTCTTTTTTTTTTTTAAAGCAATTGGGGTTAAGTAACTTGCCCAAGGTTACACGGCTAGGTTTTTGTTTGTGTGGATTAAGTGTCGGAGGCTGGCCCCGAACTCAGGTCCTTCTGATTCCAGGGCCGGCGCTCTATTCACTGCGCCACCTAGCCGCCCCAAAAGTTTATTTTTCAAAGGAAAACATGACTTTTTTGAATGAGACTTGTGTAACAATAAGAAATTTATTATAGTTAAGTACTATGCGAAAATAGTTTACCCTGGGGTTCCATGAGAACAGGTGAAGTTGAGACTTATAATTTCCCTAGGTCTTTTAACTACAGTTTTCACTGTCTCTTTCCCAAGGTGAGCTCTGATTTTTTTATGTATTTGTCTTATTTCCCACTTTTGTCTTTTTAATTGTCTTTAAACTTTTCTAGGGTTGTTAAAGAATATATTTTTCTTATTCTTGGTAAGTTCCTTTTGTTAAGGGATTTTACTAGATATAGATGATGATTGATGATAATTCACATATTTTTATCTGTGTTATACAACTTTGTGAAACAGTATGTTTCTCCCAACTTTACAAATGGAAACTTTTAACCAGGTCACACAGCTAGTGTTAGAACCCAGTCTCCTGACTCCATGTACAGTGCTTTTAATGCTTTGCCAGTATTTAATACATAATCTCAAATTGGACTTTTATCAGTGTTTTTAACTTTAGGGTAAATTTAATAGCCCTCCCCATATATATATTTTACTCTCCATGGATCTGTCTATGCCCCCTCTTTTCTCTCTCAGACTTTCAGTTTCTATGAATTTAATTATCATCCATTCAGTTTTTCTTGTGATATTCAGTCCTTTATCACCAAATTCCTGTTTGACTTTTCAAACTAAAAATCCCAAAGATAGTTCCAGTTCAACATATCCAAAATAGAACTATCTTCCTGACCCTTGACCTTTCCATTTCTCCTCTAGACTTTTCCTATTTCTGTCTAGGGACCCACTGTTGTTTGATTCACTTAAGGGATGGGGAACTTGTGGCCTCAAGGCCACATGTAGCCTTCTGAGTCTTCAAGTACAGCCCTTTGACTGAATCTAAACTTCACAGAACTAATCTCCTTAATAAAATGATTTGTTCTGTAAAACTCGGACTCAGTAAAAAGCCACACTTGAGGACCTAGAGGGCCACACGGGGCCTTGAGTCTATAGGCTCCCTGCCCTGGCCTAAGTTCTTCATGTGATCCTGAAGTCCTTACTCACTATTACTTTGCACATCATCTGCTACAGTTCCTGCCAGAATTCTTTTTGCAGCTATCCTTTTTTCTTGCTTCAACAGCTACCAATTTAGTAGTAGCCCTTTTCTCCTTTTGCCTAGATTTTCTATCAGTCTTCTCATTGGCCCCCATTTTCGAGTCTCTCTTCATTGCGTTCCATCCTCCACGTTGCTGCCAAAGTGATTTTCCTTACACACTTCTGACCATGTAAGTCTCTCAGTTAATTCCAGCAGTTTCCTATTGCTTTTAGGATAAAATATACTCTTATTTGACATTTAAAGTCCATTACAGCCTATCCGCAACATATCTTTTCAGTCTCATTGCATATTACTTGTATATTGCCTTTTTACATAGTGCAGTCTAGCCATACTGACTTTCTGTTCCTCATGTGTCACTCTTCATATATTTGGTACTTAACTATCCTCTATTTTTGGAAGGTATTTTCTACATTTCCCCTGCTTTATAGAATCCTTCTCTCCCTTCAAGACAGGAGATAGTTCATGCTCTGCCTTTTTCATCAGAAGTTCTTAACCTTGGATCTGTGAGCTTTAAATTTTTTTTTTGATTATGATTTCAATTCAATTGTTTTCTTTTGTAATCTTATTTTATGTACTTTCTTTTTTTTACTCTGCCATCTTGGCTCCACCCCCTTATTTTAATGTACTTTTGAAGAGGTTTATAGGTTTCAATAGGCTGTCAAAGGAGTCTCTGACACAAAAACATTTTAAGAATCTCTTGTGTAAATGAAGTCTTTCCTCAACTGCTAGAACTCTCCCTAATTACTTTGTATTGTCTTTGTGTTCTCTAAATGTTCATATATACATATATATTTACAGTCTTTTCCTTTAGAATATAATGTAATCTTCAAGAGTAAGGATAATTATTATTATTATTATTATTTTGTATTTCTATCTTTACAATGTAGTATAGTGCCTTACACACAGTAGGAACTTAATAAATGATTGTTGGTTGATATGATGTACAGTGACAGAATGCTTTAATTGTTTATTTAGCTTTCCCCCTCCCCCCCAATATTTGAAGTAATTTCCTGTGGCTTCTCTAAATCTTATGTCTTTAACCCTCAATAAGATGTCTTTATTTAGTGAATGTTTGTTTCATTCAATAGATGTTAGGTGCCAGTATTCCTGGAAAACTTTATAGGCTTTGAGGGAGTTACATGGATTGGGGTAGTTACACAGTTAGGATCTTTGTAGCTTGTATCTTAAATAGATGAATTAACAGTGCCCTGACAGAGCATGTCTGTCAAATACAGAAATGTTCGTGAAATTGACAGTTTACACCATGCGTGATGGGTAGTTCTCTTCACTAAATAACATTGGCTTTGATAAAACCTAATAGTTATTGTTATTTTTATGAGGGATTTAGAGTAAGGAAAATTAATAAAACTTCCTTATTCGGTTTAATTCTTGTATCTATTTTTTTATGATGCTTTATGCTCTTAGTGTTTTCTTCACAATAACCTTGTTGTGCAGGTGTTGCTTTCTCCATTTTATACTTGAGGAAACTGAAGCTCAGATGATGGTAGGAAATTTCATTATAATCACACTGCTTAGGACAGCATTAACCCAATTACTCTAACTCAAATATAATTCCATTTCTTTTTACTTCATTCAGCTAGGATAGTGCCAGTTTCTTGATACCCAGAGTACTTACCTATATATCTTAGGCAAGTTATATCAGGTTAGAAAAGGTATATTAATGGGAAAAGAGAACAAGGAAGAAAAAAAATTATAGGATAGTTTCCTTCAGGTTGAATAAACGCTTAAAAATATTTTAAAATTACCATAATCTTCTAATTGTAGTTTATAGGCAAGCAATAAACAGCAAGATGTTTGAGATGGATATGAAAATCGCTGCAATGCATGTAAAAAGAAGGCAACTTCATCAACTCCTACCTAATCATGTACTTCAGAAAAAGAAAAAGGTAAATTTAAATAAGCATTAAAGGAACATTGTTTTTAAATATTTACCATAGCATTCTCAGTTAACAAAGATAATAGGGGAGTATAGGAGATGAAATGGGTCATAAGAATTTTTAAATCTTCTGTTAGGTTCTATTATACTAATAAACTCTTGGTGTACATTCCTGCTTCAAGAAGATATACTTTATGCATGTGTTCTGTTCAGTCAGAATTTATTATAGCCATTTCTGCTTTATTTCTTTCCAAATTATACAAATCTAGAGGAAGTGATACTTGAATCACTTTTTTTTTGAGCAATTTAATTATTTGACATATATTGGTGTCAGTATGAAAATTATAGTAAGACATATTGAAATACAATTAAAATTTTTTTCTGCCATGTAAAAACTTAAATCTGGATTTAATTATATATACCATAGCTGAATGTTGTTTGATATTAATCTGTGTAAACAATAAGTTATTGGCAAGTCTTTTAAACTGATGAGTTTTTTAATTCAAGGAAATCATCAAATAGCAGTAAAACATAGAATGTTAGAACCAAATACTTATTTTATCCCAAGGGTTTAGATGTCCATATATGTGTAAACAAAAATACTGCTTCTTATGAAATGATTTATTACATGTTAATATAGTTGATATACAAAACGATAAATATATTTGGATATTTACAAAATTTGTGTGTAATATACAAATGCATATTTAATAGGTTAAATCAACATCAGAATGTTTACGTATTTATATGTTTATGTATATACACATAAATATACTCATGTATCATGTACTCGTATCCTTCTTTAATTTTAGAAAATTCAGTTTCTTATTTCTACTCTAATAGTTTACAAATTTTAAAGCTTATATGCATTTACCTTTTTTTGGTTTTTTTATGTTAAGACCAGCATTGATCAATCTAGAACAATAACTCATTAAGAATATAGTCAAGTTAAAGGACCAGTCAGGTTCACTGGCAGTCAACTTTCTACATGCAAAGGGTATATCCTTAACCCTAACAAGCCTTTTTAAAAATGTAAGCTATTAGTTATAAGGGAGAAGAGATAAGAAGGTATGGAGAACTCAATTGTTACTAGTATAAGAAAGAAAAAAGCCAGCTTCAGGTATCTATCCTACTGCATCATTTCTGTTCAGAACAATACAGTATTTGAAGATTAACCATTTAAAAATTTGTAGGTACTTAATTCTTTTCAGGAAATATGAGTTGATTTCCCAGGTTTACTATCAGATGATAACCTGGTCTATTTAGACTTGCATTGTCTTTTAAATCTATAGTATTAAAGAAATAAATACAAAATCTTTGTTATGTAAACTGTAGAATGCAAATCGAAGTGTGTACTTTCTATTTATCTGTAGATGTAACCCCATTAAAATATTTGCATAGTAAATAAGCATTGAGCCACTATTAACTTTATAATTTCAGAAAACTGAATGAACATTATAGTCTAATATCTGGAAGAAAAATTGTTTTTCCTTTTTTCATTATGATCTAGCATTAAATGGCTCCCATTTAAATCTGTAGAAATCCCAGCGTGTGAAAATAAAAGTTAATGTCTGAAGTTTTAGCTTTAATTCCAGGATTCCTCTTGTCTATATTTTTATTAATTGATAGTTCATTTCTTACTCTTATTCTTTCCAGTATGTTCTGTTGTAGCAACCAGTAGAGCAACTTAAATATTAAGTAAAATGATAACTATGAAAAAGTTAAAATACTGCTCTAGGGACTTATTAGTCATGTGACTCTGATTAAATCACTTAACTTCTCAGGACAAGACTTTCTTAGGATTTACCTGGAGTAACGTTGAAATCACAGATCCTTTCCATGTTTTTGAATGAAATTATTTATTTTATACACACACACACACACACACACACACACACACACACACACACACACGTGTATATAATCATTAAATCTGGAAGTTTTAAGTACTGCTTTTGAATTTTGTGATTTTTCACATTATATGAAAAAATTGTTTCAAAAGTTTAATGTGACCAAAATGGCACTTGGGTGATTTTGACAAACTTAATTCATAAGTGTATTTGAAATGCGATTTATAAATCATATCTCAATATTTTTGATAACATAGAGATTATTATTATTATTATTATCTGATTCATTGTGTCATTGGTTGCAGCATTCATCAGAAGTTCGATTGACAGCTCTGAATGATAGCAGCCTAGACTTGTCTATGGATAGTGACAACAGCATGTCTGTGCCTTCTCCTACCAGTGCTATGAAGACCAGTCCCTTGAATAGTTCTGGCAGCTCTCAGGGGTAAGACAAGAAAAGATAAGTAGTTTATTCGTGTACTAATCGCTGAAGAGTAGATATGATTGCCTAGATACTACTAGGCACTGTGGGAGAGGATACAAATGGCATGAGAAACAAGGTCCTTATTGCAGAATTTCTTAAATGCTGGAGGGGGGATGCAAAGAAAGTGGGGTTAAGGCTGTCCTCATGGGTCAGTAAGTCTTTTGAATTGTGTCATACATACATGTAAAGAGTTTAATAATTGAAAAGCATAAGTTTTTCACATTCCCAGATTTCAGTTAAAGAAACATTAAGGTAGTTTATAAGCTTTTTTTAAAATCATGGTTTTTTTGTTTTGTTTTGTTTTTGGAGGTGAGTTCATCTTTGTTAACTGAATCAAGCCAAAGCTTGTATATACAGTGTGATTGGAGGTTATGGGTTCCACATTGAAAAGTAGTTTGTGCATATATACTGACTTTTCTTATACTACTTTTTGTACATTAGCAGAAACAGTCCTGCTCCAGCTGTAACAGCAGCATCTGTGACCAACATCCAGGCAACTGAGGTTTCTGTGCCACAAGTAAATTCCAGTGAAAGCTCAGGGGGTAAGGAAACTCACTTTGCATACAATATGAAGGTGTGATATTATAACTTTAATTGTGATTTTAAATAGCTTGTGGCTATAATATGTTGGGAAAAAATTGTATTACTAACTAGATTTAATTGAGAGACATAGAAGAAACCTTTATGTGGGATCTTTGACTTTATTGTTGTTTGATATGTTTTTATTTCCACTGTAGGTACTTCAAGTGAAAGCATTCCTCAAACTGCCACACAGCCAGCCATTTCTCCACCACCAAAGCCTACAGTCTCCAGAGTTGTTTCCTCAACACGTCTGGTAAACCAACCACCAAGACCTTCAGGAAACACAGTAACAAAAGTACCTAATCCTATCATAGGAGTCAAAAGGACGTCTTCACCTCATAAAGAAGAGAGTCCCAAGAAAACCAAAACAGAAGAGGTAATTTATATTTTTAAAGTCAAATTATTAATCATTCATATTTTTATGAATCCATTGGAAATTATGGTTACTATTTATGTAGTAGTTACTACTACATAAAGTAGTCAAGTTACTTTTAGTGAGGGGAAAAAAGTTTAGATGACCAGGCTGGGATATTCTGGGGTTACAGCATATTGTGTGGTACGGTGGAGATAAGACAGGCTATGGAATCAGAGGACATGGGCTCAAATACCACCTCTGATTCTTTGTGACCATTCTCTGACCTTTGTGATCATGGGTAAGTCTTGTAGCTTTCTTGGGCTTTAACTTTGTTATGTATGAAATGAGGAAATTGTTCTAAAAGCCCTCTAAGGTTTCTTCCAGCTCTAGATCTATGATCTCACCATCTTAGTATCTATTCTTTCTTGAAACCTCTTCCCTGATAGTAGCCCTCATTGACCAGGAATGAATGAAGAAAAGTATTTACTATTCACTTACTCTAGTACTAAGCATTAGAAATACAAATACTGCCCATGCCCTCAAAGAGTTACATTTTAATTGGGGAGACCTACTCTCATTGAGGAATGGTGGCCAGGAAATGGTAGTTATAGTCTGGTAAGGTATAAATAAGATAAATCTAACACTAGGACATTCAAATCTGAATTCCAATACTTAATCTGTATTGTGTAATTTAGAAAATATATGGTCTTGCTTTGATGTTTTGTGTCCCCAAGTAAACTATAAACCATTAAAGGACAAAGCTGCTTTTCATTTAGCTCTTTGGCCTTCGGTGTTCTAATGTTTAGCATAGTGCTGAATACCTTTTACTCAGTAAATTTCATGTTGGTTGCTTTTTTGATAGTTTCTGAGGTGGACAGTGCCCTTCAGTTTGCTATGAAAAAAAGATTTTGTATTCCCTCATACATAGTATTTTGTGTAGGCATTCAGTACACATTTAACTGACAAAAGGAGCAGTTGCAAAGTTTTATAAAATAATAACTGGAAGGAAACATGTCTGTTTTACATCTTTGCCTTTTAATTTTTTCTAGCAGCTCTATAATGATAACCAGAAGTACAGTTAGAATAGTAATTCTCATCTATGTCCCTAACTTATGTAGTACTGTTTTCTTTGTTGTGGGGCTTTTGAAAGAAAAAGTACCTATCTGAATCCATTTCTGGCTGGTCAGAAAATTTAAGTATTACATCATAGAATTTTAAAGTTGTAGTATATAGTTCAGGCATCTTGTCCTGTTTAAGCAATCACTAATAAATGAGAAGTTAAATTAGGAGACTTCCAAATTCTAGGGAGCACCATGCTGCCCCCCTTTCCTCCCTACCCCAAAAGGGTGATTTATTAAAAAGAAAATGTATTTGTAAATCTAAACTTATATCCCATCATTGTTCTTTACTATTTGTGTGATATTGGTTAAATCACTTCCATTCTCTGGGCTTCATTTTCTTTCTTTCTTTTTTTTTTTTTTATAAGCAATTGGGGTTAAGTAACTTGCTCAAGGTTACACGGCTAGTCATTATTTATGTGTGGGTGCTCATTTTCTGAGGCCGGATTTGATCTCGGGTCATCCCAACTCCGAGGTTGGCGCTCTTACTGCGCCACCTAGCCGCCCCTCTGGGCTTCATTTTCATACCTATAAACCTAAGGGTGGTAGACTAAATATAATATATAGGCTCCCTTCTTAATGCTAATTAGAGCTGAAAGGAATTTAATTCTTCATTTATTCCAACCAACTCTGTGAAGATACTGAGGCCCTTGTAAGTTAGTGACTTGGAATCTGGATTTGAACTCATTTCCTCTGAAGTCTTCTACTTTAGTTTAAACCATTTTTCCTGTCTCGTTTTTTTTTTTTTTTAAGCTTTTCCTTAGAATTTGTTCATGATTGTAAAATTGTGATAGTTTATGGCATGTTTTGTTTTTTTTTTTTGCTTTTTTGGAGGGCAGTTGGGGTTAAGTAACTTGCCCAAGGTTACACAGCTAGGTTTTTGTTTGTGTGTGTTAAGTGTCTGAGGCCGGATCCGAACTCAGGTCCTTCTGACTCCAGGACTTGCACTCTACTCACTGCGCCACCTAGCCGCCCCTTAAATTAACCCTTTATAAGCTACTCTTCTTCGGGGGACAAAAAAACCCAGTTCAAATCTGGGGCTGGAGAGTTGGAGAAGGGAATGGAATCAGAAAGATCCTTGCTTAGTGTTACACAAGAATCTAGTCACCTGCAAAACCTTTATAATATTTAAATGTCTTACATACTATTTTGCAGCTGTTGAGTATATTACAATGGCACATTTCTCCAATGAAGGATAGTTTGAAGTCCTTGAAGAGAGGAACAAAATCCCTTCACATTTAGATTTGCTTGATGAAAATTTCCCAAGTTGTTGTGTTTATTGCTTGAGTTTTAGGTTTATTCCATAAATAATTCCGTATAAGCCAGAAAAATAGTTCGTTTATTTTTTTTTCTTAAAAAGTGGGTCTAAGTCATCTAGGATTGATTAGAAGAAAGAAGTTTTTTATATTATTTGTGTTTTGTTATAAAGTTTAGCTAACTTTGACTTCTTTGCCTTTTTGATCAAAGATGGATTATTTATAGATATTTGTTTTTGCAGCTATTTTCTTGTGCAATTGGAATATTCACATAACATAGATGTGGCTTTTCTCCATTTTTTTTGTACCAGCAATTATACATTTAATTCCTGTTGATAGAGAAATTTTTAGAAATTGCTTTTAGAACCAGTATAATAATTTCGTTTAAATAAGAATTCACATCTTAAGTCATTTGAAACAACACTTCATTAAGCAGTTTTTAAAACCTAAAGCAGAAGTTGATAAATTCTTCTAAACTTGTTCTATTTTTGTCATTAAACTTTATTCCTTTTTCTTTTCTGTGTTTTTTAAATAGCAGGATGAGACAAGTGAAGATGCCAACTGTCTTGATTTGATTGAACATGATAAACAGGAAACTAAGGTATGCTATTTTACTTTGTGTGTAAAATAGTGCTACCCAAACTCTCACAGAGCTAGAATACATATCTTCTTGTTAGATGACAGGGTTTCATTCCATTTTCCATCCTCTGAAATTAACTATTCTTTTTTTTTTTTTTTGTAACCAAAGTAAAAGTTCCTTTTTTAGCCCAGTGAAAACATGGTCTGGGGTTTGCTGCTGAGATGGAAATGTTCGTGTCTCTGTGCATTTCTGTTGCTATACTGCAGTATGTTACAAATAATTAAGATTTAGTAGTAAAACTTGAAGGCTGTGAAATCTTTTGTTCTATTGACACTGAATAACAGTTTTTTCCTTCATTTCTGTTGCTAGCACTTTATTATGGGAGTTAAAGAAAATGCCAGTTTTATGGAACACTTGCTGAAAAACTGCTTAACTTTTCCCTGTACATAGCATATGGTTTTGCTCTAATTTCTTTAACCAACTGCTCATTTTGAACTTCTGTGTAAATCAACAAAAGTTATTGAAAGATTCCCCCCCCTTCTCACCTGTAATGCTTTACTTATATTTTCTGTTCTGCTGATTATTATCTCAGTACTCATTTATAAATATTCCAGTACTGATTTATAGAGTAGATTATTTCATTGCCTGATTGAATCACACCAAGTTGGAGGGTCATTGAAGATTTTGAGATATTTTGCTGCCATAGTAAATAACATAATAAATGGAGTATTTGAGTTAGAAAAAATAGCTTATAAGAAAAGCCTTGATTGTATTAGTTATATTTAATGTAGTCTTTTTTTTTTTTTTTAAATAAATCTCTCCTTGTTGGAATCCTAGGCAAGATTCCAACCTACCTAGTTTATGGTACTCTTTTTTAAAGTACAGAAATCCAGTGATACTCTCATTTAAAAATTAACAACTCCCCCCTCCCCCTCTTTAGGAACAACTTGATACAGAAACAAGTACAACTCAGTCTGAAACTCTGCAGACAGCGGCTCCTCTGTTGGCTGCTCAGGTACTAAAGCAAGTAGAGTTGGGTTTTTTATAAATGTTCCTAAGATGAGTAAGGCTTCAGGAATAATAGCAGTGCTTATGGAATTAAATGTTTTGAAATCAGTTGTGTGAAAGTGATTTATTCAACTTAATACAATTTTTTTTGTGCAGGCTGAAGACAATTAAGGGACCAAATGTGGCCAAACCTTTTCTTTTTTAGTGTTTAAAGATGCTGACTAGTTTCTTTAATGGTAATTATTTGATATTGCAAGAAGTATCATTTTAATCTTCACTTGCTATATTCACATTGTGATATATAAAATTTGGATTACAGGACAAAGGATAAGATTAAAATATGTAATTCTTTGTAATTTTGAATGTTTGACTTTTAATTTGTACCTGATACCCACTTTTTTTTGCTAGTTAACCTAAGTATTTTTCCTTGACCAAGTAGTATTTCGCTGTATTCATTTTAATGCTTTTGTCACAGAGGTACTCTTGGATCGTTATATGTTTACTTTCAAATAAAAGACGTGTACAGAATGGAAATACATACATGCAAGAATAAGAAAGGAAAATGTATGTTCTAGTAAAAATGAATCGGTGCAGTTTTTATTTGTGATTAGAATGGGTGAAGTAAAAAGTATAACTCCTGTAACATGCAAATAATTAACTTTAAACATTTTACTCTGCCCTCCAGCAGCATTTCCTTGTATGTTTTATGAATACTACTTTGCACACTGATTGGTGAACTCTTTATTTTTTCTTTTTAAATGACCACTTTTTAATTTGAATTCTTTTGAATTAGAAACAGCACTAAGATGTCCAGCTCACTCTTTACTACAAAGAAAGTATTTTTCTGAAATTTTAAGTCTGGTGGACATGTAAAAATTAAATCCTTCCTAACTCAGTTTTTGAGTATTACATAAAAACATCACTTTCTTGCTTAACATAAAAGTACATTTCTGTTAATTTGCACAAGAGGTATGCAGTTTAAGTAAATTTGACAAACCCTTCAAAAAGCAGATCGGTATAACTTGATCAGTGTTCACTCTTGTTAAATTCTATAATCAGTCAGCAGACATTTATTAAGCACTTAATACAAGTCGAAGCACTGTGCTATGTTCTGGGGATACAAAGACAAAAATAGAAGCGTTCTTTCATCTTAAGCAGTGTATAGTCTATTATAGGAGGTAGCATGTATGTATCATTATTCATTATTCTTGTATTACTTTTATTTTCCTCCCAAATGCCTTATTAATATAGAGAAAAATAAAATGCATGTGAGGGGAAATAAATCAGTTACTTTGCTTTAGAAATTTTCCTTATGATTCTTATGAGAACTTATCCTAAGACTTTTCTTAGCTCAGTCATGACTAGCATATCCTCAATTAACATAATATTACAACTAAGGAAATACTCTTATCATTGAGGAGAAATATTAAAGAAGATAAGAGTATTCATGTATCTTCCTTGTGGTATTTTCATAGGTAAGAAGTAATATTTGGTTGTGTGACCTTTTAAAGTTTTTATGTTCACCAAGGAAGCCCTAAATTAGTTTGAAACAATGTTTATTAGTAAATAGTATGTTTATTGTTTTGTGAAGTTTCAGAACACATCTACTGAGTAATCCTGCACTTTTACTAACAAATATGAATCTATAGTGATTTAAAGTCACTTTTGAAAAATTGATGGGAAGGGAAAAAACAAAACTTCTCTGAAACTTGAACAAGATTAGGAAACAAGCATTCAGGTTGTCATGTATGATTTATAATATGAACCATGGATGTTGAAATGAATCTTCACATACCCCTAAAAGGAAGCTCTATGAAGCTCAGATTACAGTTGGTGATTCAACTTGGTGTGAGGCTTTCTTTTTTAAGCTTGATGCTCCTTTGAAGTCAACTTCACATTGCTTAGGGTGTTTATATTAAATTGTTTACATTTTGCGTGATTGTTTAAATTCTACATATATCCCAGATATGTCCATACTTAATTTTGCATGTTTATTACTCATAATAGGATTATTCAACTAGCATTTTGAATACCTGTATTGGGTTTATAAAACATTCTTACCATGATGAGCCCGCATTCATCCAATTCATAGTAAGTGAAAAGTTGATAGTTACATTGAAAAGTTACAAAGCTTTCAACAATGTTGTTATTTTCACCTTCTTTCTCAGAAAACATCCAGTACAGACCTTTCAGATATCCCTGCTCTCCCTGCAAATCCTATTCCTGTTATCAAGAATTCAATAAAACTGAGATTGAACAGGTAAAAACAACCTCAGGGGTCCATAAAACAATATCTGCCAACTCAACCTGTTGTCTTCTAATGCTAAAAAGGAGAACGGAGGGTGCAAGACTAGACATGACTGAAAAATGGATTTAGGTTTATTTGGTGAACCTCCCTTACTGGGCTAATCAGCACTTGATCGGAAGTCCAGGTTAGTATGTGAAGCCAGGAGTACTATTAGTAATGTGTTAGCAACAGTTGCATTAACTATTTCAAAGGATTACTGCCTTTAAAAGAAAAAAAAAAGGAGGAAAAAAAACCCTCAAGTTATATTTGTATCCATATTTAACATCTGATTGGATTTGTTTGATGCATTGTTTGAAAAATTTGCAATACAAACTGGCATAAGAATTCCTTATATTGATGATGCACTTTTATGTATTTTTATTAGAATGTAGAACTAATTTTTAGATCTTGAGCTTGATGCATTTTTATTTTTTCCTGAAGTTTCTTCATCATTATTCTATAAATTGGATAACATTGTACAGTGGTTATACTATTGTACTTGAGACAAATGATAAGGGTACATCTAATTCAGTCCCATTAAAGTAGCCATAACCCTTGAAAAATGGAATGTTGAATCTTGGGGTATGTGACAAATTAGAAGACCAATTGGGAAATAGTTGGTTTTGAATGGGACATAAGAAGTAGCGTATTGGTTTTATTTATAAAGTTTTATAATGCATACAAATCAGCGATCAAAAAAGCAAATATTTTTCTTCTTTGAGCTAACAAAGCTCCATTCTTCTCCCTTGCCTTCAGTCTTTTCTCTTTGAAAACAGCTTTTGTTCCTTTTTTTCAGTTTGTATGCACACAATAGGAATAATTTCATCAAAAATTAATGCCAGTATTTATTTAAGCCATGATGTGAAACAAAACACCCTGTGGCCACATGGCACAAAACACCAAATTTTGGTCTTATATGCTTCAAACTTTTGGGTGACTAAGTGGTGCCTGTAAAGCATAACATCTCTTGGGATGGCCATTTGATCACTAACATAAAAAGTTTTGTATGTACACTCCATAGATTTCCTGCTGCAGCCAAGTAAAACATTTCAAATTTTGAACATAAAAGGCAAAGCTATTTTCTCCAAGAATTTAAAAACTAATTTTTATTTTTAGATGGCTCACCAAAAATTGCCAGTAAATTTTAGATAGAAAAAAAAAGCATACTTTAAAAAAATCATTTCTAGCAAGCACTTGACATCTAGTCAGCTCTCTTTACTCCTTTTTGTTTTATTCTTCAGTCCTGTCAAAAAGACTTAGGAGCTCCTTTCTTTGAAAGGAATTTTAAAAGTCCTTCCTGATTGCAACAGAATACCAGTATCTAGAAAATGTGAGGGATACCAGATGTAGATAGCAAACTCAAACTTAGTTACTTATTCTTAATCTGGGGGGAAAAAAAGCAAAACCAACAAAAAACCTTCCCATATTTTCTAATTAGCATGTTTTATGAATCCCCCATTGTGCTCCATCTTATTACATGTGCATTTTTCATGTTAAACTGCAATTACTTACACTCTACCACTGTCCTTCTAAATTAATTTTATAAAGTTGGAGTGTAGTTTCTTTTTCCCCTTAGGCTATGCAGTAATTGAGGCTTTCTTTTCACCATTTCTTTAAGATGTCTAGTATACAATATTTCTATTTCCCTTATCTTCTGCCCTGTGCAGTCACCTTGCCCTCCCTTTCTACCACCTATGAAAAGATGATTATACTAACAGTTGAAGCGTACAAGGTGTCTGTGTATTTTGTGTAGCTATGGAGTTTAGATCGAAAATTGCCAGGCACAAATTTAGTCTTGTCATTTTGTTTACACATTGGGGAAAATAAAATTCAGTTTATTAAACGTTTCATGTAACTGCACCCAAGTTTTTCAAAGCCGGAAACTTGGAATTTTTCTGTATAGTGACTTTTTAATTCTAGTTTTCATAATCTGGAAATCAGACTGTTGCTTTCGCATGATGTATGTAGTGTCTCATGACTGGAGTTTGCTTTGTTTTATAGTATCTGTACTCCTTGTATTTTTCAAGAGCTATTTTGTAAACAGATGATGTATTTCTCCATTGAAAACACAATAAAAAACAGCACAATCCCACAGTTGCCTGATTTCTTTTGACTGACTTAAATTACTTCTTTCTCTTCATTTTATATTAAGTTTTTACTTAATTGCTTGATTGTTTACACTAGTATAAAATTTGTAGTAGTGCATAAAACATTACATGAAAGAATTTATATTTGCTGATTTTTAACATGTTAGATGTTCTATGATAGCTGTAGTCCTTTAGTGATTTTGTTATGCCTAGGAAAATAGGGTTGTTAAAGTAAATCTGTCTTAATTGATATCTTACATTACTCATCAGGTATTTGTTTTAGACTATTCTGCTTCCTACATATCAATGAAGAGTGTAGTTAATTGGGAAATTCACTTTAAAATAACCCATTATAAAAGAGTTATTCAGCCAGTATTTGTAGTGACTGGCTTCATTTTAAATACACATGATTTTTTGTTAGCACTGTTGTTTTTCTTTGATGTCAGCAGGTGGCACTGTTGCTTTATTTTCAGCAGTGATTTCTGCATTTTTTTAAAATCTTATAGACAAAAGCAACCAGCAGAGTACAGCATTTATCATTCATTATTTAAAACTAGTTAGAGAGGCATACTTTCTCTTCTTTACAAGACACCAAGCCATTTAGCATTACACACTAAGTTCTTTTGGGTAAGGGGGAAGGATGTACTCTTGTTAGCATTTTGTTAATTCATCTATTCTGCTTAGATGTCCTAGGCTGCTTGTTCTGGGTTTCATGGTTAAAGGGCAAAAGTAATTGTAATTGAGACAGTCTTTATATTTGTGCTATTTGTAGTTTAATCTCAACCTGTATATTAAATTGATTGTAACCACTTCTTTAGGAAGCCTGTACATAATTAGTCTTGCCATTGCCTGTCTTCCAAATTGACTTGTACTTGTGGGGTAGAGATTTTAAAAAAAAAGAAAATATACCTACGAATTTCAGTAAACTGGCACTTATCTTTTTATCAATTTAGTATTATACTCTTAAAGTAATGGAAAATTATGTGTTATGTGGAACAGGGTGTATTCTAGAATCTAGTTTTGCACCTTTCTAATTAAAACCTTTATTTTTCTCTCCACACAGAAAAATGTTTAGAGTTCTTCGTAGCATTAATTCTGGCTGCACTCAAGGTGGCAATAAATGATCAGCAGCTCCAAGTAGTAATTGTCATATGAAAGGATAAATCACTAAATATACAAACTTGTAGAACAAGCCCTGGAAATCCAAACCGTTAGAGCACTTAAAAGCTTCATTTAAACAAAAAGATAAACTGTTTACTTAAAAAGGCATTGAACATTCCTTTGCATATACTTTTGCTTATTTTACTCTTAATAAAAATGAACAGTACGAGGAAAATTAGTTGCCTGTTAGCTTGAATTGTATTTTTTGGCATTTTCCGTTTCCCTTCCCCCCCCCCCCCAATTTTCCCCTCTTCTGTTTAGTTACAATAATTTCCTAAGATGTAACTAAAAATAGGTTGCTATCTTAACTCTGGTTTGAACCTAGTAAATGAAATAATGAGGGTTTCGATTAGAATCATGAACTTCAATTACATAGCGGCAAATGGTCTGCTTAATTCTGCGGGATCGCTGCCTCAAATATTTGCTGATTCAATATTTTACCCATAGCTTATTGCATAATTATCAGACTAAAGTTCTTTGCAAATTAATGCCCAAATTGGCATTAAATAGTTGAGAGCTGGCATGACCATTTCTCACTATACGGTGGAGTTGTTTTTCATTTTAGAAACAATTTCATGAACTTGCATTTCAACTTGTTTTTGTTTCTCCCCCTCCCTATGAGACATACTTTTTGTCTCATCATTCTGGAGACATCACTGCTGCTGAGCAAACCATACTCGTATTCTGTTCAAAGTGATGGAATTTTAAGTACCTTTCTTTTTTTCATTTCCTTTCCAATTCACAAGCCTTCCCTTGAAAGAATGGGATAGAGAGAACACTTAAGTTCACACTTCAAAGGCCTCCATGTCCATGTGGAAAGATGACGTGCTAATTATTCTTTTTTTTTTCTTTTTGGAGGGCAATTGGGATTAAGTAACTTGCCCAAGGTCACACGGCTAGATTTTTGTTTGTGTGCGTTAAGTGTCTGAGGTGGGATCCGAACTCGGGTCCTTCTGACTCCAGGGCCGGCGCTCTACTCACTGCGCCACCTAGCCGCCCTGAAGTGCTAATTATTACACTTCCTACTTTAATTATCCTTGAAAGACTTGTTCTACAAAAAGGATAAAGCTATTTTAGACAGTTGAAAATTATATCTACAAAAGTCACAAAGTATGGTTTGAGATACACAGATTCAAAACAGTTACTATTTGAAATGTTAGCTTTTAAACTACAGAAGTATAAATTTAAGTGGTATTCAATTTTGTAAGCATTTAAGTACCTAGTTAAGAAGATGATCCCTGTCCATTTTATTGGGAGGATCTTTAAATTTAGTGATATAGCAAGAGATATTTGCATGCAATGATGAATAAACTTTTTTGACCTAGCTTTTATGAGGATACCCTTAAACTTTTAAAATTTAATCATAGTGTTGTTCTTAGACTCTAGGTTGGTATTGTCAGGGCAGGTTTTTGTTGGTGGGGGTGGGGAGGGAGTTAATTTAAAAAGTTTGAATTGTGTTGAATTGACACAGATCCTCACACATTTGCCCGGTGCCCATTTTGTTCCTACTTATTACCTTTTTTTTTTTTTTTTTACTGAAGGTAGGAATGCAATATGTGGTCTGGAAACAGGCCAGAACTAATAGGCCCATATAAGAACTACTTTTAATCATGGTTTCATTAGCTAGCACAGTACCGTGCTTTTAGGTATCTGAACTAACCAGCTACAGTTTTGAAACAACATAATTTGTTATATTACAGTACTTAAAGTTTAATTTTGTAAAAAAGATAAGTACATTTTTAGTAATGTCTTAATTTGGACAAAGATTTAAATATTTCTTAAAAGTTTGTAAAACTATCAAATAACATTTTTTTTTTTTAAGGCAATTGGGGTTAAGTAACTTGCCCAAGGCTACACGGCTAGGTTTTTATTTGTGTGTGTGTTAAGTGTCAGAGGCCGATCTGAACTCAGGACCTTCTGACTCCAGGGCCGACACTCTACTCACTGCGCCACCTAGCCACCCATCAAATAACATTTTTGACAAAATTGTTCTGAAATATAATTGTCTTATTAGATGTAAATGGGAAGCAGAGTAGAAGGGAAAAGAAGCCCTGAACAAAATCTGCCCAGTTTTTAAGTTATTTTAGGTTGTCTAAAGGATAGGAAACATTCCGATGAGAAGGGTCATAAAAGACTTTGTACTTTAATAGTCTCATTTGAATCACTTTTCACCTTAAGTTGTGTCAAATAATAGGAATATCCATTTCAATAGCACTTTTTTCACTATCCCTGTAGGGGTCAGTGATAAGTAGTAATACATGTCTAAGTGTTAGTGCCAGGATTTGAATCCAAGTCTTCCAACTCAAGAGTTCATGCTCTCTGTATTATAAAACATTGAACTCGTAGGTGTGTGATTTTATTTTCTTAACTTTTAACATGTCTGGTATGTCACTAGTTCTTGAGAGTTCTCTAAAACAGATGTCAAATTCTCAGCCCATAAAACTCCTGAAATAGATGAAAATGTTAAAGGGGAAATGTTTAACAAAATAAAAATGAAATGCAATGTAGAATTCTAAGTCAATTATGTGGTGGTGTATTTGAATTTTGACACCATTGCTCTAAAAGACCTAGTTTCCCCCCCTTAGATCTCTGCAAGCTTTGGTTTTGTTGTTTTTGTTTGTTTGTATTGGTCTAATGAAATTTTCAGAGTTTGTTAGAAATGGGCAATTTTATGTTTTTGATTATTTAATGATTTTTCATTGATCTGACCCTATTTGTAGATTTAAAAAGAAACCCATTGAAAGCAATCACCTCAGTAGTGTGTGGATGTTCGGGGGTTAAGATTTCATTCCTGAGGCATTTAAAACTTATTTTGGTATAAAACAGTGAATTATTTATTAATGCTGAATGGTATATTAGACCCCATACCTCTGACTAATGCAACTTTTCAAATGGAAGTGCACAATGAAGCCAAATTAAGCAGTCTTCAAAATTAATTTTCTCCTACCCTTCAAAACTAGTGGAAATTCAGAGCACTCTTAAGACCTTAGGCATGAGAAAATGGATATGATTATTAATAAAACAATTACTTGAAAGTCCCCAACTTTTTGCTTTATTTCTTATGGATGCTGTGTTTTTCCTGGCACAACACCCTCCTTACAAACTTTCGCACTGTATGGTGCCTGGTGCTATGTGATTTCCAGAAATCTGGCATGAGAATTGGTCCTTGTTTGCATTTTCTGTCTGCAGTGGAGCTGTTAATAAAGAGATTGATGATAAAGTTGTCGGAAAGAGACAGTTGGACAGAACTACTCCCCATGAATGACAGAGGCCATGATCTGCCTTCACAGCCAAGAAAACCGCCCCCAGCAGAGAGCCGACCGTGCCTGGACACTGTGCCAAGACTGTTAGAAGGAGCTCTTTTACACTATTAGCCTACTACATGACATTTATTTATTTATTTTAAAATCTAGGCTCTCTTCACACTTAGTTTTTCATCGTTCAGTTTGACATGCTCTGAACAAATACATTTACAAATAGGACACCTGTGCATTTCCAAATGGAAAAACCTTGAATATATTTTTTTGGGGGGGGGGATAGAAAGTTGTGTTAGGACTTTTTTTTAAAGTAGCAACAAAATTCATTGTGATCTAGTCATGTTTTAGTCTTTAGTGCTTAAATTCTTAAATGGGATTTTCACGTGAATGCATGTATTCTCTTTGGACATCAGCTTCCTAAAAAATCTCAAGTTCTGTGATAGACTTGTGATTAAGTGTTGGCTGGATGGGAAGAAGTTTTATTTGTATCAAAATGGTTGCACAGTATTAGATTCTCATTCCTTGCAGTTAATCAGATGAAAAAAATTTGACATCAGTGGAGTAGTTGGTCCATCAGCTTTCTATGGACTCCTCATGTAGCCCAGTAGGGATTCTATTCTATAAATTATTTTAAAGGTTTGAATTTTGAAGAGCAAGACTTATAAAGTTTGCAAATTTTTATACTTTCATTTAAAAATGGAAAAATCAATTTTTATTTTTGAAGCCCCCTTTCTAAATAACAATTTATTAGTGAGGTCTTTATCAGATTATCCAAATTCTGGGAATGGTTTTACCATAGATAATGGGGTAACATTTGGCTTTGTAAGGAGTATGGTCAGTTCAGCCACTACCCCTTTCCTAAAAATCAAGGAATATTGGGGTGAAGTGGAGGTGGCTTTTGAAATATTCAAGCGTTTCATCTCTGCCCAGACCTCCAGTTTTGTACCATGTACTATTTCTACATCTTTGACTGGATGTCCCGTAAGTACCTATTGTGAACTCAACATGTCCAAAAAATAATTATCTTCCCACTCCTCCCCGTTTCCCTATTTGTATCAGGGCATTGTTATTCTTGTAGTCTGTCAGTTGCTGAGTTATCTATTCTGCATTGCTTTTATCAGCTTCACTCAAGTGCTACCCACTATAGTTAGGGCTATCATTGTCCCTCACCTGGACCATTGCAGCATCCTGCTAAAATGAACTGCTTTATTGTGTTTTACTTCTCTAAGCTATTTTGTACAGCTGCCAAATTCCTAAACTAAACAAAACCACCCCACCCAAAACAACTTTATTGAGACTTTTACATTTGGGTCAGTAAACATTAAACACCAGTGGGTGTTTTGTGTGTGCATGCATGTATGTGTGTGTGTATACTTAATTATACATATATAATAAGCTCCTATTAAGTGCTAGGTGCTGGGGATAGAACTAAAAAGCATGAAACAATCTCTAGCTGAGCTTATGTTCTGCTGGGTGAGATAAGGACATAAAAAATGTATAAAGAATATAAGAAGTAAAGTAGTTAAATGCAAAATAGTTTGGAAAGAAAGCAATAATAGCCTGTGGGGGGATCACAGGATTCACATAGGTAGTATGTGAGATGCTTGAAATTCTATTCGGTGAAGGTGGGGACTGGTGCATTCTAGGCATCAGATAAGTTCAAGGGAATGGAGACAGGAGATAGAATATGAGAAGGCAAATTTAGGTGGGTGCCGTGCAGGATTAGAAGATACAATGAGACGGTGAACAGTTTATATTTCATATCAGAAGAACGTAACCTCTTGAATAGGGAGTGATGACAGATCTCCATGAAGAAAATAAATTTGAAAACTGGATGATTCCTCAGACCCAACTAGTGCAATTTTACAGATAAGGAATTCAAGGTGCAGCTAGGTTGTGACTTGCCCAAGATCACACAAACATTACGAGCAGAATTTGAACCCGGGACTAATGACTGCAGATCTAATGTTCTCTCTTATTCCCTTCATTCCCAGACACCAGCTACTTGGACCATTACAGCATCTTCCTAATTATACTTCACAATTTTTTCTGTTTCTCCCAAGTTATTCTCCAACTGTCAAATTGATTTTCCTTTGGGGGGAAATATGATTTACTTTTACATTGCTGTCACTTCCAATCACACAACAAATGGTTAATTAAATAGGAATGATGCAGGTTGTACTAGGCATTGGGAATGAAAATACAAGGAATGAAACACTTCTTCAACACTATGGGATCCAACCAAACTACACTGTTCCTTACGCAAAGTATCCATCTCCCTTTTTTATGGTTTTCCATTGACCATTCCTATACCTGGGATGTATTCCCTCCTTACCTCCATTTCATAGAATTCCTTTCTTGCCTGATCCCGCAATTTCTAGTGCCCTCTCTACTAAACTATTTACATTTCATATTTATTTAGGTAAACCTACCAATAGAACTTTCCCTTGTATTGAAATATAAATAAAATAAACTAACACTTTGACCATGTTTGACAACAGTTGCTTCATTTCGTATCTATTTTTCATCACTTCTGCTAAGAATAGGGAAATACTGTTTTGCCCTTAACCCTCGAGTAAAAATTAGTTATGGTATTGATCCAAGTTCTGATACCTTTATTTTCTTTTTATTGTGGTCATTTTGTTCATTGTTCTCTTGACTCTACTTAATTTGCCCTTTGATAGTCTGTGTAAATCTTAACGAAATTTCTCTGAATTCTTCATATTTGATATTTTTAAAGATGCCATTACTTAAAATTATTTTCATGTAGTACAATTTGTTGATTCCTTTCTTTGGTTTTAATTTCTTCTAATTGCAAAAAGTGGTACTAGAAATATTTTTATATCTATGGATCTTTTCTCAGGTTATATGCTTAGAAGTGTATCAATGGGTATTTAAAAACTTTTCTAGTATAGTTCCAAATTATTTTCCAGAATAATTGGATTAATTTACAGGTTCATGGATAGTGGAGTAATGTGTGAAAAGTAAATAGAAAGTATTTTGAGACAACCACAACAACCACAAAAAACGTAGATTTTACCTCATTTTAATATACTATACCAGGGGAATACTGCTTTGGCCAAAAAACTAACAATACTGCCTTTTGTGCTGCGCAGACCAAGGCTAGAACAGTGCAGACAAAGATTCTTTGGAGCAAAGGGCAATTTCTGTGCCAAGTTTCACCATGACTAATCTTAGCATGACAATGATTCCTGCTTTCTGATGGTTCTTAATGTTACTATGCCTGGAGGAAGTCATCCTTTGCTGGGCAGTTAAGAATTGTAGTGGATCAGAGCACTGGCCCTGGAGTCAGCAAGAATTTAGTTGAAATCCTGCCTTACTAGCAGTGTGATGGTGGATCACTTCACCTTGGGCTGCCTCTGTTTCTTCAACTATAAAATGGAGGCAATAATAGCACCTACTTCACAGGGTTAAATGAGCTAATATTTTTAAAGTGCTTTACAAATCTTAAATCACTACAAGAATGCTGTTGCTTTTGTTGTTACCTCTTCCCACCTCCTCACCCCATTCAGCGTCTGATGGCAATCACAGCATCACACTGAGATTCCAACTAAGCACTCAAGAAACGGAAATAAAGAGGGAGAAGCTCAACCTTGTACAGAACAGTGTATATTGATGCCAAAATGGTTCAATCAACCTTTAGAGAACAGTGCTTGGACTCAGCTGGGATTTATGATTTTCTACTACCTGAGATGAACTGCATTTAAAAAAAAAAATGACATTTGTAGGAATGGAGAGGAAGGAAAGGTAAACAAAAAGCTGGATGGGCCAGAGGCATTTAATCGAGATAGGAAAAACTTAAAAGAAATTATGCGTGCGGCTTTTGGGGTATTATTCTCCAAATAAAAATAATTAGCTCCTTCTGAATACCTCTGCTTTTTGAAAGCAAACTATGAATTTATGCCTTTTGGATAAGGTATGTGCTGAGTGTGAACATTAAGGGAAGATGGGAAAATTAAACTTTTTCGTAAAAGGAGAAATGGGAAGAGCCTTTAATTCTGACTAGAACATTTCCTCCATTTCTCAGAAGGTGAACATGTGATTTATGTTTTCTTAAGGTGGTACACTTTGGGGGAATATTGTTGGTTCTTCCATCCAAGTTGAATAAGTCCCTTTACCATTCAGCTCAATTCTCCCACTAAGGTGTATTCTTCAGGGGAGGCAGAGTAAGGGGAGGGAGGGATAGACTAAGACTTAACCTAATTTATATATCTTCTCTACCCTATAGCGTTGTATACTACATACAGTGTAATATATATATATATAATATATACATAATATAATATATATAATATATACATAATAACTAGTCAAATTAATAAAGCAATTCAATTCAGCAAACACTAAAGGATTAGCATATGAACTCCTATGCTAGGTCTTGAAAATAAAAAAAAAAGTTTTAAGTAGGGCATAAGTATTGTCCTTGAAGAGCTTGCAATCCAATCACTTAAAGTGTTGGTGTAGAGGATCTGGCGTCTGAAGACCTGGCTTTATATTTTGCCTCTGCTGCTGGACTGAGTGTGTGACTTTAGGTGAATTACTTACCTATGTCCAGCTTTCTCTTCTTTAAAATGGGAATAATAATACTTGCATTGAGCTGTGGCTTGACTTGATTGGATGAAAGGTCAGCCTTGGAGTCAGGGAGACCTGAGTTCAAGTACTCTCTGACTTATATTAGCTATGTGAACATTAACAAGTCTTAATTTCTCTGCCCCAGGAAAACTTCCAAAGACCACAAGTTCCAGAGGAGATACTGAGCTGCATCTTGCCGATACCAATGAAATCCAGTTAGACCAATTATAATAACAACAGGAAAATCCCAACCTCTAGTTAGCTACTATACAGGATTGTCATGAGAAAAAGTACTTTGTAAAACTTGTAGTGTTATAGAAATTAGACTTGTAATTTTTGTAACCTTTGTGTTTGTCTCAGTAATATGATGTAACAAATGGGAAAACCACTGGCTCTGGTATACATAGGTCTCGGTTCAAATCCTGCCTGTAAAGTTTACAACCTGTGTCTCCTTGGACAAGGCATTCAGTTTCTCTGAGGTTGCTTCCTCATCTGTCAAATGAGGGGAATTTACAGAGCTCTAGCCTTTCTATTGTGCTTTAAAGTTTCCACAATGTTCTACATTTGTGGTAGATAAGTGATCATATGTTACTACATGGCCTCTGAGGTCCCTTCTGGCTTTAGATCTATGAGCCTGATAAGCAACAGAGAAGCAAGAAAGAGGAACAGAGCTGATATCTCTTAAAAAGTGAATAGTGATGATGGTTCCTTGGAACAAGTCTTTAATTTTCTGTTACATTAGGATTGGAAGATCATTCATAGGCAACCAGGGAATCTACTGACATTATTACCTTAGAGAACATACTATATTGTGGTCAGAGGAAGTCTGGCTAAATTAGGAAAAGACAAATCATAAGTTTTCACTAATGGAATTTTTATAGCCCAATAGTCCTGGGGGTGCTAAGAATCACTTAATTGTTAGGTGATCTACAAACATAAATTTGACTATCCAGTGTCTAATGAGTAGACATAGCTACTAGAGGAGTTGAGTCAGATAAAAATTGTTATGAATGAAATCAAACGAGAGAAGGAAGTTGTAGTTAAATGGAAGGTGAGTCACAGGTACTCTTTGGAGAGGTGGAGAAAAATAATTGGTGGAGTTGGTTTTGCTACTGTCTGGTCATCTTGTATAGCAGTACTGATGACAGATATTTGCAAATAGATCACTCTGAGAATAATTTCAGCTTATGCACCAAAATCCATTGTTAAAAAGGAAAGATTAGAGAAAGTCTTATGAAGAATTTGATAAAACCCTTAAAATTAAACCACTATACACAGTGGTACTTGGTGACTCCAATGTAAGGTGGGAAAAGGCAACAATAGTGGGAAATTTATGAGAAAACATGATTCAAGTAAAAGGACTGAGAAGCAAAAGACTTTGGAGACTATGCAGAAGCCTCGTGCCTTTATACCATGACTACTTTTTTCAAGAAAAGAATTGGTAGGCACCAATGGATGAGGAAAGCACCAAATACCACTACCACAAGTGAACAAGATTATAACAGACAGAAGACTTTTATTAACCATTTATTAAGCACTTTTGGTGCGCTAGATACTGTGCTAAGCATTGGGGATACAAATAAGGGGGGGAAAAGCAGTCCCTTTCCTCAAGGAGTTTGCAATCTAATGGGAGAATACAACCCACGAAAAACAGCTTAAAGTGAAGGGCGATAAGGATGGAAGGAGGGGCCACCAGAGGCTATAATGTTTTGTGGAGTCAAAATTAAGCAGTTGCTGATGCAGAATGCTACCTGCAAAGTTCTGAAAGGAAGAAATTGGGAGGCACTTACTGCTCCACCCTCCAGGCCTCCAGTCAGGGGGGAGCATAACTGAGGGAATTTACAAGGTATTGAGTATCTAAAACTGAGTCAATCCGTATGTTGAGGAGATGTCAGCTTATCCCAAGGAAAGACATGATGTTTTAAGACTTACAACATGGGTTGTAAGTGGGTGATCCTGGCCCCTGGGGGTCACTGGAACTATCCTGGGGAATGGTAGTAATCTTGGGTGCAATTGGGGGGTGTTGAATAAAAATAAGAGGGTGGTGGAAGCATAAGGAAAGAAAAGATGAGAAGAAAAGTTTGAAAAACTCTGTATATGTTTCTTCTGTTGTGTAACAGAGTTACAGAACTAAATAGTTAAAATTGTAGTGATTATATTATTTTCCAAATGAACACCCAAAATGCAAGTTATAACTGATCAGTGGTCAAGTCCCCTGACAGGTTATAACAAGCAAGTGTTGGCAGGCGAGCATGCAGTGCATTGCCAGGAAGTCCAGCATGAATCAGTAGAAATACATGCATGTAATTGACTTGTTTACAATATGATACTATATAGTTCTATGAAGCAATATTGCATCATCAAAATTTCAATGCAGGAAAACCCCACAAGTTTACAACAAATTATTAAATTTAAGACGTGTCATTTTAAAAATATATCATATATTTTTTGAGATGATGCAAATTTTAAAAAAAAATTAAAGGGTTAAAGTCGATTTCCAAGGGGGCGCTGAGTAAATTTTTTTGAAAAGGGGGCAGTAGGCCAAGTTTGGGAATTTCTGTTCTAAATCAAAACTAAGAAGAGCTGTTGATAGAGTTATGTCCAAGTAAGCTCTCTGTGTGCAATCATGCTACCAATTTGTGAGGGCAAAGATCAAAATGGTAGAAAGGAGGAAGAATAACAATGAAGAAAAGACACGGTGTAAAACCAAAACAATTTTACTCAGCAATAAGAAATGGGAAACAAATATGAGAAATGACGCTTATACTTATGACACTTATATGATTTAATTTAAATCATAAAGTCATTTAATTTCCTTTCTATAAATGTTTATTGTTATAAATCTATTAACGCACAGGAAAACCAAAGAGACTAGAAAAGTACCTTAGCAAACATTTGGCTTCTTTGCCAAGCATGGGTGGATTGGGGTGAAGTGGGGGGTAGCCAAAGACAATACTGGTTTAGAATAAAAATTCATTTGCAAAATCTTATGAAGAGGGAAGATAAATATGATTAACATCATATCACAAAGGAAAGAGAAAGACTGGAAGGTAAAAACTAATTTAAAATATCTTGGTAAGAGATCCAACTAAACAAATTTAAGATACAAATTTGTTCATTCAGTTGTGTCCAATTCTTTGTGATCCCATCCATCCAGAAGTCTGTCCAAGCTCATGTTCCTTGCTTCCATGACACTCTCTATCCATCTTGTCCTCTGCCATCCCCTTTTCTTTTTGCTGTCAATCTTTCCCAACATCACGGTCTTTTCCAATGAGTCCTTTCTTCTCATTATGTGGCCAAAATATTTAAACTCCAGCTTCAGTATTTCTCTTTCCAATAACTAATCTGAATTAATTTCTTTAAGTATTGATTGTTTTGATGTCCTTGCTATTCAAGGAACTCTCAAAAATCTTCTCCAGCACCACAATTTGGAAAATGATTCAGCAGTGCTCAGCTTTCCTTATAGTCCAACTCTCAGAACCATACATTACTACTCAAAAACCATACCTTCGACTCTATGGACCTTTGTTGGCAAGGTGATATCTCTGCCCAGATTTGTCAAGGAGCAAGTGTCTTTAAATCTAATGACTGCAGTTGCTGTCTGTAGTGATCTTTGAGCTCAAGAATGTAAAATCTTACACTACTTCCATTTTTTTCTCCTCTATTTCTCTATTTGCCAGGAAATGATAGGGAACAGCTGCCTAGATCTTAGTTTTTTTTTTTTAATTTACACTTTAAGTCAGCTTTTACACTCTCCTCTTTTATCCCCATCAAGAGGCTTCTTAATTCCTTTTCACTTTCTGCCATCAGAGTGGTATCATCTGCATATCTGAGATTATTGATATTTCTCCCAGCAACCTTAATTCCAGCTTTTGATTTGTCCAGCCTGTAATTTCACATGATGCACTCTGCATAAGTTAAATTAATTAAATAATTAATTTAATAAATTAATAAGGTGACACTATATAGTCTTGTAGTACTTCTTTTTCAATCTTAAATTGATCAATTGTTCTGTGTTCAGTTTTAATTGCTTTTTTCCTGGTCCACTTATGTTTCTCAAGAGACAAGTAAGATGATCTGATATCTCCATTTCTTTGAGGACTTACCATATTTTGTTGTGATCCATATGGTCAAAGGCTTTAGAGTAGTCAATGAATCAGAAGTAGATATTTTTTGGAACACTTTTGCTTTCTCCACAATCCAGAGAATGTTGGCAATTTGGTCTCTAGTTCCTCTGCCTCTTTGAAAATCAGCCTGCACTTCTGGTTATTCTTGGTTCACATATTGCTGAAGCCTAGCTTGCAGAATCTTAAGCATAACCTTGCTGGCATGTGAAATGAGTACAATTGCTTGGTAATTAGAACATTATTTGGCATTGCCCTTTTTTAGGATCAGAATGCAAGCTTATCTTTTGCAATCTAGTGGCCACTGTTGAGTCTTTCAAATTTGCAGGCATATTGAGTGCAACACTTTAACAATATCATCTTTCAAGATTTTAAATAGCTCAGCTGGAATTCCGTCACCTCCACTAATCTTATTGTTATGCTTTCTGTGGCCCACTCGACTTCATTGTCCAGGATGTATGACCTTAGATCAGTAATCACACCATTATGGTTATTGATGATAAGATCTTTTTTGCATAGTTCTGTATTATTCTTTCCTCCTCTTCTTTATCTCTTCTACTTCTGTTAATTCCCCATCATTTTTATCTATTATCATGCCCATTTTTATATGAAATGTTCCTTTGATATCTCTGGTTTTTTGAAGAGATCTCTTGTCTTTCCCATTCTATTGGTTTTTTTCTTCTATTTGTTTGCAGTGCTCATCTAAGAAAACTTTATCTCTCCATGTCATTCTCCAGAATTCTCCATTCAGTTGGATATATCTTTCAATCTTTATTTTTCCTTTTCCCTTTCCCTTCCCTTCTTTCCTCAGCTATTTGTAAAGCCTCATCAGATAGCCATTTTGATTTCTTGCTCTTCTTTTTCTTTGGAATGTTTTTTGTTCTTCCCTCCTGTACAATATTGTGAACCTCTAACCATAACTCTTCAGACACTACCAGATCTAGTCCCTTAGATCCATTCATCACTTCCGCTTCACATTCATAAAGGATGTTTTTTAGGTCATACCTATATGGTCTGATGGTTTCCCCTACTTTCTTAAATTTAAGTTTGAATTTTGCAATAAGAATCTCATGATCTGAGCTATAGTCAGCTCCAGGCCTTATTTTAACTGGCTGTATAGAGCTTCTTTACCTTTATCTGCAAAGTATGTAATCAATCTGATTTTGATGTTGACCATCTGGTGACATCCATGTATAGAGTTGCCTTTTGGGTTGTTGAAAAAAGACTGTTTGCTATGACCAGCAAGTTACCTTGACAAAACTGTATTAATATCCGTCCTGCTTCATTTTGTATTCCAAGGCCAGACTTGCCTGTTATTCCAGTTATCTTTTGATTTCCTACTTTAATATTGCAATCCCTTATAATGAATGTGACACTTTTTTTTTTGATGTTATTTCTAGTTGTTGTAGGTCTTTACAGAACTGATCAACTTTGGCCTCTTTGGCATTAATTGTTGGAGGACAGACTATTGCTGTGGTGTTAAACAGTTTGCCTTGGGTTCAAACAGATATCATTGTCATTTTTTTTTTGGAGAGGGGAAGGCAAGGAAATTAGGGTTAAGTGACTTGCCCAAGGTCACACAGCTAGTAAGTGTGTCAAAGTGTCTGAAGTCAAATTTGAACTCAGGTCCTCTTGACTCCAGGGCCAGTGCTTTATTCACTGTGTCACCTAGCTACCTCATTCTGTCATTTTTGAGATTATATTCCAGTACTGCTTTTCTCACTTTTTAATTGATTATGAGCACTACTCCATTTCTTCTAAGGGATTTTTGCCTACAGTAGTATATGTAGGATTACTTGAATTAATCCATGCCCATCCACTTAAGTTCACTGATATCCAAGATGTCCATGATTAATCTTTCCATTTCCTGTTTGACCATGTCCAGCCTATTCATAGATCTTACTTTTCAGGTTCTTATGCAATATATATATATATATATATATTTTTTTTTTTTTTGGAGGGGTAATTGGGGTTAAGCGACTTGCCCAAGGTCACACAGCTAGTGAGTGTTAAGTGTCTGAAGCAGGATTTGAACTCAGATCCTCCTGACTCCAGAGCTGGTGCTATACTCACTGTGCCACCTAGCCGCCCCCTCTTATGCAATATTGATCTTTAAAACATCAGACTTTACTTTTGTCACAAAATACAACCACAACTGGACTTCCTTTTAGATTTGGCCCAGCCTCTTCATTTTTTTCTGGAGCTACTTGCAGTTGTCTTTCATTCTTCCTTAGTAACATGTTGGACACATTCTGAACAAAGGGGTTCTTCATCTGGTGTCATATCTTTTATCATTTTAATACTGTCCATGGATTTTTTAAAACTATCTGCCAAAAAATACTGGGGTGGTTTGCCATTTCCTTCACTAGTGGATCACCGTTTGTCAGAACTCTCCACTATGACCTGTCCATTTTGGGTAACCCTGAACAGCATAGCTCATAGTTTCATTGATCTGCAAAGCCCCTCCACTCTGACAAGGCAGTGATCCAGGAGGGGAGGGATACAAATGAAAGATTATAAATAGAAGAAAAAAAGGAAAAGATCTATGAAGATTACTTTAAGAAACTTTTGAGCATTAAGGATAACATTAAGGACTCATTTGGACCCTGACCTCATTAACCTGGATGTGTTTATATGCATTGTAGAAATGTCGCAAAAGAGAACAACAATTGGAAGGGGTATTGGATGGGACCAAACGTACATAGAAGTGATCAATTGTGGAGGAGACACAATTTTGAGGAACCTGAGGCAGGGAAAGATACTAAAGACATTAAAAATTTCCTAAGATCTTAGGAAAAAATAGGCAACCTAGAAAATATCAACATCTATTGACCCATATACCTACTCTTCCACCCATACAAAAATCTATGTGCAAGTCATCCTTACATGAATCAAGGACATGGTTGAGTATTAGTAAGGAAGACATAGGCTTTTACAAGTGATGTTAGATAGATAGATTATGTATTTTCAGTCTCACATTCTGTGATTTGGAACAAACAGTGTCATACTACTGCTAACAGCTTAGATTTCTTCCTTTGGAAAATTTACATTCATATCCTTTGACAATTTATCAACTGGGGAAATGACTCTTAATCTTAAAATTTTGAATCAGTTTCTTATATATCTTGGATATGAGACTTTTATCAGAGAAACTTACTGCAAAGATTATTTTCCCAATTTCCTGTTTCCTTTCCAATTTTCATTACATTAGACTTATTTGTGCAATAATTTTGAATTTTTATATAGTAAAATTTATTTTATTGTTTCTAGGACATATGTACTGAACCTGTTTCAGATACAAACTTTTATGTGGTTATTTCTATGTTCCTTTTTTTTTCTTTTTGGAGGGCAATTGGGGTTAAGTAACTTGCCCAAGGTCACACAGCTAGGTTTTTTTTTTGTTTGTGTGTGTTAAGTGTCTGAGGCCGGATCCGAACTCAGGTCCTTCTGACCCCAGGGCCAGCGCTCCACTCACTGTGCCACCTAGCCGCCCCTATTTCTATGTTCTAAAACAATTTTTTTTTAATGTTTTAATAAATGCCATAGAAAATTTTGGTGATTACTTTTTTTGTAGTATGTTTTGAGACCTGTTGTAGCTAGGCATCCTTCTGTCCCACTTAAAAACTTTTTCCCTTGAGATTCTTGACTTTCTGTTTTTTCTGGATGCATTTTGTTATTATTTTTCTAATTCCATAAAGTAACAATTTGGCAGTTTGGAATGGCATTGATTGGCAAATTAAATTAAATAGCATTTTAATTTTTTATTAGGCTGACAGCCTAACTATGAGCAATTAATATCTTTTTAATTATTTAAGTCTGATTTTGTTTCTGTTGAGATCTTAGCAAAATTAAAGATCTTCAGGGGCAAACACCAATATAAAAGACCTATATAAAGACCAGTGAAATATAATGATGATGTACTTTAATATGTAAATGAAATTTTCTATACATTAGAAAGGATACTGAGTCTTTGAGCAATTCAACTGCATTAGCAAAAGATCAACACAGTCCTCCTACCCTCACCACTTCTCTTGCAATCTGACCCAGAGGTCTGCAATCTGACTTTCCCCCTCATTACTCTTTCTAATTCTGGCCCCATTTTCCTGATCAGCTCTATGATGGCCAAGAAACTAATTCAGTTCTGAATATTAATTTTCTATGAAGGCCAGAGACCAATTCAGATAAAGTTCTAAATATTAATTTTCAACTGAATATTAATTTATTAATTAAACCCCAACCAGATCGTGGGCTCTGTCTTTACTTTGATCAAAGGTGTGAAGATACTGCAGGAAGTGGACACAAATGACTTTGAAGACTAGTTTAAGACCATGTTTCAGGGTCCTTCCTTGGATTTGAGTGCCAAAAAGCACATAAAGCCTTCATTGAGATGATTGACTGAGAACAACCAGGATAAGAATTTATCTATCATCCTTTGTAAAAGCAACTTGAGCCCAGACTTTATCTGCCAGGCTAAAGAAATATATGATTTATAGGCCCATAGCCTGGGCTTCTTGGAGATGCTGACTTGATTCTCCCCATTGAGTAGCTGCCTCTATCAGTTTTGTTGACATGTAATTGGGGAAAATAGTTTTTAATAATTTCCTGAGGTTAGAAGTTGTGAATACTAAAGTTACCTATCAAAGAGCAAGCTGAGGAAATCCAGAAGATTGATCCTCCCAGTGAGGAGCCAGCTTAGTCCCTGATAAATCTGTCTAGCCCAGCACAGCAGCAGTTACCCTATAACAAGCCAGACTATCAAATGAGTGATTTTCTTGACTTAATTTGAGAGTAGTCATTCTTTGTGATGAACCAGTCCAGGCACTGAGTGAATTTCCCAGTCCAACACATGTAGCAGAGATTATGTATATTGTGATAAGCCAGCCCAATAGCTTGATGACAGAGACAGAGACAGAAAGAGAGACAGAGAGGCAGAGAGATGAAAAGAAAGAAAGGGAGGAGGAGCAAGAAAAAGAAAGAAACAAAGAAGGCTTCAATTTTGTTTATTTTTCAGAATTTCTATTTTGGTGTTTAGTTACAATTTTTTAATTTGTTGCTTTTCTAATTATTTTGGGGCATTCCCAATTCATTCATTTCTTTACTTTTGTTGGTGAAAATATTTAGAGATATGCATTAATCCTTGAAGGACTGCTTGACTACCAAAATCTTTATTTAGTATATTGTCTCACTGTCATTTTCAAAAATTAATTTATTTTTTAATTTTCAACATTCATTTCCATAATATTTTAAGCTCCAAAATTTCTCCCCATCTCTCTTCCTCACACGCCCTGAGATTGCATACATTCTAATTATCCCTTCCACCAGTCTGCCCTCCCTTCTATCACACCCCTCCATCTTTTATCCCCCTCCCATTGTCATTTTCTTTAATAAAATTATCTATTGTTTCTATGATTTGTTCTTTGATCCATCAATTCTTTAGGATTAAATGATTTCATTTCCATTTTAGTTTGACTCCTTTCTTCAAATGCTCTTTATTGACTATAATTTTATTGTCTTGTTATCAGTAAGGGATGTGATTAATTTTTCTGCTTTTCTGCAGTTATGAGATTTTTATGCCCTGGAACATAATTAATTTCTGTAAAATGTCATATGTACCATAGAAATATGTATATTCCTTTTTATTTCCATTTAGTAATTTCCAAAGATGTATCGCATTCAACTTTTCTAAAATTCTATTCAGATTCTTAAATTCTTCATTGTTTACCTTTTTGGTAGCATGATATAACTCTGAAATGGACTTATGTGCAGCAATATAGTATTTACATTGTTTCATTATTTATGATGTCTTTGAGGATAATGTAGTTTCATTATTTATCTCTACTTCTTCCTCTCTTGTGTTTATTTTTTATTGTTGCCTTAAATCATTATTGCATACTTTTAAAAATTTGGTTGAACCAAAATAAACTATGGTCCCTTAATTTAACCTGATCTGAATCTTCATGTTTTTGTTTGTGTTTCTTTTAAGAGTTTATTATTGGATTGTACTAATCCAGTTTGCTATGCTTCTATGTTTTATGAGTGAATTAATTTCATTGGCATCCACTGCTGAAATTATTATTAATTTAATTGTGCATTTCCCTCCCTCATAACTTCTTATACTTTTTTCTCTATTTTCCTTCTGTCCCACAAAAAGAATAAAGAAAAAGTGGTGGAGAAAAGAGAAGTAATCTGATCACTACTAGTAATTTATAATTGAAGTGGTCTACTCTTATTCCTCTGTCCCTCCTCTCTTCATCAAGTCTAGACTCCTATCTCTTTATCTTATACTTCCTTTCTCTTTTTAATCCTTCCTTATGATAAACTTTCCAAAGTTGTGCTTTTGTTCACTCTGTCCCCAAATTCTACTCCCCTTATCTCCTTTCCCTGTACTTGTCTTTTTCTTGTTAAGTTAATGAATTCTACATTTTTCTCTCTCTATCTCTGTCTCTCTCTCCAAAACTAGGTCATTAGTTAGATACACACATCTCCCATCCCTTCCTTTATGTCTTTGCACTCTTCTTAGAACATGATTTATGCATAATAATAGATTCCTTCTCTTCTTTTCTATTTCTTAATTAATTCCTTTTCTCCTTCCTTTTAATTCTTATTTTATAACTAATGAAACATGATAGAACTATACATAGGCCCTATGTCCTTTTTTTCTTTTATTTTATTACAATTAACAGAATAGAAAAGTCACACGACATTTAATGGGTCATTTTTTTTCGTAAACCATTCAGCATGAGGAATTCTAGGTACATTAAATATTGTTACACATTCAGACTTCCAATGTACAGATACTTGGAAACAGTTACAGCCCTCACCAAGCTTTGTTGGGTACATGAAGTCCAACAGCATACGAAATGCTAAGAAGGCATAACTTTAAAAATAGCAACATGTTACAGAATTTGCCTTTAAGATGGTATGTTCATGTAATTCCAGTTCCTTCACAATTTTACAAACCATATTTACTATACTTCACTTCTGTTTTTTTTTTTTGTTTGCTTGTTTGTTTCTTTTTATTTATTTATTTATTTCCTAAATGCTTTATTAAATTGTGGTTTACATCATTCACTTTTTCCAGATTTTGAGTTACAATTTTCCCCCTTTTTTTCCCTACCCCCCACCCCAGAATAGCAGTCCCACAGGATATCCCCTCATCCAATTTGCTCTCTCCCATACCTTCTCCCATACCCCCTTTGACTTTTCCATTAGAGGAAGGTGAATCTCTGTGTCCCAATGCCTGCACATCTTATCTCCCAATTACAAGCAAAGGAGTATTAATAATAGTATTTATATATATTGAAACATTTAATTTCAAGACCTCGAATTTCAGATCCATTCCCTTCCTCCCTTGTCACCCATTCCCTCTGGGAAGATAAGTAATTCAGTATGTTATACATGTCTAGTTATGCAAAATATTACCATAGTAGATACATTGTACAAGGCTGCTTATAATTCCCTCCCACTCATCCCACCCCCCACCTGGTCCATTCCCTACTTGGTCCTGTCCCTCTTCTATAGTGGGTACTTCCAACCTCCCCTCCCCCCAAGGATGCCCTCCCATCCATCATCCCTCCTCTCATCCCCCTTCCCCCTATTCTGCTGCAGGTTGAGATATCCCATTTAGTATGTATGTCATTCTCTCCCTGAACCAAATTCAATGAGAATGTGGTTTTGCCTTTTTGCCTTCCTATTCTTCCCCTCCCTTGCAACCACTTCCCCTTGCTTCTTCTACATGAGATAGTTTACCCTACCCTGTCTCTCCCCATCTCCTCTTGCCACTTTCCTCTCTCACCTCATAATTTCACCCCTTGAGTATCCTCCCTTCCCAACAAATTCAACCTATGCCTTCTCTCCATGTATAACTGTAAACATATATACACACATTCACATATGTATTCATATGACCATACCCCCTCCTTCCATTATTTTCATACTAAGAAAGGTTTCATCAGTCACAGTTATTGTTTTTCTATATAGGAATGTAAATAGTTCAACTTTGATAAGTTCCTTTTGATTTCTTTTCCCTGATTACCTTCTCAGGCATCTCTTCCTTCTTGTGTCTGGATGTCAAATTTTCTATTCAATTCTGGTTTTTTCCTCAAGAATGCTTGAAAATCCTCTATTCCACTGAATGTCCATATTTTCCCCTGAAACAAAATACTCAGTTTTGCTGGGTAGGTGACCCTTGGGTTTAGTCCCAGCTCTTTTGCCCTCTGGAATATCATATTCCATGCCCTTCTGTCCCTCAGTGTAGAAGCTGCCAGGTCCTGTGCTATTCTGATTGTGTTTCCACAATATTGAAATTGTTTCTTCCTGGCTGCTTGTAGTATTTTCTCCTTGATCTGGGGATTCTGGAACCTGGCTATAATATTTCTGGGAGTTTTCTTTTTGGGATCTTTTTCAGGAGGTGATCTGTGGATTCTTTCAACCTCTATTTTGCCCTCTGGATCTAAAACATCAGGGCAATTTTCCTTGAGAATTTCTTGAAGGGTGATTTCTAGGTTCTTTCTTTGATCATGGCTTTCAGGTAGTCCAATAATTTTTAAATTGTCTCTCCTGGATCTATTTTCCAGGTCAGTGGTTTTTCCCATGAGATATTTCACATTGCCTTCTAATCTTTCATTTGTTTGGATCTGCTTAACAGCATCTTGATTTCTCATAAAGTCATTAGCTTCCATTTGCTCCAGTCTAACTCTGAAGGAATGAATCTCCTCAGTGAACTTTTGAGATTCTTTTTCCATCTGGCAAATTCGACTTTTTAAGGCATTCTTCTCCTCATTGCCCTTTTGGGCCTCCTTTGCCATTTGAGTTAGTCTATTTTTTAAGGTGTTGTTTTCCTCAGTCAGGCTGTTGACCCTCATTTCATACTTTTCCTGCATCCTTCTCATTTCTCTTCCCAATTTTTCCTCCACTTCTCTTATTTGATTTTTAAAGTCCTTCTTAAGGTCCTCTATGGCCTGTAACCCACTCATGTTTTCCTTTGGGGCTTTTGGAGCAGGATTTCTGACCTCACAGCCCTCCTCCTGTTCTATGCTTCGATCTTCTTTGCCCCCAAAGTAGGAGTCTAAGGTTGCACTTTTCTGTTTAATTTGTTTCCTTTGCCTTGGCATGTTGCCACTTAATTACTTGACTTTTGGGCTTGTTGCCACAGTATGGCTTTATCGCCAGACAGGGGAACTTTCGTCCTGAACATGTGGGGGGACAACTTCCATTTCTGGCAAGCTGGAAACCCACCCACGACCTCCACCCCAGATCACAATCCAGATCCAGAGAGGTTAAAGCAAGAGCGATTACCCCCCAAGACTGATTGCTGGATCTCCCTACAGTTTGCAGGCCAGGAGCTGGAGCTGCCTCTGAAAACTACAAAATGGTGTGTCTCCTCAGCGGCTTCTAGCCCCCAGGGGAGGAAGCTGACTCATTCCCCAAATACTGGTCCCAAAGTCCATAGGGCACTAACCTCTCACTTTGTCCCAGGCATGTCTATATTAATAATTCTGGAATCGCCAGAGCTGCTGGTGTTCTGGGGTCCCTCCAGCCAGCTGCTGGCCCTGCTGCCCTGGGGCTAAAACCACGACTCAAGCGGACCTGTGCTTGGCTCTCTGTGCACTGCATGCTGCGCTGCCTGCAGGGCTGCTGGGCTGTCCTCAGCAGGAGGTTAGCTTCTCTGTGTCGTTCTGTGGGTGCTGGTGCTCCAGAAGTTGTTCAGAGTCCCCTTTTACATAGTTTGGAGGTGATCTGGGGGGAGAGTGGCTTGGACACGCTGTTTCTACACCGCCATCTTGGCTCCTGGAGAATTTCTTGAATGATGATTTCCAGGGTCTTTTTTTGATCATGGTTTTCAGGCAGTCCAATAATATCTTTATTTATTTATTTATTTTTAAACAAATGCTTTATTAATTTCTGGTTTACATCATTCATTTCCACCAGATTTTGAGTTACAATTTTTTCCCCATTTTCCCCCTACCCACCACCCCAGAACAGCAGTCCCACAAGATATCCCCTCATCCAATCTGCTCTCTCCCATATCTTCTCCTATACCCCCTTAGACTTTATCATTAGGGCAAGGTGAATCTCTGTGCCCCAATGCCTGAACATCTTATCTCTAAATTACGTGCAAAATGGTATTAATAATAGTATTTATATATATTTGAAATATTTAATTTTAAAACTTCGATTTTCAGATCCATTCCCTTTCTCCCTTGTCAACCACTTCCTTTGGGAAGATAAGCAATTCAGTATGTGTTGTACTTATATAGCTATGCAAAACCTTACCATAGTAGATATATTGTAAAAGACTACTTATATTTCCCTCCCACCCATCCCACCCCCCACCTGGTCCATTCCCTACTTTGATCCTGTCCCTCTTCGATAGTGGGTACTTCAAACCTCCCCTCAACCCAGAATGCCCTCCCATCCCTCATCCCCCCTCTCATCCCCCTTCCCCCTACTCTCCTGTAGGGTGACATAGCCCATTTAGTATGTATGTCATTCTCTCCCTGAGCCAAATTAAATGAGAATATGGTTTTGCCTTTTTGCCTTCCTGTTCTTCCCCTCCCCTGCAGCCACTTCCCCTTGCTTCTTCTACATGAGATAGTTTATCCCCCTGAAGAGGGAAGGGTGATAAGGAGGGGGGGGGAGGGTAAGTGGTTCTGCCAGGGATACCTCTCCTGGCAGAACCAGTCTGGAAGGAATTCACCAGCCTCAAGCAAACTTTGAAGCTGAAATTGTAAAGTTTATTGTTACGCTGTAGAGAACAGCGGGCTAGATTCTTAAGGAACCTGCAAACTCACAGAGGCCGCAGGCATAGTTTTAAGGTGTCAATTATGCTAACTAGGTGAGTAAGGGTGGGATCAGGGAGGAGTTAAGGAGTGGTCAGTGCTCAAAGGACCATACACTTTTAATATCAACTGCGCAGGTGTATTGCCCATGATTCACTGGGAAATAGCTCAAGAGGGGGTCTAGCTGGAGGTGTGGTTCTAGGCCTGATATGTCACTAAAGAGTGCCCAGTCTGCCACCCAACAAGGTCATCAGAGACAGTGTGGGTATATAATTGACTAAGGAGTTACCCTATAGATAAGGTATTGAAGAATTCATGGTAGGGCTGGCCACTCTAACTAAGGGAGATAACATTTACATAACTTATTGTTTCAAACAGAGATAAACAGGTCATGAGATGTTGCTGGGCAGAGCGCTGGAAGGGGGAAGGGGCAAAGTCAATGCTCTGAGGCTGGGGGGTGGAAATGTGATCTTACAGACTGCTTTTACAAATTGATTTTACAGACATAGATCCCGAAGCACCCCACTTACAAACTGATGTTACAGGTTGATACTACAGACATATATACATCACAAGGACCCCATCACCCCTGTCTCTCCCCATCTCCTCTTGCCACATTCCTCTCTTACCTCTTAACTTTACCCCTTAAGTATCATCCCTTCCCACCAAATTCGACCTGTGCCCTCTATCCATGTATACCTGTAAACATATATACACACATTCACATATGTATTCATATGCCCATATAGCCTTCTTCAATTATTTTCATACTGAGAAAGGTTTCATCAGTCACAATTATTGTTTTTCCATGTAGGAATGTAAATAGTTCAACTTTGATAAGTTCCTTTTGAACTTACTTCTTCTGTACCTTAGTGAGTTGGTGGAACAGAGAGAAATCCAGTTCCCAGCTTTGTTCAACTTTCTGGTCACACACCCCAGGACCTCTACCCCAGGCCACAATCCAGATCCAAGAAGGTTAAATCAAGAGTGATTACCTCCAAGACTGATCGACAGATCCTCCTACAATTAGCAGGCCAGGAGCTGAAGCTGCAATGTGGCAATGTGGCACAAGCTGTGCTAAAGCTTTTCAGTGGCTTCTCGCCCTCAGGGAAAGAGGCTCTCCCCACTAATGAGTCCCAAAGTAAGTACCGCACTAACCTCTCACTTTGTCCATGGCATCTATATGTTGGTAATTCTGGAAATGCCACAGTTGCTGGTGTTCTGGGGTCCCTCTGGCCGGCTGCTGGTCAGGCCACCCTAGGGCTAAGACCTCCGACTCACGTGGGCCTGTGCTTGGCTCCCAGTGCGCTGTGCTGGCCACTCCCTGCCAGGCTGCTGGGCTGTCCTCAGTGGGAGATTAGCTTCTCTGTGTCATTTTGTGGGTTCTGGAGCTCCAGAGGTTGTTCAGAGTCTCCTTTTACATGAATTTGGAAATTGTGGGAGCCAAAGCTGTGTGTAAGAGATGTTTCTACCCCACCATCTTGACTCCGCCCCCTATACTTCATTTCTAAAAACCTATTGACAAAAGCTTGGCTATACAAAAAGCACAACATGGGAAAAGGTTTAATCTCCAACCTATTAGATTGGACTAAGTAACTGTAGCACCAATGCAGTATTTACAGTGCCCATGATCATGATCAAGAACATGACTATAAGTATTCCATGATATTCAATCACAAAATATACCAGATTCTCCAGGTAGAGAACAGAACTGAAACATTTATTTAGACACTAGAAAACTGAATCTCAAAACCAGTGAGCCACTTCCATCATAGTACCAAAGATATTCAGAAGCTATAATAATGCTGAGAGCCACAGCATCCTTTAGCCTTCCCACAAACCAATATGCCCTCCCACAAAACAATATGAGATCAATATTTACTCACAAACCTCTCTCTTTAATGAGAGTCCTCTCTCCCCCAATGTCTGGCTAGCTCTGAACCAGCTTCCTGTGGGCTATGTTTCCCTTTAGCAAAACTCCTCTCAGCATAGGCTCCATGTGACTATATTCAGCCTATTAGCTGGCAGAGTTTACTTTCAAAGCAGGGGAGGTCTTCAAACTCCCCCCTAGGTCTTCAGAGGGGAGGGGCAGGGAAGATCTTCAAATTCCCATTCCCATAATATTCAGCCCCAAGATCTTTCATGTCCCTTTCATAGCAAAAATACCTTAACAATAAATGAGAGTTTAGGGATAACTGGTGGAAAAACTTGTGTCAACAGAACTTTGCAACAATACAACAAGGATAATAGAAAAACTTTGCACATAAAACAATGGCTTAGGGTGGGTACTTGGGCACAGCTGCCCCATCCTTCCTCTCTCAAATGAATGGGGCTCAAAATCTTGAGGTAAGCGATTGAAGGTCTCTTCTCCAAAGACACTTCAAGCTGAAATTGGATGTAGAGCTGTCCCTGCCCCAAGGAGTCCCATTTGAGAGTCCAGTTCCTTAGCTGTCATCCAGAGTTTGGTCAATGCGAGATCCAGAAGTGGCACATCAAAATCATGGACAGGGAATAACATCTGGCTTAAGCAATCAGGCATCTTCAGGTTGAGGGTACCAATCTTGCAGAAAACAAATCTCACAAACAATTTTAACTGACAAAAAGTAAAAAAGAAACAAATACAGGCTCAGCCATGCCTCTGGAATCCATAACCTCATTCACAGCAGAATATATGACACTGTCCTCCTCACTCTATTCTAATGACTTGATACACTGCCACAAGTTCAGCACATTGACCACTTCCACCTATCCCAGCACTTGCTTTGAGTTTCCTTGAAGGTGTGACAAACTTGGATGCAATGGTTCAGGAGCATCTGTAGTAGCAGTTCTCACTTTTCTATTCTGTCTAACATCAAGTCCATTTTCTTGGTACATTTTGTATAGTTCATTAGTTCGAATACCATTTTTCTAAAATCAACCCCTGCTCTCAATAAAGCAGTAAACAATTCTTTTCTTGGCCATCTATTATGACTTGGAATCCATTGGCCATTTACTTTTCTCTCATGAGGAAATTTATCTTTTCCCCATTTTCCTAAGTCACTTAGCTGTGAAATCTTATTTAGCACCTCTGACAGAGGGTGTCCTATTTCACCAATTAATAGAGTCAGAAGTAGGTGCTTATAAGAAGGAGGAGCTGTCTTCACCATAGTATTTCTATGAGGAACTGCTAAGGGGATTTCATGATATGTATCTGCATCTCCAATCATGATAGCAATTTTCATTACTTCTTCCAACTTTCTCATGCAGACTCTAAGTGAGTACCAAGGTCTGTCTCCAATAGGCCACATAGAATCAGCAGGATATAGCTATTTCATCCATCAGCAGCTAAAGCTAATAGATTGGTCTTATTGTTCCTTCCTGCTAAATGAAAGTCTCTAAAAGCTTGCTGGACAAAAAGATTCTGGCAAATACTTAGAAATTTCAGGCAGTCCACTTTATCTACCACTATCCCAGCAGCTCCTTCATCAGTGATTCTTACCATCCAAGACACAAAGGATTCTCCCATAACTTTGGGTGAATCTGCTCAAAATATCAGTAATCTGTTGAGTGAAATCCTCGAGTATCTCCTTAAACACTGTTTGCTCTCCCTGACTGTCCTGCCTTCTTCTCAGTATGGGGTGAGCTTCTGCTTCTGTAAAAGCTTCACAATGAAACAATGTATCACCCTTTAATATTTATCACTCTCCTGGCAGTCATTGTCATAGCTACTAGGCTCAGACTCTACCAAAGCTGTATGAACTTTTCTCCTATCATATTTTTCTTCTTTTTCTGAGCCAAATTTATAACAGCCCATTCTGCTTCCAGAGACTCTTCAGTACTGTCTCCTTCCACCCAAGACTCTCTAGGTTGCTTTTCTTTTCTTTCTTTTTCCTTTTGGCAGGGCAATTGGGGTTAAGTGATTTGCCCAAGGTCACACAGCTAGTAAGTGTTAATTGTCTGAGGCTAAATTTGAACTCACATCCTCCTGACTCCAGAGCCAGTGCTCTATTCACTGCACCACCTAGCTGCTGCTACAGGTTACTCTACAGGGTGTGAATGCTGGCACTTAGCCAATTCTTGCAACATCTTGTCTCAGCTTTTACACACAATGCCTGTTAGCAAAACCTAACCTCTTCTACTCACTGCCTCCAGCTCTCTCCCAGGTTTTATTGGTATTCTTTGCAAATATGTTTCTAAATCTCTAGGCTCTCCCTGCTGCAGCCTCTGTTCCCAGTTTTCACAGAGCCCTGTACTTTTAGACCACTCTCTTGTTAGGGAGCCATAAGGCAAATCCTCCTATCCTGGGATAGCCATTTCTTCTTCTAAATTCCTTCTGCCTCCACCTGGAGGTCTGATATTTCGTGATCCCATCCTTGTCACCAAATGTAGTGCTAATGCAATATTTACAGTGCCCACAATCACGATAAAGACTGAGACTATAAGTATCACATGATGTTCGATTGCAAAATATACCAGATTCTCCAGGTAGAGAACAGAACTGAAGCATTTATTTAGACACCAGAAAACTGAATTCCAAAACCAGTAAGCCAATTCCATCACAGTACCAAAGATATTCAGAAGCCATAATAATGCTGAGAGCCACAGCATCCTTCAGGCTTCCCACAAACCAATACAAGATCAATATTTACTCACAAAACTCTCTATCTCCTTGTCTGAGCTCCTCTGTCCCCCACCATCTGGCTAGTTCTGAACCAGCTTTGTATGCGCTCTGCTTCCCTTCAGCAAAGCTCCTCCTACCACAGGCTCCATGTGACTACATTCAGCCTATTAGGGGGTAGAGCAGGGAAGCTTCCTGTGGGCTCTGTTGTATCCTTCAGCAAAGACCCTCCATCACAGGTTCTTTGTGATTACATTCAGCCCACTAGGTGGCAGAGTTTACTTTCAAAGCAGGGGAGGTCTTCAACACCCCCCCACCTCCCCCCCAACCAGGTCTACTAAAGGGCAGGGAAGATCTTAAAATTCCTATTCCCATTACAGTAACATCAGTAATGGCCACCTTGTGACATTACAGGTGGTGTCATTCCCATAGGAGGTCAAGGTGGCCCACCTTGATAAGGGGGTACCATTGGAGGTCCCTGCCCATATGGAGGCATAGCCCCTGGAAGGTAACCTGGCATGCCTTGATGATGACCACCATATTGACCATGAGCAGGCAATGGGGGTCTTATTCCTGTCTTCTGTGGAAGAATTCCTGGCTGTGGTGGACCCTATGTCCTTTTTAATTCCTTCTGCCATTTGAATACATTAGGATTCTGAAAGGACATTTGTTTCCTCCTCTATCAGAATATATGGACTTAATTGTCATTTTATCTTTTCCACTTGTTCAAATGTATTTCCCTTCCCAGATTTCTCTTGGCTCTTGTATTTGCATTTCAGAATTTCTACTCAGTTTTGGTCTTTTCACCAAGGATGTTTGAAAATTTCTTGATTCTATTTAAGTTTCAAGTTTTCCTCTTTAGGATTCTTCTCATTTGCCCAGGTTTAGCTCTTGGTTTTAAATCTCTCTCTCTCTCTCTCTCTCTCTCTCTCTCTCTCTCTCTCTTTCTCTCTCTCTTTCTTTTTCTCTCTCTCTCAGGGGATGGGGGTGGGAGATACTGTTTTGGCATACCAATATCTCAAAATTTTCTTTTTTTATGCAAATGCTAAGTCTTATGTGATTCTGACTTTGGCTCCTTGGTACTTGGATATTTCTTTCTGACTTCAATATTTCTTTCTGACTTCTTGCAGTATTTTTTTCTCTGACATGGAAGCTCTGGATTTTGGCTATGACATTCCAAGGTATTCTCAGTTTGAGATTTCTTTCTTGTGGAGACTTATGAATTCTTTCTATTTTTTACTTTACCCTATGGTTCTGGAATGTTTTCATTTTGATTTTTTTTTTGAAATATGGTTTTCAGGGAATCTTATGATTCTTAAGTTTTTTTCTCCTCAGCTAGTTTTCTGTCAAGTATTTTTCCAGGAGACACTTTACATTTTTTTTTAATTTAAAACTTATTTTGAGATTGTTCTAATATTTCTTATTGTCTCATGTTGGGGTTTTGAGAATTGAGTTCTGTTTGCTCTATTTTTTTTTCAAAATATTGACTACTTGGATAAGGTTTCCCCTGTAGTTGTCTAAGTTATTAATTCTCCTTTCATTTTGACCTCCCACTCTTTATTTAATTTCTAATTGCATTTCTCCTCTTCTTTTCTTGAAGTCAATCTTGTATTCCTTGTATCTAAGCAATTTTTTAATTTTTTATTTGCTTTGGAGCTCTTCTTATAATTGCTGTGGAGTTACACTCTTCTTCTAGGTTTATCTCTTGGGTTTCTTTTAACCCATGTTATTTCTTTATTATGTTCAATATGGATAAAATCTAGAGTTGAAGTAAAGAACTGGATTCAAATCTTGCCTTAGGCATTTATTAATGTGATCTTGGATAAATCACTTAACTTCTCTGTTCCTGTTTCCTTCTCTGTAAAATGAGGAGGCTAGACTCAGTGACCTCTTTGCAGGTCCGTTACAGATCTAAATCAATAATTCTATTGTCCCATTTAGATTTTCAGCCTTAGTTCTTGGATTGGGGTTTTGTACTTAGGCCACTTCCCTCTGGTCATGTAGGATGGTTTGGGTAGGTATTTTTTGGTTTTATTCTCTTTTTAGTGTCAATGCTGCTGATCTAATTAGGTGGGCCCAGCTCTCTTCCTTAATTCTTAGCTTCTGTCTCTCTCCTGGGGGCTCCCTGTGGCTTCTTGTCTCAACCTTCTATGATCATCAATTAGAAATGATCCCCTGCTATGGCCCTGAAAGGCCCCACTGGTATGTTGGAGTTTATGCAGCAAGCACCAGTACTAATACCTAGAAACTGAGTTGTCCTTGTCTCCTTTTATGGGCTCCAGTGCTCTGAAGGCTGTGTGACTTGACCTGCTTACCTGTACCTTGTGGTCGTTTACCTATGGGAGCTGGTTCCATCCCCTGCTTCTGTTTTGACAAGTCAGTGCCAGCATATGACTTCAGGTCCTTATTACTCGAGGTTCCCCTGGCTTGTGATATTCTCTGTTGCCTGGTCCCTCTCCCTACCTACCTTTACTCAGCATATTTCAGAGTACATGTGTGGAAACTCATATAGGCTTTTCTATCTCAGCTCCTCTCCCTGTTTCAACCAGTTTCCACAATGACCTGAACTCACATTAGCTCTTGTGACTTGGCTCCTTCTCATGCCTCTAAGGTCTTTCTGTGCAGTTCTGTATTGCATTAAGAAACTTATTTGTGTTTCTTCTTGGTTTTCTTTATCAATGGTCTTTAGGGGTTCCTTTTCAGATATTTTCTAGGTTTTATGTAGGAGAGGTAGCCTTCTCTGAGACCTTTTGCACCACCATATTAACTAAAAGTCCTTTTTTTTTCCTTTGGTGAAGCAGTCAGGGTTAAGTGACTTGCCCAGGGTCACACAGCTAGTAAGTGTCAAGTGTCTGAGGCCAGATTTGATTCAGGTCCTTCTGACTCCAGAGCTGCTACTCTATCCACTGTGCCACCTAGCTGCTTCAAGTACTTTGTATAATAATAATAACAATATGATAGATAGCATTTACTTAGTACCTACTATGTGCCAAACAATGTGCTAAGTACTTCACAAAATATTTTCTCAAGTAAACCTTGCAGTTAGGTGCTATCATCATCTCCATTTTACAGTTATGGAAATGAAGTAAATAGAGATTGACTTACCCTAGGGTATGCAGCCAGTGAGTGTTTGACTTCCAGGACAAGGCTCTATCCAGGGTGTTACTTAGCTGCTTTTTGTGTATTCACTTTGTGTGTGTATGCACATACATATAAATACATATGTAAATACACACATATATACACATCCATATTTACATACACACACAATTGTATCTGCTTACATGAGCACATGCTGTTTCTCCTGATGGAAAGTAAACTCTTTGAAGTCAGGAGCTATTTCATTTTTGTCTTTGTAAGCCCAGTGCTTCTTACATAGTAGTGTCTTAATAAATGTCTGTTGATTGATTATTTGATAAATCAATCATAAGAGGAGCGTTGCTATTAAAAAAGATGAATATTTGTTCCAGGGAGAAATTTGGAGTGATTAAAGTCACTAAATAATTTCTTAAATGCTATATAATTCATTCTCTACCTTATTGAATTCTGGTTTTACTTCATCGTTTACCCATAATAATGATATATTATTAATAGTCCTTATTAATAAGCATTAACTATTAATCAGTATATTGTTAACAAACCCTATTAATACTAATGTCAATAATTTTAGTACTAAAGTTTCTTACGAAGTTTTCTATGAATGATCTTTATCTCTTCAGGGAATCCATAATTTAAAAAGCAAAACAAAATCCAATGATTTCCTTATCATACTTTTGACAATTCATCTGCCTTAGGATTTTCCCCCTGTTTGTTGTAATGCGAAGTTCAGGGCTCTGAAAATTAATATGTTTAGCATCAAAAACTTGAGTACAGAAGGGAGCAGTTTTTACCATGCTACTCCAAGGACTACAGAGCCTAAGTCTACTAAATACAGTTTGCATTTGGTTTACAAGGCATGTTAAAAGTAAAAAGGTGTTACTGAAGCCAAGAAAATTGCTGAGTAAGAGGATACTATTTCCATACAGTCACTCTGGATCACAATTTAACCTATTAAGGTAGAGGAATATATCTTGTTGAAGACTGTACTTGAAAGCCTTTCTAGTTCTGTGGAGATCCATCAAATACAGTACACAGTTGAATATTTATGAAGCCTTATTTAATTAGGACTAGAAACACAGCCCTTTATATTTTCACTGATAAACCAGCAATTGAAATATGGACAGTACTGATACATGAAACTACTAGTCCCGAGGCAATGCTTGGCATTTTATCCATATTCTCCTTTATCATTTCTCTTGCTCCCATAGGGAGTTGGCAGCTGACCCCCTGTCCTACTACGCAGAAAGTTGAACAAAGCTGGGAACTGGATTTCTCTCTGTTCCACCAACTCACTAAGGTACAGAAGAAGTATGTTCACTAGGTCCTTAGATCTTCATCTTTATAATATAATAACAGGAGTCCACCTTCATAATATTTGACTCTATTTGTGAAACTTTAGGAGAAGGGAAAAACACATCTAACAGACGGCTTTGGGCAGAGTTTGCTCTTTTGGCATTGCTTGTCTGTGTTCTGTTTCTAATTATAACCTTTATTGAAGGCTGAAAAGTTCCATACAATAGTTAACAATAAATATTTTCTCAGATAGGAATTGAGCTAGGGGGGAATGGAGCATGGTATAGGAGAAGAAGTAAAGACAGATGTGCAGCCTGACAGAGATAAGTAAGGTGTTGACCGGGCAAAGCCCTAGATTTTGCTGGCGGGGGGGAGAGAGGGGTGGTGGTAGGGGGGTATTTCAAGAGGATCTGGATTTTAATTCTGGTTCTGCCTCATACTAATTGTATGTAAGACCTTTACTAAGTCACTTAACCTTTGTGGGTCTCATTTTGCTCATTATAAAGTGAGGGTTGAATCAGATGGCCTCTGAATTCCCTGCTACTTCTAATTCTATCACTTATATTTTAAGGCTATCTCTCAGGGCCAATAGGTGTGAGATAACTAAGCAAATACCCCTTCTGGAAGGATAATTTCTGACTCCAGGAAGAGAGGACAGGCCTGTAACAGGACATGAGCAAGTATTAACTGAGAAGTGAGGTCAGGTTGGTGCCAGAGGGTCTTGGGAACAGAGATTCAAAAATCTGAGAGACAGGGAATCAAGGTGCTGAAGCAGAGGCATGGGAATAAAAGCAGAAAAGAAGGAGTGAAATTGAATCAGGAAGCAACATGCAATTTGTAATATGATCTGTCCTCTTGAAGTCTAAGTCTTTTCTATGGCAGCTGCCAATTGCTGGTCCTCACCTTCAACCACCCTACCTCCACATCCCCCAGCACTGGTATGCCAACGTGGTAAAGGGTCTAATATATCTCCTTCTCACTTGGTTATGCCTATTGGGAAGTGGAATTGTGTACTGGATCTGTCATCTCTCACCTACTAACTGGGATGACCTTAATCAGTCACTCTAACATTTCAAAACTCAATTTTATCATCTGCAACATGGAAAAAAATAATACCTATACTATTGACTTCCCATGGCTCCTGTAAAGTGCAAAACACTATAGAAATGGGAACTGTTGTTGTTTAAAGGTATTTTGAAAGGACTCTAAAGAGACAAATGCCATTTCCTCAAATTGATGGACCTTTCATAGCTTGGTGAAAATCGTATGCCATCACCTTCTCATTCTCTTCCTTACACTGGGCTTGAGTCCTAGGTCTACTAATAGTCACAATGCTTCTGAGCAGGTCACTTCTCTTTGGGTTCTCTATTTCCTTATCCATAAAATAAGGAGATTGGGTTAGATAATCTTTCAGTCCCTTCTAGGGCTAGCAAATACAATTGTGGTTGGAAAAGTTTCCTGTATAGGAATGATAAAGTTACTTCAAAGAGGAGATTATTGGGATTTAGGAGCCATTAAGGTCAACTCATGCAATTTCCTAAATTTAGAGATGATAGGATTAGTCCTGAGAGAGGTAAAATGATTTGTCCAAGGTCTCATAGCTGGTACATCTTCTAAAAATCAGGAATTGAACACAAAGTTGTCTGACTCCAAATTTAGTGCTTCTTCCACCATATCGTATTGCCTATCCTAAGAAGTGATGAAGGGGAAATTGGACATCAGCTAAGCTTCTCATGACAGCAAGGCAGATCCTGCAGAGGTAAATTCTCTCCTCCTTTTTTTCCTTTCTTCTTTCATAGGGGTTGTTTGGTATGAGGAGAGGGCTTTAGAATTGTGAGTTACAGGGAGTGTTCCCCTGTGGCAGTTCTGGTAGCTGGAAAGAAAATCTATTCAAGGACAGAAGTATTGCCTTCTTCATCTATAACCTTGCAAGGTAGTCTTTGACCCTGACTGTTCTTGTTATCAGATTTACACTGTATTACTTAGCATCAGTGTCTAAAGTACCTTTATTGGATTAAAGCTAATTGCCTGTTAACCAAAGTCGTTCATCCCATCACCTGCCTAAGCATAGTTCTAAGTATTTGGAAATTAAGTGGTAGCAGCAAAACACATTTATTTGTGCAAAAGTAGTGTTACTGGTATAATTTTAAAGATCCTGTTACTGGTATAATTTTAAGTCACCTGATCTTGGATCCAGGCTTTGGATCTATTTGATCCAAAATGATTACTGTATTATTGCATGAATTTCATTTTTTTAACAAGTTGATACAAATGGTATTGTTCAAACAAGCAATGCCCCATTAGTATAACAACTGATATTTCTGACGGTCACAAACATGTGTTTACTGTTCTTCATTTTCTCCATCATTAAAAATGAATTCAAAAGTTGAAATGAATAAAAGGAAAACCTAGGAAATAAATGAAAGGCACAGTGCTACGCTGAGTAGGAGTCAAAGACTTAAATAGAAATTCTGTAATCTGGGCCAAGTACAGGGTGGGATGGGGTATGGAGACCTTGGCAAGGTCCCTTTGGACAGAGACCCTGGGATAACACCCCATAGTTGGGAGACAGAGACCCCGGGACACCTGGTCTATTGTTGTTAGAGGAAAGAAAAGGGTAGGGCCAGAGAAGAGATCTTTTGTGGCATAGAAAGGCCTTGGGATCTCTCAGTTAGGTTTATTTACCAGACCTTTTGTCTGAGCTGTTTGTGGTCAGGTGTAGTCATGCCAGTGGAAAGGCAGTTCATCTTACAGGGGAGTCTTGCCTACCACCCTGCCATGTCACCCCCTCAACCTTTTCCCTTTGTCCCTGCTCCTCCTCCACTCCCACTCCCCTTAGGAAGATGTGGAGCATAGGGGTGTGATAGCAATTCTCTCCCTCAAACAGTGCCTGTAGCATAGTAAGCTGATCACCAGCTTTTGTCTGGGTGAGGGAGTAGGGACAAACATACCACAAATGTGAAGGTGGGGATTATGGCATGGAGATGCAGATGACCACACAGGGAAGGACCATGGGTGAGAGGTAGTTTGGAAAGGATATCTCCTCACCTCTTGTATATTTCATACTTTGTGACAATGACCTGACTGCCCCACCTTGGTTATGGCTCTGGTAGGTACTCAAAAATCGTTTATTGGTGGATTTTCCTAGAATCTTCAAAGATCTCTTTGGTTCCCGAAATTTTTCACTTTTCCCCCTCCCATAAACTAAACTAACAGCAATTTACTGTTTAATGTTGAGCAAGTCACTAGTTGTCTCTGGATTTAAGTTCCCTACTTGGATTAAAACTAGTTGATTTTAAGAGGATTAGACTAGATGGGTCCTAAGGTCTCCTTCTGTCTCTAACAGTTTATGTTCTATGCTCTAAGGATTGTTTTTTTATAGGGAGACTTAGTGTGGTACCAGGAAGACCTGAGTTCTAATTTGGCCTCAGACACTTAGCCAACTGTGTGATCCTAGGTAAGTCATTTATCCTATCTGCCTCAGTTTCCTCAACTGTAAAATGAGAATAACAAGAGATCCTACTTCCCAAGGGTGTTGTGAGTTATTTGTAAAGTGATTAAGCAGTAGATGCTTAATAAATGGTCATTCCTCTTATTCATCCATCCTAACTGTTAAAAATCTATGATCAATGTTCTCATTGGATTTTTTCTGAAACTCCTTAACTGAAGCTCAGAATATCCTTCACACAACAAGTCAAGGGGTCAGCATCTCCTCTGTAGAAGAGTTGCCTTCTAGGCAGTGAGTGTGCCCCGATGACTCTACACTTCTTTTAGCTCCTGACCATGAACACAGCTTCCTTTTGTTTACTCTTCAGTGGAATTAAAGAGAAAGGAACCAGGTGCCCTCCTGGTATTTCATAAACAAGTCATTATGAATACAGATACTACAGTTTGCATATTAGCATATGTGCCAATCTAAACCCAGCTGTGTGAGCCATAAAGTGAAATATAGATTTCCCAAACTAGGCCACAGCTTTTCTATGAGTGTAATCGAAAAGCCTTTGAATCTGAGTATTGCATATGCATTAGCTCTTTCTTTTAACTGTGGTAGTGCTTGAGAAGGGGTTTTTTGGGAAGGGGGACATGTGGTTTGTTTTTCACTGTGCCCCCATTAAATTTAGGGAACTCCCAGGGCTCCAGCAAGGTCACATTACCATGTGATTGAAAGAGTCCTTAGAGATCGCTTAGTTTAACTACTTCATTTTACAAAGGAGGAAAATGAGGCCCTGAGAGGTGGAGAGATTTGTTTAAGGTCCAGTAAGTTGAGGCTACAGAATTCAGACCCCATTCCACTGATGCCAAATCTAATACTTTTTCTGTTATACCACATTGCCTTTTGTGAATCTAATCCTTGGGGGCAGCTAGGTGATGCAGTGAATAGAGCACTGGCCCTGGAGTCAGGGGGACCTGAGTTCAAATGTGGCCTCAGACATTTAACACAAAAATTAGCCATGTGACCTTGGGCAAGTCACTTAACCCCAGCTGTGCTCCAAAAAGCAAAAAAAAAAAAAAAGAAAAAAAAAGAAAAAAAAGAGAATCTAATCCTACCAGTGAGGGGAACCCAGCTCAGGTTTGCACTGTGCTAGTGTCTCTGAATGACTGTGTACTGGCTCTTCAGTCTGATCCTATCAGTCCACGAAGTTAACCTTCTCATGAGATAGTATAGTGTGGGTAAGTGCCCATCATTCTGGAGAAGCTTCCATGACCAGGGACAAGCAGTTACTGGGAAATGGAGCATAGATCAATGGCCAACTCCACTCACCTGGGAAAAAGCCTTTCCTGATTATGGTCCAAGTGATCCTTGGAGCTGCTTCTGCTATCAACCTTACCTTTTCTGTTCTCGAAAAAATTTCCCATATTAAAGCCAATGTAACCAAGATTAGGGGGGAAGTGGAAAATTGGGAAAGAATTTTTACAACCAGTGTCTCTCATAAAGGTCTCATTTCTAAAATATACAGAGAATTGAGTGAAATTTAGAAGAATACAAGCCATTCCGCAATTGATAAATGATCAAAGGATATGAACAAGCAGTTTTCAGAGGAAGAAATTAAAGATATCCATTAGCATATGAAAAAATTTCCCATAAATTCCACATAAGGACTTAATGTGAAAGAAAGAAAGTCACTGAATCTTTTGCTGACTCATTTTTCAAAGGTTGAAATTGAGAAGGAACCAATGAAAATCCAGTAGGGCTGTCCAAAAGTGAAATGGGCTACTCCAGAAGTAGAGAGGGTTCACCATCCCTGGAAGACTTCAAAATGAGCTTGGATTACCACTTTTTGGGATGCTGTTGAGGGAATTCATGTTTTTGTACAGTTTGGATTAGCTGACCTCTGAGATTGCCTCCAAATCAGAGATTCTGAGATGTCTTCTGTAGTTTTGTGGGCTTTTGTTGGAGGCACTCAAGAGACTATTATCTGTGTGTGTTTGTATGTGTGTGTCTGTGATTACATATACGTGCTTATCCATATATATTATATATGAATTTATATAAGGCTTTAAGATTTATAAAGTGCTTTTGCATACATTATTTCATTTGATCATCACAAGAATCCTATCAGGTAGGTACTATTATATCCCTGTTTTATGGAAGAGGGAATTGGAATTTAGAGAAATTAAACAATTTGTACAGGATTGCACATCCCATAAGTGTCTGACCTGGGATTTGAACTTGTCTTATCTTTACCATCCTTCTTTTCTCCCCCTCCCCCAACCCTTCTAACATTACAAACTGATGAAGAGGGGAAAGATGTTGATGGATAGACAACTGGAAAGCAAGTTTAGAGAGAAGAGTACTTTCCCTAGCATTTCCACCTTAATGAACTTGAGTCAGTCACTTCTTCTCTGGGCCTCAGTTTCCTCATCTGACAAATCAAAGGTTTGGATTAGGTAACCTCAAGGGTCTTTTCCTGCTCTAACATTCTGTGATGTAATACTCATGGATTTCTCTCTCTCTCTCTCTCTCTCTCTCTCTCTCTCTGTGTCTCTGTTATCCCCCCATGAGAAAGCTTAAAATGATGGCAACTTACCCCCTCCTTTTTTTTAAACCAAGAAGTGGGGACTGATTGGCCTGATGATGAAGGTAAACAGAGGCTCTGGCACCTCAGAACACATGCCACTTTTAACTGGTGTAGAAAGGCTTTGGTTAGGAGGTGAGACCCCCCCCCCAGCCCCATACACACACTCTAGGCCTACCCAACTAGTATATGACCCTAGGGCCTTCAGAGCTCCCTCTTTTCCTTATCCTTTGGCTTGCAATAACAGGTGCTTGGCTTTAACAATCTTCCTTCAGTCTTCAGTTCTGGTAGATTTAATAGCATAGTGGCTAAATTGAGTTTATATAGCTTATCCTGTATATATTTAGAGATAAGAAGTTCATTTAGGGATTAGGGGCTGTTTCTTGTATATGCATCATTAAGCATAGCACATCTGCTACTGAACTAGCAATCAGCAGAATATTGAGAAAAGTTATAAAGAAATCTTTGCGTTGGTTCATTTTCACATACATCCACACTCACCCTGGCTTACAGACATTTATGTACAGGAGGAAATAGATTAGGGGCTTTTAAAGCAAAGCCAGGCAGCCCACTGTACCAAATTCAGATTTGCAAAAATAATTGAACTTTGGCCGACAGCCTTTGTGTGGTTGTGAATGTGGGTGGAGAAGATTAACAGTTTGCTAAGGCAATCGGCACTTTCTCTCAGCAGGGTAGTTGGTTTTCTCTGAGCAATGAAACCTCTTTGAAGATGTCCCAAAGTGGGGAGCAGTCTTTAAAGCAAATCATGTCACCCAGGACTCCAAGGACATGAAGTGGCAGACAGGAAGGGCAAAATCTACTTAACCTTAATAATCTGAGTTTAGTTATACTGTCTGTGCCAGAGACAAACATCATCCCCTCAAGTAAATACAATTGGATACTTCTATTATTAGGTGTGTTTTTGTGAGTTTTTCAGTGTTCCCAAGCTACTTGCTGATGCAAAAGCCCATTTTTTAGACTTTGGGTTAAATTCTAAAATATTAAGATTTAACCTAACATTTTGCTTATGGCACCACATGACTATACATCATGAAATGCCATCATCTTAAAAAAAAGCCAACACAAGAAATGGTGCTGTTAATGATATCATTGAGAACATGGAATAATACAAGAAATACAATGAGATCAAGATTTAATAGATGAGCAGACATAGTATTATGGGATGTGCTGAAAGACCCAGTCCCAGAAAAAGACTTCCATCATGAAGGTGGACATAAGGTCTAGCACTGACAGACTGCTAGTCTGGGCCTTCAGAGTCTAGAGTATTACATTTCTCCCTGCTCTTTATCCATCTAGGCAAGTAGCTTTGACTGGGTTTTAGACTAACCTGGCCTCTGCTAGGGTGATGGTCTATTTTCTCACACGATAGTTATCAGCTTGCTAAGTTCCCAATTGTGGCTCCCTGGAGGAAAATTTTAGTTATAGTAAATTAGATTGACTCACAAGTTTAAGGGCTTTCCCAAAGGGTGGCAGGGAAGAAGGTACTCAATATATAATGTGAATTGGGTTTGGGACTGGTAATTTATTCACACTATATAAGAAAAACTAGAGAAAAACAAAAACAAAACCCCTCACAAATGTGAAATAACATATCAGGGTTCAGTAACTTCATAGAGGTAAGAAACTTAACAGAATCCTGTAACTTAAAACTCTTGTTATGCTCTGCTAGGATGCCAATCTTTAGACCTATTCATCACATAATGCATTCTTTGCAAGACTGCTAATAGGAATTTTACATTTCACCTTGGTTCTCTATTATTGTTGTTGTTTAATCTCCACTCTAAATTCATACTTTCTCTGAATCTTACACTGACCTGTTTCTACAGACAACCTCTCAGGTCAATGCTTTATCTAACCTCTCTAGTGTATAGCATCCTGTGGGCACTGCAACTGCTTTGTTCTCAATCCTCTAGACCTCTTGTACTCAAAAAGGTTGTTGCTGAGGTGGGATACATCCATCTGGAGATTGGTACTACTCAGGAAAGGAAACACAAAAGAGGCAGTCTTCCAGGATTCCTGATGCAAACTCGAGTCCATTTTCCATGTATGGAGCCCTGTGGGGTTACTATGATATCAGAATGGAAAAGTATCCATCTTTTGGCACCCCTCATTGAAGTCGTATCATACCATTTATAAATTGGCAGCCAAGAGCCAGCCAAAAGGAAGAGGAGGGGAATGGGTAGGTTGCTTCCTTTTGTACATACAATGAGTCAACAACTCCAACTCAGCAGTCAGTGAGAGGACTCTATTATCTCATTGTAGGCCCCGCCTGAAGCTAGCTACAAAGCTCTTATGCAGTAAACCAAAACCAGGAAGGGTATTCTAAGTGCACAATTGGAGGGTGGGATGGGGTTGGGTTGAGCATATCCCCAATATAGAAGGAAAGATGCAGATAAGAATCAGGGTGTGACTGGGTTGCAATCTGAAACCACAACTGTATCCAGTCTAAGTTTTTTAATAGTGAAGCTAAACAAAGGTGGATTCCCAAGGCTAGGGAGGACAGGGCATTTATACCCCTTGAGCGAGGTTTGAAAATCACAGTCCTAAGTCATGTTATTGTCCACTGGAGGCTGGGAGCCTTTACGGTGAGGCTTTCAGCTCTGACTCCTTCAATACTATAGCTCTGTGATTTCATATCCATCAGTATGGATTTGACTTATCACAGAAAACCCATAAAAATGAAATATTCCTTCCGTTGAAATTAGTGCATTTGTAAACACTCTGTGGTATAGTGGAAAGGGATCTCTCTCAGAGTCAGTGGACCTGGGTTCAAATTCTGTCCCTGATGCTTACTATTTGTGTGATGTTGGTCAAGTTATTTAACTTTCCAGTTCTGGTCCTGACCTGGGAAGATTCAAAGACTTCATTTAAAAGGGCATCAAATGGTGCTGTTACCAGAGTTTCTTCCTTTGTTGTTCTAGGACTTTTTTGCAAGTCATTGGGGGCTATACCATTTTTTGGTGTTGTCCTCAGATTTCTTTAAAATGTGAACTGTAAGGCATCTCAGAATACCAAATCAGATGTTTCTTTTTGTATTCTCTATTCTACCTGGAACCAACGGGGAGGCACTAATCCCTAAGGATAAATGGATAACCAGTGGTAAGGAGAGTTAATTTACCCACTTGGTCCAAAGGGATAGGGCAGCTTGGCCAACAGAGGGGCTGCCTGATTGACTCCTAAAACCCTTTCCACTGTTCTGCTGACCCAGTATGATATGATGATATGTGCTGGGCTAAACTGCAGGTGTCACTGTTAGATCTGAAATCAGGGTTTTGCTCTTTGACTGTGGCTGTTAATTTCGGTGGCTTTCAATGAAATCTTCACTTCTTCCAAGTCTCGAAGAGAGATAAAAAGAGACCAGAAAATATCCAGAAATATAATTGCCTCCCCTTTGGTTCTTTCCCCTAACCCCTCATATGTACATACACTAACCCCACTATCCAGCACTTCCCCTTCCTTCACAAACATAAATGTATATACCTATCACTAACTCAGCACTTTCACAAGGAAAGCAAATGTCTCTCTAGGAAAGACTGCAATTAGTCTACTACTTTTTGACAGAGAAATGTTCAAAATTCCAGTGTTCAGGGATTAGTATTTAGCCTCCACTGACCCTTTGCAAAATAGAAGACAGACCCCTGCAGCAGGGCTTAAGCAGGTGTAAACATTATAAAACTGACTTGATCCATGAGGTGCTGAATAGTTAAAATTATTTACAGTAATTTACAATAGCCCAGCAACTCAGGCAACATCATTATTCGTAAGAGATTCTGTTTTCTAGTCTTTCTTTTGTGGTTTCTTTATTTCCTGATCACACCATATCCTTTCTTGCTTAAGAATTGGGCCTGTCAGAAGATGTATATTTAAGTGGTTTTCATTTAAAGGGAAAGAAAGAGAATGAGGGCTTGTTATGATAAAGAAGGGAAATACTAACTTTATTCTTTGGCTCTCAAATCACGGAAACGTTTTCCCTTGCCCCTTCCTTTGATAACTACTATGTATTAGTTTAAGAGTTTTAGAATTTGCGGGATACTTCTAGGAGTCCTACTAGACTGAAAGCTTTCCATGCAAGGAATTTATATCAGAAATACAACTTGTTAAATGTCCATCTCCATTGTCAACTATTCCTTTACCTGGATTGTCTGATTTCAAAACCTGCTATATGGCTCAAAAATTCAATAAAACTGTACATTTATTCCTGATCTCTCTCCCTGCCTCTCCCCCCTCCACCCCCAACTCTTTGCACACACACTATTGTTTTGGTTGAGTCTGTACTTGATATGTTTAAATGGTTAAACAATGAAACTGAACCAGGGCCTGACTGGGGTGTTTAGTTATTTCTAACGTTTTTTCCTTTAATCGAGGTTTTGGTGTTTTGAATCCCATGTTTCATTACGTGACAACGTCCCAGGGTACACACAAAATCCTCAGGGAAGATTTCTTGGAGCTGTTCATAGATGAGGGGCAGCCCCTTCATATTTTCCCTAACAGGAAGAGGAAGGCAAACCTTTCTTGCCCTGAAATAGACACAAGAAAGAAAGAGCGTTCCTTTGTTGGTTTGGTTCTTCCACACTTAGATCCCATCTCCCCCTCCCAAGAACCCCAAACAAAACATTGCCTTAGAAGGAGGGGTGGGGAAATATTTCCAGTCAAAAAAAAAAAAGGGCAAATACATTTTTTGAATAAGAATGGTCCATGTTCTGTGACCAGAGGGCAAATGCAAATGGCTGTTTTCAAACACAGACTCTTGAATTCTTATTAGGAGTTCGTGACTGTGCCTTCAAGCACATCATTACATATTCATAAGGGTGAGGGAAATGGGCTGCTTCCTTCCGGATTTCAGGTGTGTCCTTCTAAGCCGGATAGCTCCCTTACATCTTAAAACAAAACAAAACAAAACAAAACAACACTGGCAGTCTCTCAGTCTCTCTTGCAACACACACACACACTCACACTCACACACAGAGTGAACATTGCATTTGGTCTGTTTTCTTCAGTTCACAAAGTGTTAAGAGACCATGAGATAAAAGATGCTCTCCTAAAAAGCAGCCACGATGCTACTCCACAAAGATCTTTTTAGTGTCAACTTAAATGTACACAAATAACAGATGATGATCTCTTTTATTGGACTAACATTTATCCAGTAATATCCACACACTTTTAAAACCATTGAGGCCTCCTCTTCAGGTGTTCATTTGAATAGAAATAGCTGAATGAGTGTTTTTATAATTGATCCCCTGAGTACTGAATGTCTAGTGCTGCATAACCAACATTTTCCCATTGCTGGGGATTTTTTTTTTCAAATTGCTACTCTGCAAAATTAGGATTTTGTACAGTTTTGATAAGAGAATTAACCTTCCACATGCCAAATTCCCTTAATGTGAACTGCTAAACTGCACCAGAGTCCAGAGGATGTTCCCTTTTCAAAAAAACCAAACCAAACCAAACCCCAAAACAACCTTTAATTATCATCAACAGTATCGTTGTTATGTTTATTGAAAAGAAAACTTTACTTGATTCTAAAAGGCACTGGGAAAGTTGAGAGGGGGTAGAGAGGAAGAAGGAAAGAGGAATCTCATAGATAGATGTACCTTTTTCTTTAAATTTTTGATAGAAAGACCTTCTCCCTCACCCCACTTCCTCACCACAAGGAAACTGCTTTTTCCCCATACCTCAGCTGTAAATTTGGTAGAAATCTCCCAAAATTTGACTCTGGTCTCTGGGGGGAAATGTGAGAAAACTTTTTTCTCTCCCCCCCTTTTTTTTTTTAAAGAAATGGCCCAGAATTAGGGTAGGAGTGATAGAAATTAGAAAGAACATTGGTTTCAAATATTACATCTAATATTTACTACCTATGTGACCTTGATCATGTCATTGAATCTTTTTGGGCCTCAGTTACCTTATCTGTAGAACATGGTGAGATCCCTTCCAATTATAGACTTATGACCCTATGAATAAAAATAAATAAATAAAAATAATTCTACTGGGAATATGATACATGAATAATCACATGTATATATATTATAAATTATTTTTATTTATTTCATTAAATATTTCCCAATTACATGTAAAATTTTTTAAACAATCACTTAAAATATTTAATTCCAATTTTCTTCCTATCTCCCACCTCTCCCCTTTCCTTGAGAAAGCAAGCACTTTGATTTTGATTATACATGTAGGGTTATATAAAACATATTACCATATTAGCTATGTTGCAACTGAAAAACAACAACCTACAACAAAAAAGAGAAAGTTAAAAAAAGTATATTTCAATATGCATCAGAATTTATCAGTTCTCTCTCTGGAAGTGGATAGTATTTTTCATTATGGGTCTTTTGGAATTGTTATGGATCATTGTTTTGATAAGTCTTTCACAGTTGGTCATCCTTATACTATTGCTGTTAATGTATACAGTGTTCTGCTTCTTCTCTCTTCACGTTGTATGAGTTCATACAAGTTTTCCCTTATTTCTCTGAAACCATCCTGTTTGTCATTTCTCATGGAACAATAGTATTCCATCACAATCATATACCACCACTTACTTGTTCAGTCATTTTCCAATTGATGGGCATCCATCCCTTTGATTTCAAATTCCTTGCCACCATAAACAGAGCTGCTTAATCTTTGTACAAGTAGTTCTTTCCCCTTTGATCTCTTTGGGTTACAGACCTAGTAGTGATCTTGCTAGCTCAAAGGGTATGCTCGTTCAAAAACTCAGTTTTATAGACCTTTGGTCATAGTTTCAAATCTTTTTTCAGAATGGTTGGAATATCTTACAACTCTGCCAACAGCACATTAGTGTCCCATTTTTTCCAAATCTCCTCCAGAATTTGTTATTGTCTTTTTCTGCCGTGTTAGCTAATATGATGGGTGTGGGGTGGTATCTCAGAGTGATTTTAATTTGCATTTCTCTTATCAATAGTGCTTTAAAGCATTATTTTTCTTGTGATTATTGATAGCTTTGATTTCTTTTTCTGAAAAATGCCTACCCATATCCTTTGACTGTTTATCAACTGGAGAATGGTTCTTATTTTTTATAAATTTGACTTAGTTCCCTATGTAGTTGAGAAATGATGCCTCTCTCAGAGAAACTTGTTGCAAACTTTACCCCCAGTTTTCTGTTTTCCTTCTAATTTTGGCTGCATTAGTTTTGTATGTGCAAAAGCTTTATCATTGCATGTAATTAAATTTATCCTTTTGGTTTTCCATCATCTCCTCTATCTTTTTTTGGTTATAAACTCTTCCCTTATCCATAGATCTGACAGGTATACTTTTCCACGCTCCCCTAGTTTACTTATATCACCCTTTATGTCTAAATCATTTATCCATTTTGACCTTTTCTTAGTATTCAATGTGAGATGTTGGTCAGTGTCAGGGATGGGAAACCTGTGGTCTTGATGCCCTCTAGGTCCTCAAGTGTGACCCTCTGCCTGAACCCAAACTTCACAGAGCAAAATGCCCTTCTCAGGGCCACCCACCAACTCAGTTCAGGCCTTTATGACTTCTTGCCTTAGACCATTGTATTGGTCTCCTAACCGATCTACTTGCCTCAAGTACCTCTCCACTTCAATCCATCTTCACCTTAGGGTGTGACCATGTTATTGTCCAACTCAATAAATTCTAGTAGTTTCTTATTGACTCTAGGATAAAATACAAACTTTTCTGGTTCCTTGAACCTCTCATAACCTCTCTTTCCAGCTTCATTGTACATTACTCTCTTCCCCTATTCTATTATCAAGACAAATGGACCTTGTGTAGTTTCTCACACATGACGTTCCATCTCTTGTCTGAGTGCCTTTTACAGAGACACTTTCCTCAGAATATACTACTTCCTAAAAGATGCAGCTTAAGTACTGCTTTCGGAATGACGCCCTGAAGTCTTCACTCATGTTCCAGACTGCTAGTGCCCTCTCTTCCCCATGATTTGTATTTATTCTACATATACTTATATATGTACATGCTGACTCCCCAATAGAGTTGAAACTCCTTGAGAGCAGGGATTGTTTATTTTGAAAAAATAATTGCATCCTAGACACAGTGCATGCTATATTGTAGGCCCTTAATAAATGTGTATTAATTAATTGATGGAGAAGGTATCATTTGAATTGAGCTTTATGGGATATTTTAGAAATTTTAGGAATAGGGAATAATGTAAGCAAAACACAGAGATGGGAAAGTGTGGCAAGTAAATGGAAAATATGGTTTGGTAGGAGAAAAAAGTATGTGGAGAGTAATACTATAAAATAAAAACTGTAAAGATAGAGCAATCCCCGATTTTGAAGGGCCTTGAATAGTCAGTCAATAAGCTCCTACTTTACACCAGGCATTATGCTAAGCCCTGGGTACAAAGAAAGGTAAAAGACAGTCCCTACCCTCAAGGAGTTCACAGTCTAATGGAGGAGACAACATGCAAATGATTATATACAGGATAAATTGGAAATAATCAACAGAAAAAGCACTAGAGTTAAGGGGAAATAGGAAAAATATCCTGTAAGAGGTAGGAGTTTAGCTGGGACTTGAATGAAGCTAGGGAAGCCAGGAGGCAGAGACAAGAAGGGAGAGCATTCCAGACATAGGAAACAGACAATGAAAATGCCCAGAGTATAGAGATGAAGTGTCCTGTTGGGGCAAGAGCAAAAAGGCTGGTGTCACTGGATTGCAGAGTAGGTGCTGGTGGAGGAAAAGTGTAAGTAAGATACAAGAAGATGGGAAAGGTGGGGAAGGGATGCATGGTGGGTTATGAAGGGCTTTGAATGCCAAGCAGAAAATTTTACATTTGCTTTTGGAGGCTATAAGGAGTCACTGGAGTTTACAGAGTAGTGAACCAGTTTGAATTTTAACCAGTAAGCAATAGGGAATCATTGAAAGATTTTGTTTGTAGGAGTAATAGGACCATATCTCTGCACAGGGGGGCTTATTTGGCTTCAGCGTGACAAATTAATGAATGAAAAAAGGAATGAATATGTATTATGTGCCTTTATGTGCCCATGCTGTTATAAGTACCAAAGATGAAAACACTATGGTGAGAGAGCCTCCTACCCTTGAGGAACTTATGCTCTAATAAGGAGATGTACTCTATTATGGGGAATGAGGCCAGGAAGGGAGCTTTGATATGGGGAATCCCAGGGATAGTGAGTCGAACAATAGGGAAGCTGATTGACACATATTTTCCAACATTAATGGTAGCATTAATTTGATGACTGTTCCCAGAGCAAGAATGAGAGGTAGAAAGTGGAGTAGGAGTAGGCAGATGGCAAGATGCCTTCTCAGAGTAATATCTATTTTCCTGGTGGAATACCAAGAGGAATGTGCAAGATCATCTGGGGCAAGTTAGATATAGTGAGTTAAATGATTTTTCTTTCACTCACCCACTACTCTGGATAGCTCAGTTCCAGGGCAGAGTGGCAAAAGATAGATGTAGAGGGGAAAGAATCAGGGCAGGAAAATCTTTTGGGAAACTATTGCAAGAGATCATGTGAGTTGTACTGGGACTATAAGGGTAGTGGTAGTCAAAATAGAGAAGAGACAAATTTCAGAGATATTTTAGGAATAGAAAGCAGAACTTGGTGATGGATTTTTTGTGAAGGATGAGGGAGAGGAAAGGATCACATAGACAACTGAAGATGGGACCAGAGGATTATGGATTCCAACCATTTCATTTTACAGATGAGAAAATGAAGGCCAAGAGAGGTCAAGTGATTTATCTAAGGTCACATAGTGTCACAGACAAGATTGGAGCCCAGGTTTCTGACACCAAATTACCTGGGTTAATGATGGTGCCACATAGATAAACAGTGAAGTCAGAAAAAGGAACAGGCTTTGGGAAAGGGTGATAAACTTGGTTTTGGACATAGTTTGGAATTTGATGAATACCTAGACTATAGAATAATTAGTAATGGATGAATGTGAAACTAGAGAGATGTCTCTAGTGGAATAGCTTAGGAATTTTTTCTTGGTTGTGTGTTGGTCAGCACTTTTATCAATTGATTGAAAGCTAAATGTCAAGAATCAAATGTGATAACACAAAAGTAGGAGGGATATCTAATAACTTACATAATAGAAAAATGACCAATAAAATATCAAGAGACAAGCATTTATTAAGTACCTACTGTGTAATAGGTACTTAGATATAAAAATAGTAAATGAAATAAGAGGAAGGATTCTGGTGGGAAAGGAGGAAATGGGCACTGAAGCACCTATTATGTGCCAGGGACTGTGCTAGGCACTCAAGATATGCAGTAAGTGAAACAAGGGGAAAGGGGTTCAAAGGAAAGTAATAAGCATTTATTAAGCACCTACTATGTGCTAGGCACTGTGCTAAGTAAGCACAATGATAAGATAAATATTATCTTATATGATCCTCATCACAATCTGGGAGATTAGTGCTGTTATTATTCATTCACATTTTACAGTTGAGGCAACTGAGGCAAACTGGGGTTTTTAAGTGACTTGCCAAGAGTCACACAGCTAGTAAGTGTTTGAGGTTGGATTTGAACTCAGGTCTTTCTAACTACCAATCCAGTGTTTTATCCCCTGTACCACCAGTTGCCTCATAATCCCAACTCACAAAAAATACAATTCCCCATTGCTATCAATAAATTGGAATGATTATCCAAATCAAGCAAGAATTTTTTTTTTTTTTTGCTTTTTGGAGGGCAGTTGGGGTTAAGTAACTTGCCCAAGGTCCCACAGCTACGTTTTTGTTTGTGTGTGTTGTGTCTGAGGCTGGATCCGAACTCAGGTCCTTCTGACTCTAGGGCCGACGCTCTACTCACTGCACCACCTAGCTGCCCCCAAGCAAGAAAAATTAATAATAACAAATATTAAATCCAATTTTTTGGTTCACAAGATCAATAACTTAAAAGTATAGTTGGGAGGCATGGCTAGATAATAGTTCATTTAAGAAAAACCTGGGAGTTTGAATGGACTTCATACTCAATATGAATGAATAGTATACCATGAAAACTCCCCTCTCACCAAAAAATTAAATGCAAAGTGAAGGTGAAGATAGCTTGGCTATCCTCTGCCCTGGTCAGGTCACATTAATATACTATCTCCTATCCTGGCACTACCTTAAAAAACATTAATGAAGTGGAATGTTTCCAGGATAGGGTCATAGTGATGGTGGAAATATACCATATGGAAATGTACCATACAAAGATTCATTGAAAGATTAGAGGATGTCTAATCTGAAGAAGAGAATATTTTTGGAGAGAAATGATTGCATGTGAGAGAAGGTGTAACCAGACTCTGGAATGTAGTTGCACAGACTTATGCGAACTGTAGTTGAAGGGGGAAACACAAATAGCTCTAAGCGGTGCACAATTGCTGGAGCATTAGAGGTAAAAGATGGAGATGGAGAGATGGACTAAGTTTTATTCCTTTGAACTGATATCATCTCACCTGCCAGGACTCTGATGTCAGAAGCTGCTATTGATCTCAGGAGATAGCTGGGTCACTGTCTCGTAGCTTCTAGGATTTTGAAGAGAGAGGAAACTGACTATTGTAGTTTGAGAAAGCTGTGAAAGCCTCTCTCATCTCTTTGCCTACATATTAGATGATTTACCCCAAGATTTCTCCCCTGCCAATTGTCCTTTGAGTGTATGTGGAGGAGAATGGCATAAAATAAATTTGGAAAGATAGGGAAATCTCAGATTTTTGAAGGGCTTTGAATAATCAGTCAGTAAAAAACAAACAAAAAAACCACACTTATTAAGCTACTATGTGCCACTAATGTGTTTATAATTTGGCAGATATACATGTATGATTGATTATAAACATACTATGACTCAAGTCAATTAATTGCTTATCTACAGGGAGAGTGCTATGGAGGAAGTTAGTGACTAGTTTGGTATGCAAAGAGATCAAGAGGACAGAGATGTACTGCTCTGTTAAAACATTAGGATTTTCCATGTTAGTGGAACCAAATAAGAGAGGGTCCTAAATTTTTGATTTTACTAATAACTCTTATAAGCTCTTAAATAGCAGAAATATGGCTTTGGGTCCTTTTACTCTTAGGTTATAGAATCACCAGAAGGTCAGATTCAGTTGGCATAAAGTGCCAGGGCCAGCTGCTGGTTCCAAAGGATTATATTTATTTCATTTCTCCTCCAAGGACAGAACTAGGACCAATGAGTGGAGACAGATTTTAGTTTGTAATAAAGAAAAGCTTCCTAAAATTAAGGCCACTTAAAAATTGAATGAATGATCTTATAAGAGAGTTCCCTGTTACAGGAGAGGTCTTTAAAAAGAGATTAGATGAATACTTGTTAGGTATGTTTTAGAGAAAATTTCTGTTTAGGTCCAGGTGTAGATTGTACATGAAATTATGAATCCATCATATATAGCTTATTCATTTTAGTATACATTAAGTTTAAGATGGTAGTATCAGCATTGTCTTTTTAGTCTGTATCCACCTTTAAAACCCACTTACTTTTTCTGTCGTATTTTAAAATATTTCATGAATACTTACTTTTTCTTTCCTCTCCCCTGCTTTTTTTTGGGTATCATTATTACTAACCCTTCTCTATCTCCCTCAATTTTTCCTCCACCAAATAAAAGTAGAGCCAAGCAAAACAAATTTGAGTTGTAATGGTCATGTCTGGAAATGCATCTGTCATTCTACACCTAGTTTATTACTTCTCTATGCAGAGGTGGGATGCACATTTCATTATCTGTCTTCTGGAGTTAGGACTGGTCAATGCATTGACCTTTTAAAGTTTTCCTTTATGATGTTATGGTCAGCAGATAAATTCTGGTTCTGCTCATGCTTCACTTAGCTATAGTCCTTGAATACCATATAAAATAAACTAGGTATAAAAATAAGAACGTTTCCCTGAATAATTAAATGGTGACACTTCACCCTTCCACTATCACTTTAAGGTGCACAGGTAGATGAAGAAACAGAGGACACTAAAAAGTCTTAGTGCCAAATTCTCATTTTGATATCATTGGACTGAAAGGAGATGGGGCTCTCAAGTCCTGGACACTCTTAGGGAATGGAGGCTTTCCACCCCAAGACCTACTGCTACATGTGAAGAAATTACCTACTTTGCCCTGCACTACTGAACAATATGGGAGAACAACAAAAATTCTTTTTCTTTTATTTTTTTTGCTTTTTGGAGGGGCATTTGGGGTTAAGTGACTTTCCCAAGGGCACACAGCTACTAAGTGTTAAGTGTCCAAAGCTGGATTTGAACTCAGGTCCTCCTGACTCCAGGGCTGGTGCTCTATTCACTGAACCACCTAGCTGCTCCCCACAAATTCTTTACCTCTGTTTCATCATTAAGGCCCCTGAGAGATAATTGCTGCCTCAATGGAAGGCAGAATCTATTCTGCCCATGCCCATCCTTATTGTGTGAACCATCAACAATGCTTCAGACTGCTGTAACCACCCAGGTAAGATGCAAACTGCTGCTGACACCAATGCACCTACCCTCCACTACCTTTGGCATCACTGGGATTCCAATCCTGGCCTGTTTGAGGACTGGAAGGCCTCTAAACTATGGCCAAATGAATGGCTACTGAGAAGAGGCTGTTTTCTCTGCCTTGTTTCACTGATCCATCTAAGAAAAACAATAATATTTAAGCTCTCCACAACCATCTGGCACCAAGACACTAGGCCTCTCTCCATTAGGAACCCGTCCAGGATCAGAGTCGCAGACGCTAAACCAAATCAGGAGCCAAGTGTATGTTTTGTGTACAAGACCATACATCTAGATAAAGAGGGGACTTTGAAGATCATCCAGCCAAATCTCCCGTACTATAGAGGGGGATACTGAGGTCTAGAAAGGTTGTGATAAGGGATAATAAAATAGCATAGTTTTCAAACTCAGGTCCTTTAATTCCAAATCCAGCATGCTGCCCAATGCACCCCAATATTTTTCCTTTGTGTAGAGTGCATCAGCCTCAATTATTTTGAGAAGAGACAGAAGTATATTGATAGTGAGTTCATTCAAGCCCCAGAGACCTGATCTGTAGGTATTTACCATCAAACATCTTACCTGATCTTCCTACAGCCTCAATCTTTTTTCCCCTAGTGTTTAAAGAGATAACAGACTGGTGTTGCCTTCTTAACATTATAGGAACATGAAGATGGGAAGTAGGGTAGAGATTAGGGGGTGGGGCTGGAAATCCCAGTCTACTGATATTTCCCTCAGGCAAAATTCCATTCCCTCATTTCCCTCCACACCAAAATCAATCCCTTCTATTCAGAGTTACTATCTGCTGAGAAAAAAAAAATTAAGAGAAAACTGAATCCTTCTCCTACTATCATTTCCCACACTCCATGCCCCATCCCAATTCCACTGTACCCCTTCCCAGTTCCTATCCTTCTCAACCCTTTTCATTATTTGTATCCTCTTGAATCTCTGTTCTATATTTAGACCTCTATCTTAGAACTCTTCATTTCTCAACTCATGGAAACCTGGCTGCCTTAGGAAGCCACTGCATCCTTGGACACTCTTTTCAGTACCTGGTACTCTTTCTTTCATGCTTCCCAACATACTGCCAGAAGGAGGGGTAGGCGTATTCCTTACTTATCACTATTGCTTTCAGACCCAAACTCTGTTGCTTTCACTCATCAATTTTTTCCACTGTGTCTCCTTCTGTCTTTTTTACCCTGCCCTCCATTCTTTTTTCTTTCTCAAAGAGTTCAGCACCTGGATTCATATTCCTTTCTAAATAAGCTTTTATATTCATGCCTATTTTTTATGCATACTTTACTATTTTCTGTTACACACTGACCTGGGAGTGTATCAGATTCCTTAGCTCCCATAACCTATACCTTCATTCCACTTTAACCACATAAAGGGATGATCATACCTTAGATCTCACCACCAACTGTAATTATTCTGCCTTGATAAATCTGAGCTCTGAAATTTCTCTGTGATTATAATTTTTTTTAAGCAATTGGGGTTAAGTAACTTGCTCAAGGTTACACGGCTAGTCATTATTTGTGTGTGGGTGCTCATTTTCTGAGGCCGGATTCGATCTCAGGTCATCCCAACTCCGAGGCCGGCGCTATTACTCACTGCGCCACCTAGCCGCCCCGATTATAATTTTTATCTTTTTATATCTTCCTCTACCTCATCTTCCTCTTCACTAAGACCTGCAGTCTCTTAAACCATCCCCCCTTTCTCTCAGGGCCACTGTTCTGACTTAATTTTACCTCTTCATAGTCTCGAGCCTATGGTTACTTTGTTAAACTTTTCACCATCTTCTGCCTTTGAATTTTTTGCCCCTCTCCTCTACCTACACCCACATCTTACCAAAACCCAACCCTGGCACTCCTTCCCTATATGTGTATCCTCTGTTTCTACTTGTTCTGCTGAATGCCATTGAAGGAAGCCACCAAATATGCTGATTATGCTTGCTACAAATTAAATTATGCAATCTCAACTACTGCTCAGCAACATTTTTATTTTTCCCTTTTCAACTTTCTATCACATTTCCTGTGGCAGCTGTTTGAAACCTTTTCTTTTCTCCTGAGATCTCATTCCAATTTCAACTTTCCTCTCTCATCAGAGGTCCCAGTTTCCTGTTTTACTGAGAAAATTGAGGCCATCTCTTCTGAGTTCTCCCTTCTACCCTATCCCACACCCACAAGCTTTTCTGCTTTATCATTCACATTCTCTCTTTTACACCAATTACTGAGGAAGTAGTAGTCCTTCTTGCTAAGACAAACCCCTCAAAATTCATGTGAAGATTAGGAGATAAGAGGCCTGCACTAAAGCCCCAGATAGAGGTTGGCAAGCTTTGAGTTGACTTCTAGTCTAGCTCTGAGAGTCTGTGGATAGCTTATATGTATAGAGGTGTGCAAATTAGCTTGTAAAAAAGAAAACAATTACATTTATTGACTTATCCAATAAACAACTTTTTACAGCTTTATAATTTTCAACTTTTTATACCTTAACAAACAACATGCAGTAAGTCCTTTTGCAAGACATACTTGTTTCACAACATTTGTCATTGAATTAATAAGATTTGGACACATATGTTTTAAATTCTTCATCATAAAACCATTCTTTTTACCATATTGAATAGTAAGCACACCTTTGATGGCAATAGTCCATTTTCCCATGTCTTGATTATAGTCCCTAGATTTTCTTTTTTAAAAAATAATATTTTATTTTTTCCTCAATTGCATGTTAAAATAATTTTTAACATTTTGAAAAAAAGTTTTGAGTTCCAAATTTTATCCTTTCCCCTTCCTCCTTTCGTCCCTTCCTAAGGTGGCAAGCAAGTTAATATAGGTTATACATATGCAATCGTGTAAAACATTTCCTTACTGATCATTTGGTATAAGAAGACTTGAAAAAAAAGAATGAAAGAAAAGAAAGTGAAAAATAGCATGCTTTAGTTTGTAATCTATCAATTTCAGTTCTTTCTCCAGAGGTGGACAGCGTGCTTCATCATGAGTCCTTTGGGATTGTCTTGGATTATTGTATTTCTTTCTTTTTTTTCCTTTTTGGAGGGCAATTGGGGTTAAGTGACTTGCCCAAGGTCACATGGCTACCTTTTTTATGAAGTGTCTGAGGCCGGATTTGAACTCAGGTCCTCTTGACTCCAGGGCCAGTGCTCTATTCACTGCACCACCTAGCCGCCCCTTGGTATAGTCTTGAATAAATGAAAAAGTAAATTTCTTTGCTAAAATTATCTTTTTTTTGATCTGTAGTGCTCCAGAATCTTTGTATTATTTTGAAATACAAAACAAATAAAAGATTTTGTATTGTCTTTTTTAAAAAAAATTAATTTATTAGTTTAGTTTCAGTTAACAAGATTCAATTCCATAGTTCCTTGATTTTCAGATTTCCTTTGCTTCCCTCCCCCCACCCCCCACTACCGCATATAGTCCAGTATAGGATCTGCAAATACATTCATATTAGACATTAGTCCAATTACAAAGGTGTATTGTACTAGGTGGGATGAAAAATGGTAAAGAAGAAATAAAACCAAACAATGAAAAGAAAAAGATCAATTAGTTTGCTTCCATCAAGATTCAAGCTCAGTCCTTTCTAGTTATATCTCTGGATGTCGCATTTCTTTCTTTCACGGTCTTTCGGGATTGACTTATATCACTGCATTGCTGAGAAGAGTCCAGTCTGTCATAGTTGGTCATCACACATATGAAGTGTCTGTGATTGTATACAAATTTCTTCTGATTCTACTCTTCTCGCTCAGCATCAGTTTGTATAAACCTCTCCAGGTAAATATGAAATCTGTCTCCTCCTCGTTTCTTATAGCACAATAATATTCCATTACATTCATAGACCACAACTTGTTTAGCCATTCCCCAATTGATGTGCACCCCTTCAGTTTCCAATTCTTTGCAACCACGAAAAGAGCTGCTATAAATATTTTGGTACATTTGGGTCTTCCTCCCATTTCTATGATGATCACTTTGGGATATAAACCTAGAAGTGGTATTGCTGGGTCAAAGGGTTTTGTATTGTCTTGCAAGACAAAAAATGGCAAGCATGATTTTTTTCTTTATAGCAGTTCTTTTCACTATTTTTCCAACTTCAGCAAGCCTGTGCTACACTAATAGAGGAATCAAATACAATCCCTACAGCTTCCAGGTTCTTCTGAGTATAATTGTTTATATTCTGATGATTGATCTGTTTGTTTAGCAGCAATAATCTGACAGTTTTTATGATTTTCTTTTATTATTTTTCTACAGAAAAATATCTTTTGTGCTTCAGGGATATTGACACTTTCATTATAGGTTTGAATAATTCTTGGAATACTTGGTTTTCCTGTATCAAAAAATATGGCAATGTCTTTAACAGTCACTGAAGTGTGCTCTTTAAGAGCACTTTGTGGGTTTCCTTGTAGTAATGTTCATTCTTAAAAACCACAGAATTAAAAACAACAAAAGAAGACACAGAAAAATAAATTTATTGCATGGAATCCAGCCCTTAGCTGACAGAGAATTAAAAAAAATGGTGAAACAAACTCAATCTGATATCATTGGGTCAAGGTGAAGCATTTTAAGTCATCCTGGTGTCAATAGAAGCACACATATAGGACAACTGCTGACACAAGAAGTTATATTTAAACTATTGCCATCCCAAGCTATTTGCGTATCAACTGTAAGCTTTGGAAGAGAGGAATAGGACTAGAGGGCAGGGTATTTGTTTTACTTTGCTGTTGTCTCCTCTCTTTTTAGATATTGTGCATAATTGATACTTTAAAAAAATTAATTTATTAGTTTAGTTTCAGTTAACAGGATTCAATTCCATAGTTCTTTGATTTTCAAATTTCCTTTACTTCCCTCCCCCCTCCCCACACGACAGCATATAGTCCAGTATAGTATCTGCAAATGCATTCATATTAGACATTATTCCAATTACAAAGGCGTATTTTACTAGGTGGGATGAAAGATGGTAAGGAAGAAATAAAACCAAGCATTGAAAAGAACAAGATCATTTAGTGTGCTTCCATCAGGATTCAGGCTCAGTTCTTTCTAGTTATATCTCTGGATGGCGCATTTCTCACTTTCTTGAGTCTTTCGGGATTAACTTATATCACTGCATTGCTGAAAAGAGTCCAGTCTGTCATAGCTGGTCATCACAGATATGGTATGTCTGTGATTGTATACAAATTTCTTCTGATTCTACTCTTCTCGCTCAGCATCAGTTTGTATAAGTCTCTCCAGGTAATTATGAAATCTGTCACCTCTTCGTTTCTTATAGCACAGTAATATTCCATTACATTCATATACCACAACTTGTTTAGCCATTCCCCAATTGATGGGCACCCCTTTAGTTTCTAATTCTTTGCAACCACAAAGAGGGCTGCTATAAATATTTTTGTACATATGGGTCTTTTTCCCACTTCTGTGATCTCTTTGGGATATAATCCTAGAAGTGGTATTGTTGGGTCAAAGGGTATGAAATTATTCATAATCCTTTGGGCATAATTCCAGATTGCTCTCCAGAATGGTTGGATAAGTTCACAACTCCACCAGCAATGTATTAGTGTTCCAATTTGTCCACATCCTCTCCAGCATGTGTCACTTTCTTGTTTTGTCATCTTAGCCAATCTGATTGGAGGGATGTGGTATCTCAGGTTGTTTTGATTTGCGTTTCTCTAATTAATAGTGATTTAGGCATTTTTCATATGATTATAGATATTTTTAATTTCTTTCTCTGAAAACTGCCTGTTTATATCCTTTGACCATTTATCAATTGGTGAATGACTTGTATTCTTATAGATTTGACTCAGTTCTCTGTATATTTTAGAAATGTGTCCTTTATCAGATACATAGGTTGTGAAAATTCTTTCCCAATTTCCCACCTCCCTCTTGATCTTGGTTACATTGGCTTTGTTTGTACAGAAGCTTTTCAATTCAATGTAATCAAAATTATCCATTTTGCATTTTATAATGTTCTCTAATTCTTGTTTGGTCCTAAAGTCTTCCCCTCTCCACAAATCTGTCAGGTAAACTATTCCTTGCTTTCCCAAATTGCTTACAGTATCATCCTTTACACCTAGATCATGCACCCATTTGGACTTGATTTTGGTATATGGTGTTAGATAATGGTCTATGCCCAGTTTCTGCCATACTGTATTCCAGTTTCCCAGCAGTTTTTGTCAAATAGTGCATTCTTATCCCCAAAACTGGGGTCTTTGGGTTTATCGAACAATAGATTGCTATATTCATTAACTGCTGGGTCTCCTGCACCTAATCTATTCCATTGATCCACTACTCTACACCTCTGCCAGTACCAAGCAGTTTTGATGACTGCTGCTGTATAATACAGATTAAGATCTGGCATAGCTAGTCCACCTTCCCTAGCGTTTCTTTTCATTAATTCCCTTGATATTCTAGACCGTTTGTTTTTCCAGATAAATTTTGTTATTATTTTGTCTAATTCTAGAAAGTAGTTTTTGGTAAATTGATTGGTATGGCACTAAATATATAGTTTAGTTTGGGTAAAATTGTCATTTTTATTATATTAGCTCGACCCAGCCATGAGCAATTGATATTTTTTCAACTATTTAGATCTGCTTTTATTTGTGTGAGAAGTGTTTTGTAGTTGTGATCATATAGATTCTGGGTTTGTTTTGGCAAGTAGATTTCCAAATATTTTATAATGTTTACAGTGACTTTAAATGGGATTTCTCTTTCTATCTCTTGCTGTTGAGTTTCATTAGAGATGTACAGGAATGCTGAGGATTTATGTGGGTTTATTTTATATCCTGCAACTTTGCCAAATTTATTTATTGTCTCTAGTAGTTTTTTACTTGATTCTCTAGGATTCTCTAAGTATATCATCATATCATCTGCGAAGAGTAATAGCTTGGTCACTTCTTTACCTAATTTGATTCCTTTGATTTCTTTTTCTTCTCTAATTGCTACTGCTAGTGTTTCTAGTACCAGATTGAATAAGAGGGGTGATAGTGGACGCCCTTGTTTCACTCCTGATCTTATTGGAAAGACTTCTAGTTTATCCCCATTGAATATAATTCTTGCTGATGGTTTTAAATAGATGCTATCAACTATTTTGAGGAAGGCTCCATTTATTCCTATACTTTCTAGTGTTTTTAATAGGAATGGGTGTTGTACTTTGTCAAAAGCCTTTTCTGCATCTATTGAGATGATCATGTGGTTTCTGCTAGTTTTATTGTTGATGTGCTCAATTATACTGATGGTTTTCCTAATATTAAACCATCCTTGCATTCCTGGAATGAATCCTACCTGATCAGAGTGTATTATTTTTGTGATAAGTTGTTGGAGTCTTTTGGCTAATATTTTATTTAGAATTTTTGCGTCTAAATTCATGAGGGAAATTGGTCTATAATTTTCTTTCTCTGTTTTATCTCTTCCTGATTTAGGAATCAGTACCATATTTGTGTCATAGAAAGAGTTTGGTAGGACTCCTTCTTCACTAATTTTCCCAAATAGTTTGTAGAGTATTGGAATCAATTGTTCTTTAAATGTTTGATAGAATTCACTAGTAAACCCATCTGGCCCTGGAGATTTTTTCCTAGGGAGTTCTTTGATGGCTTGTTTGATTTCTTTTTCTGAGATGGGGTTATTTAGGTAATTCACTTCCTCTTCAGTTAATCTGGGCAACTTGTGATTTTGTAAATATTCATCCATTTCACTAAGATTGTCATATTTATGTGCATACAATTGGGAAAAATAATTCCTCATTATTTTTTTGATTTCCTCTTCATTGGAGGTAGATTCACCCTTTTTATTTTTGATACTCATAATTTGGTTTTCTTCTTTCTTTCTTTTTTATCATATTGACTAAGGGTCTATCAATTTTGTTGATTTTTTCATAAAACCAGCTCTTAGTTTTATTTATTAATTCAATGGTTTTCTTAATTTCAATTTTATTAATCTCACCTTTGGTTTTCAATATTTCTAATTTAGTACTAAATTGGGGATTTTCAATTTGTTCTTTTTCTAGCTTTTTCAATTGCATGTCCAATTCATTGACCTCCCTTCTCTCTGCTTTAATTAAGTATGCACTCAGGGATATAAAACTTCCCCTGAGAACTGCCTTTAGTGCATCCCACAAATTTTGGTATGTTGTTTCATTATTATCATTCTCTTGAATGAAATTATTGATTGTTTCTATAATTTCTTGTTTGACCCACCAATTTTTTAGGATTAAATTGTTTAATTTCCAATTAGTTTTTAGTCTATCTTTCCATGGCCCTTTATTGCATATAATTTTTATTGCATCATGATCTGAGAATGATGCACTTAATATTTCTGCCTTTCTGCACTGGATTGTGAGGTTTTTATGCCCTAGTACATGGTCTATTTTTGAGTATGTACCATGCACTGCTGAGAAGAAAGTAAATTCCTTTTTATCCCCATTCAGTTTTCTCCAGAGATCCATCATATCTAGTCTAAGATTCTATTCACCTCCTTAACTTCTTTCTTGTTTATTTTGAGGTTAGATTTATCGAGTTCAGAGAGGGGAAGATTAAGGTCCCCCACTAGTATAGTTTTGCTATCTATTTCTTCCTCTAATTCCTTTAACTTCTCCTCTAGGAATTTAGATGCTATAGCACTTGGTGCATATATATTAAGTAGTGATATTGCTTCATTCTCGATGGTGCCTTTTAGTAGGATATAGTTTCCTTCCTTATCCCTTTTAATTAGATCTATTTTTGCTTTTGCTTTATCTGAGATAAATATTGCTACTCCTGCTTTTTTTACTTTAGCTGAGGCATAATAAATTTTACTCCAACCTTTTACCCTTACCCTGTGGGTATCCCTTTGTTTCAAACGTGTTTCTTGTAGACAGCATATTGTGGGATTATGTTTTTTAATCCATTCTGCTATCTGCCTCTGTTTTATGGGAGAGTTCATCCCATTCACATTCATAGTAGTAATGACTATCTGTCTCTTCCCCTCCATCCTATTCCCTCCCCTGTTTATGTTTTTGTTTCTTCCTTCTCCCTTCCCCTTCTTGAAGTTTTCCCTTTTGACCACCCCCTCCCTCAGTGTTCCCACCCAGTGATCCCTCTTCTTAACCTACCCTCTCCCCTTATTACTGTTTCCCTCCCTTCTAATCCCCCCTTTAGTCTCCTCTTTTTCACCCCCCCTTACCCTTCTGCTTTCTATAGGACGAAATAAGTTTTTATACTTATCAGAGTGAATTACTCCCCATTTGATTCCAAACCAATGAGAGTAAATTTCAAACATTGCTCCTCTCCCTCCCTCCTTTTCCTCCATTTAATGAATTTATGTGTCTATTCGCATTAAAATCTTAAACTTCACTGATTTAAGTTGATCCCTCTTTGAACCAGAACCAGTGAGAATAGTGTTTGAATGATGTTCCTCTCCCTCTTTCTTTCCACTCTTCTATTGTGCATTTTAATGTCCCTTCAGATGTCATATTTTACCTTTTCCTATCTAATCCTTTCCTTTTTCCCATTACAGTCTCTTTGATCCCCTTAATAGTGTTTTTTTTTTAGACATCAGGTTAGTGCATTCATACCCACACCCTCTATCTAAGTATAACCCTTTTGAAGGTCATGATAATCATAAAGATTTTGAATATTGACAGTTATCAGCTCCACATATAGGGATGTGAACATTTTGCTCTTGTTGCATCCCAAGTAATGAGCGTGTGTTTGTGGGTGTGGGTGTGTGCACTTATGCATGTGTGAGTCTGTGTTTCTCTTGTTTACCTTTTTATGTCTTTCTTGAGTCTTGTAATTGGAGATCAAATTTTCCATTGAGCTCTGGCTTTTTCATCAGGAACATCTGGAAGTCCCTTATTTCATTAAACAACCATCTCCTTGCCTGGAAGATTATGCTCAGTTTTGCCGGGTAGTTAATCCTTGGTTGTAGTCCTAGCTCTCTTGCCCTATGAAATATCAAATTCCTGTCCCTCTGCTCTTTTAATGTAGAAGCTGCTAGGTCCTGTGTGATCCTAACTGTAGTTCCTCGATATTTGAATTGTTTCTTTTTGGCTGCTTGTAGAATTTTTTCTTTAATCTTGTAATTCTGGAATTTGGCTACTATATTTCTTGGAGTTTTCAGTTTGGGATCTCTCTCAGGAGGAGTCTGGTGAATTCTGTCAATAGTTATTTTATCTTCTGATGCCAGGACCTCAGGACAGTTTTCTTTGACAATCTCTTGGAGGATGTTGTCTAGGCTGCTTTTTTCATCATGGCTTTCTGGTAGACCAATAATTCTTAGGTTGTCTCTCCTGGATCTGTTCTCTAGGTCAGTTATTTTTCCAGTGAGATATTTTACATTTTCTTGCAATTTTTCTATCGTCTTGTTTTGTTTGATTGACTCTTGCTGCATCATAGAGTTCTGAGCTTCAATTTGATTGTTTCTAATTTTTATCGAATTACGGTCTTCAGTTATTTTTTGAAGTTCCTTTTTTAGGGAGGTATTTTCTCCAATTACTTCACTGAGATGTTTTTCCAAGTTGGTCACTGCCTCCCTGATTTGGTCTTTAAAATTTTTCTTAAGCTCCTCCAGGAATGCTATTTGGGCTTGAGACCAGATTATGTTTCCTTCTGTGGTCTCAGGTGTGGGTAGAGAGTCTATATTGTCCTGTGTATTTTGTTGTTCTTGCCCTGCATAGTATGCTCAAATAGACTTTTTTGCCTTCCCCTTCTCCTTCTCAGCTTCTTTTTTTCCCATTGTGACTTCCTGTTTCTTAGTTTCTCAGGCTATGAGTTTAGGGCCTGATCCTTGACTTTGAATACCTCTGGGTGGCTAGTTTATGGCTAAGTCAGGGAAGTCAATGAGGGATGTAGATGAGTAGGTATGGGTGCCTCTGATCACTTCAGATTTCTGCCTCTATACCCCTGGGCTATGAGTAGGCTTTTGTTGGTAAGGAGAGGTGGGGCTTGTTGGGACCCCACCCTCTCTTCTCTTCATACTCAGGGCTGTCTCAGTTACACCCCTTCTTGGAGACTCTCAAACCTGGGGCTATTTCCATTAACTTGGGATTTCACTCTGGGTGGGAGACTTATCTTTGGGTTTTCTGCTTCATGAAGGAGGGATGGGAGGATCTGAGCAGCTAGAATTTACTTTGCCATTCCAGCCCCTGTATTATACAGGCAGGCAGTTTCTAAACTTCCAGGCTGGGGGCCAAATGCAGCCAGAGAAGCTGCTCTTTCCACTGAGGGCCCAACTCTCCTACCTGGCTCCAATGATTCTACCCGTCCGAGAGATGACTGTGATTCGTCCTCGGTAAGTCTGCAGGCTGGGGCTTTTGCTCTCTCTGGTGTAGTCTGCTTGTCTGCTCTTAGGTCTGGGCTGTGCAGACCCCACGTGCTCTGCGCTCGACCAGTCCGGACACACTGGGCAACCTCCTGGGCTGGACTCTGCCACACTTCGTCTTCCAGTGGGCTCCGTCACTCTGGATTCCACTCAGATTCACCCTTTGAACCTTAGTGACCGAGGAGCTCAGCGAGGTTACTGCTTCCTTTCCGCCATCTTGGCTCCTCCCCCGACACTTTTTACTTTAAGAAAAGGAGATTGATTCTTTATAATCTAGCCTTACAAATAACCACCTACTCAGGGGAACAACAGTTTATGTCAGGTTTTTGTGGGCTGATAAAGAAGAACCATGACCTGGTGGGCATTAAATTTTTATCTGCATAGCTTTTTCAATCTCTTCTCTGCCACAGTTGACTTTGTCAGTACACTTTTACTGAGACTGGTCTACTTAGGTTAAAAAAAGACTCCAAAGAAATTACAAGGGCTCATTCTCCTTCTCCTCTTGGATTATTCTCCCCTGGTCTAAAATCTCTTACTATTAAAGCAATTTCTTAATTCAGTATAAATGTTCCATGGTTCAATTTTTGTCTCTTTTATGGTTATCCTTCTGGGCCTCTCTGAAGAATCCTTCTTCTTCCTAATACTTGTAAAAGTTACTCATCTCTCCCTTAGTCATTGTTAAGGCAAGCTTTGCATATTTAGTCATTATAATCCTTCTTCATAAATCAATTCTCCAGTCTTTTAATCACTCTCAGTGCTCCTTAGTACATTACTTTCAAGTTGTTTATTCCTCTGGTGTTAAGGTGCTGGAGCAGAATTAAAATTTTTTTTTATTGATACCTCTTCTTTTTACAGCACCTTAATTTCTCAATATATCTATTCCTCTGCCTAGAGAATCATCCCTTATAATAAAGGTTGAAAAAAGAGAGAAAAAAGTTTAACAAAACTAACACATTAACTGAGTCTGACTAGATATATAATATTCTATACTTATAGCCTTCTACCTTTGGAGGGGAGGCATATTTTCTCATTTCTTCTCCAGGACCAAGTTTTAGGTAATTTTTTTCTTCTGTCTGCAGTGCCTTCTTTGGGTAACCTTATCTACAACTTATACTAATAAGCTGGGTTCCCCAGGAACCACTACTGCAGGTAAGAGGTACTCTGTGTCTCCCTACTTTGAAATTTATATTTCACAAGTCCCTTACAAGTGCTTTCCCCTTTAATAGTCAGACTGTTGACATAGTTACTTGAAAACAAAGGTATTTACAGAAATGGCATAAAAACAGAAGTAACAAAGTAATCTACAAACCTGGGGTATACTTTCCCCAAAACACACATAGAGTTAGTGGAGAGAGTACTCACAAACATGGAATACACTGTTAGAGAGGCACTCATGTGGCCAAAGCAACTCAAATTTCTAATACTATAAAGTCCCAATGTCCTTTTTTTTTCTCATGGTATCTTTATACTGCTTCCCCATGATTGCAGCATTTCTGATGGGCAGGCGTCCCTAGGCCTGCTCCTCTTTGAAGTTCAATTAAATTCTCTAGCTGGATTCTCCATGCTGGCTCTCTTCCAGATGTGGCATCTCCTCCTAGGCAAGTTGTAGTACTGTAAGTCACCATTACCAAAGGGTAATTACCAAAGATTCTTAAGATCCGAGTTTTTCCTCCATAATTGGTTCTCTTCTCAACTATCAGAGATAATTCTCTGCTCAGAGATTGCTTATGTATTTTATGAGATCACTGGTGTGTGACTGATCCTTTGGTCAGTCAACTGCCTAGCCCTCCAATAATTCCATCAAGTTGATTGAGGAACTCTATACTTTCTAAAGCAGTAAGACAAAATTTGGGACTTTACCTAGTTTGTTGGATTTCTATTTAAATTGACTTGATTCTCCTTGTGACTATGGACAGTAAAGCATCCTAATCATTTTTTTTTTTGGTGAAATTGGACCTCCATTCATAATTGTTGCAGAGGGCTATTGAAAATGTTTTGTCTAGATCTCCATTTGGAATGCCAAATATGTGGCATAGGCTCATGGAAAATTTTGAGTATGTTATGTGTTGTAGGAACTCAGAGTTATTTCACCATTGATTTTTCTTGTGAAGGTGGGTAAATAACTTTTTGTCAATATCAGATCCTATCTCTCTCTTGGGAGCTTTAGAGAGACCAGCTTTTACCTCTGAAGGTGAAAGCTTGATTTTCTCTTCTTTATTGTTTTATTGGGGCAGTCCTTGGCAAGAACCAAAATGGGAAGTAATCTATGAGAATTTCATAAAAAATGGTATTTGTTTGTTAAATTGTATAACCATATACTTGGGGGTTAGTGTAACCCCCAGACCCATTTGCTATATTAAGTAGGTCTGATTTTCCTGGAAGATGGTTCATTTTCAGATTGTTCAAGAATTATGCCACACAGATGAGACTCCTTTGGACAAATTACTGGGAAGAAAGTAATCAAAAGGATGATTCTCGAGTCTCCTCAAATTTCTAGAAAGCTATACAGAATCAGGGCTATGGACAAATTTACCATTTGGTTGGTTAGGGACAGCAAATATCACAATTCATCTTAGGGAGAAAATGACTGGGTACAATTGATCAAAACACCCCTGAATAATTGATTTCCTCTAGTACAGTTGATGAAATTATAGAAATTTAGGGGTAGGTAGCATAGAGGAGGTATTGAACTCTTTTTTTTTTAAACAAATGCTTTATTAACTTCTGTTTTACATCATTCATTTCCACCAGATTTTGAGTTACAATCATTCCCCCCCTCCCGTTATTCCCCTACCCAACCTCCCAGAATAGCAGTCCCACAAGATATTGCTTCCTCCAATCTGCTCTCTCCCATACCTTCTCCCATACCCCCTTCGACTTTTCCATTAGAAGGTGAATCTTTGTGTCCCAATGCCTGCACATCTTATCTCCCAATTATAAGCAAAAGAGTATTAATAATAGTATTTATATATATTTGAAACATTTAATGTTAAGACCTCAAATTTCAGATCCATTTCCTTCCTCCCTTGTCACCCATTCCCTCTGGGGAGATAAGTAATTCAGTATATGTTGTACATATCTAGCTATGCAAAACATTATCATAGTAGATATATTTTACAAGGCTGCTTATAATTCCCTCCCACTCATCCCACCCCCCACCTGGTCCATTCCCTACATGATCCTGTCCCTCTTCTATAGTGGGTATTCCAACCTCCCCTCCCCGCAAGGATGCCCTCCCATCCATCATCCCTCCTCTCATATTCATATGAGAGGTCATATGTATTCATATGACCACACACCCCCTATTCTGTTGCAGGTTGAGATATCCCATTTAGTATGTATGTCATTCTCTCCCTGAACCAAATTCAATGAGAATGTGGTTTTGCCTTTTTTGCCTTCCTATTCTCCCCCTCCCTTGCAACCACTTCCCCTTGCTTCTTCTACATGAGATAGTTTACCCTACCCTGTCTCTCCCCATCTCCTCTTTCCACTTTCCTCTCTCACCTCATAGTTTCATCTCTTGAGTATTCTCCCTTCCCAACAAATTCAACCTATGCCCTCTATCCATATATAATTGTAACCATATACACACACATTCACATATGTATTCATATGACCACACACCCTTCTTCCATTATTTTCATAGTGAGAAAGATATCATCAATCACAGTTATTGCTTTTCCATATAGGAATGTAAATAGTTCAACTTTGATAAGTTCCTTTTGATTTCTTTTCCCTGATTACCTTCTCAGGCATCTCTTGCTTCTTGTGTCTGAATGTCAAATTTTCTATTCAATTCTGTTTTTTTCCTCAAGAATGCTTGAAAGTCCTTTATTCCACTGAATGACCATATTTTCCCCTGAAACAAAAGACTCAGTTTTGCTGGGTAGGTGACCCTTAGATTCATTCCCAGTTCTTTTGCCCTCTGGAATATCATATTCCATGCCCTTTGATCCCTCAATGTAGAAGCTGCCAGGTCCTGTGCTATTCTGATTGTGTTTCCACAATATTGAAATTGTTTCTTCCTGGCTGCTTGTATTATTTTCTCCTTGATCTGGGGATTCTGGAATCTGGCTATAATATTCCTGGGAGTTTTCTTTTTGGGATCTTTTTCAGGAGGTGATCTGTGGATTCTTTCAACCTCTATTTTGCCCTCTGGATCTAAAACATCAGGGCAATTTTCCTTGAGAATTTCTTGAAGGGTGATTTCTAGGTTCTTTCTTTGATCATGGCTTTCAGGTAGTCCAATAATTTTTAAATTGTCTCTCCTGGATCTATTTTCCAGGTCAGTGGTTTTTCCCATGAGATATTTCACATTGCCTTCTACTCTTTCATTTGTCTGGATCTGCTTAACAGCATCTTGATTTCTCATAAAGTCATTAGCTTCCATTTGCTCCAGTCTAACTCTGAAGGAATGAATCTCCTCAGTGAACTTTTGAGATTCTTTTTCCATCTGGCAAATTTAACTTTTTAAGGCATTCTTCTCCTCATTGCCCTTTTGGGCCTCCTTTGCCATTTGAGTTAGTCTATTTTTTAAGGTGTTGTTTTCCTCAGTCAGGCTGTTGACCCTCATTTCATACTTTTCCTGCATCCTTCTCATTTCTCTTTCCAATTTTTCCTCCACTTCTCTTATTTGATTTTTAAAGTCCTTCTTAAGGTCCTCTATGGCCTGCAACCTGCTTGTGTTTTCCCCTGGGGCTTTGGAACAGGACTTCTGACTTCACAGTCCTTTTCCCGCTCTATGCCCCCAAAATAGGAGTCTAGGGTTGCATTTTTCTGTTTCCTTTGCCTTGGCATGTTGCCACTTAATTACTTGACTTTTGGGCTTGTTGCCACACTATGATTTTAAGGCCAGATAGAGGAATTTTCGTCCCGAACATGTGGGGGGCAACTTCCGTTTCTGGCAAGCTGTAAACCCACCCACAGCTTCCACCCTAGATCACAATCCAGATCCAGGGAGGTTAAAGCAAGAGCGATTACCCCCCAAGACTGATCGCTGGATCTCCCTACAGTTCGCAGGCCAGGAGCTGGAGCTGCCTCTGAAGGTATTGAACTCTTAAGTGAAGTGCAAATATGTTTTTACAATCTATTATATCTTTAGCAGGTATAATAAAGCAAAGCTTGAGGGATTAGTGTGCAGATGTGTAGATCTTTGAAAAAGCAAATCATACCCTCTAAGGAGTGAGTTAAAGCAAAAGACAGCTCCAAGGAGTGCATTTTTTCCAGTGCCCAAAATCAGAAATAATTCTGTTTTAAGAGTTGGCTTCTTCTTTCTTTTATTTTTTTTAAACAAATGCTTTATTAATTTCTGGTTATCATCATTCATTTCTGCCAGATTTTGAGTTACTATTTTTTCCCCATTTTTTCCCCTACCCACCACCCCAGAATAGCAGTCCCACAAGATATTCCCTCATCCAATCTGTTCTCTCCCTTATCTTCTCCCATACCCCCTTCGTCTTTACCATTAGGGCGAGGTTAGTCTCTGTGCCCCAATGCCTGAACATTTTATCTCCCAATTACATGCAAAATAGTATTAATAATAGCATTTATATATATTTGAGACATTTAATTTTAAAACCTCGAATTTCAGATCCATTCCCTTCCTCCCTTGTCACACACTCCCTCTGGGAAGACAAGCAATTCAGTATGTGTTGTACATGTATACCTATGCAAAACATTACCATAGTAGATATATTGTAAAAGACTGCTTATATTTCCCTCCCACCCATCCCACTCCCCACCTAGTCTATTCACTACTTTGATCCTGTCCCTCTTCGATAGTGGGTACTTCCAACCTCCCCTCCCCAGAGAATGCCCTCCCCTCCATCATCCCCCATCTCATCCCCCTTTCCCCTACTCTCTAGCAGCATGAGATATCCCATTTAGTATGTATGTCATTCTCTCCCTGAGCCAGATTCAATGAGAATATGGTTTTGCCTTTTTGCCTTCCTGTTCTTCCCCTCCCCTGCAGTCACTTTCCCTTGCTTCTTCTACATGAGATAGTTTACCCCACCCTGTCTCTCCCCATTTCCTCTTGCCATTCTCCTCTCTCACCTCATAACTTCACCCCTTAAGTATCATCCCTTCCTGCCAAATTCAACCTGTGCCCTCTATCCCTGTATAACTGTAAACATATATATATATATACACATTCACATATGTATGCATATGCCCATATACTCTTCTTCCATTATTTTCATACTGAGAAAGGTTTCATCAGTGACAATTATTGTTTTTCCATGTAGGAATGTAAATAGTTCAACTTTGATAAGTTCCTTTTGATTTCTTTTCCCTGATTACCTTCTCAGGCATCTCTTCCTTCTTGTGTCTGGGTGTCAAATTTTCTATTCAATTCTGGTTTTTTCCTCCAGAATGCTTGAAAGTCCTCTATTCCACTGAATGACCATATTTTCCCCTGAAACAAAATACTCAGTTTTGCTGGGTAGGTGACCCTTGGGTTCATTCCCAGTTCTTTTGCCCTCTGGAATATCATATTCCATGCCCTTCGATCCCTCAGTGTAGAAGCTGCCAGGTCCTGGGCTATTCTGATTGTGTTTCACAATATTGAAATTGTTTCTTCCTGGCTGCTTGTAGTATTTTCTCCTTGATCTGGGGATTCTGGAACCTGGCTATAATATTCCTGGGAGTTTTCTTTTTGGGATCTTTTTCAGGAGGTGATCTGTGGATTCTTTCAACCTCTATTTTGCCCCCTGGATCTAAAACATCAGGGCAATTTTCCTTGAGAATTTCTTGCAGGGTGATTTCTAGGTTCTTTCTTTGATCATGGCTTTTGGGTAGTCCAATAATTTTTAGATTGTCTCTCCTGGATCTATTTTCTAGGTCATTGGTTTTTCCCACGAGATATTTCACATTGCCTTCTAATCTTTCATTTGTTTGGATCTGCTTAACAGCATCTTGTTTTCTCATAAAGTCACTAGCTTCCATTTGCTCCAGTCTAATTCTGAAGGAATTAATCTCCTCAATGAGCTTTTGAGATTCTTTTTCCATCTGGCAAATTCAGCTTTTTAAGGCATTCTTCTCCTCATTGCCTTTCTGAGCCTCTTTTTTTTTTCTTTTTGCAGGACAATTGGGGTTAAGTAACTTGCCCAAGGTCACACAGCTAGGTTTTTGTTTGTGTGTGCATTGTGTCTGAGGCTGGATCCGATTCTGATCCTCTTTTGCCTTTTGAGTTAGTCTATTTTTTAAGGTGTTATTTTCCTCAGTCAGGCTGTTGACTGTCATTTCATACTTTTCTTGCATCTTTCTCATTTCTCTTCCCAATTTTCCCCCCACTTCTCTTATCTGCTTCTTAAGGTCCTCTATGGCCTGTAGCCCACTCATATTTTCCTTTGGGGCTTTTGGAGCAGGATTTCTGACCTCACAGTCCTCCTCTTGTTCCCTGTTTCAATCCTCTTTGCCCCCAAAATAGGAATCTAATGTTGCATTTTTCTGTTTATTTTGTTTCCTTTGCCTAGGCATGTTGTCACTTAATTACTTGACTTTTGGGCTTGTTGCCACAGTAGGACTCTGCTACCAGACAGGGGAGCTTCTGTCCTGAATGTTGGGGTCTTCACAACTTCCGTTTCTGGCAAGTTGGATGCCTACCCCAGACCTCCCCCCAGATCACAATCCAGATCCAAGCAGGTTAAAGCAAGAGTGATTAACCTCCAAGACTGATTGCTGGATCTCCCTACAATTCACAGGCCAGGAGCTGATGCTGCCACTGAAGCTGCAAAATGTCGAGTGTCTCCTCAGCAGCTTCTAGCCCCCAGGGGAGGAAGCCGACACATTCCCCAAATACTGGTCCCAAAGTCCATAGGGCACTAACCTCTTACTTTTTCCTAGGCATGTCTGTGTTGATAATTCTGGAATCACCACAGCTGCTGGTGTTCTGGGGTCCCTCCAGCCGGCTGCTGGCCCAGCCTCCCTGGGGCTAAAACCGCGGCTCACAGGGACCTGGGCTCGGCTCTCCACACTGGGCTGTCTGCTCCCAGAGTGCTGTGCTGGCCCTCCCTGTAGGGCTGCTGGGCCGTCCTCAGCGGGAGGTCAGCTTCTCTGTGTCAGTCTGTGGGTGCTGGGGCTCCAGAAGTTGTTCAGAGTCCCCTTTTACATGGTTTGGAAGAGGTCTGGTGGGAGAGCACCTCGGAAATGCTGTTTCTACTCCGTCATCTTGGCTCCTTCCCCCCAGAGTTCTGGCTTCTTCTTTCATACCTGGCTCGCTTCTTGACTGCCATGGTATACATTTCTTGGAACTATTTTCTGCCTCCAGTCCTGAAACAGTTACAGCATATAAATACTTCTTTGCATTTTATTTAAGACCTCGAAACCTTGTTATCTCTGTTACCTGTCCTGTACCTTCTATATTTGACCAACTAAACTTGGGTTGTATATGGAATTAATTAGTCAGGTATGTTGTAATTAATTCTCTCCATAACCTCCCATATTTGCATGGTACTTTATGATGAAAAAGTGTTTTCCATACATTTTCTTATTTCATTTTTCATAATAACCCATGAGGAAGGCAGGACAGGGTCCTATTACTACCCCTATTTTACAGATGAGGAAACAGATACTCAGTGAGTTGAAGTGACTTGGCCACAGTCACATAGGTGTTAAGTATCAAAATTATGATTCAAATAGAAGCCTGATGTGGCTTGCTAGCTAGATGTGAGGTCTGTGGCACAGTGGATAGAACACTGGGCCTGGAGTCAGGAAGACAAATCTTTGTGAGTTTAAATGTGGTGCCAGATACTTAAGAGCTGTGGTGACCCAGGGCAGGTCACTTAATTCTGTTTGCCTCAGTTTTCTCATCTGTAAAATGAGTTGGAGAAGAAATGGCAAACAACTCTAGTATCTTTGCCAAGAAAACCCCAAATGGGGTCATGAAGAGTCAGACACAACTGAAAAATGATTTAACAAATCTTCCTTTTCTGATGTTTACATTTTGAGGGATATTTAACATAACAGACAATAGAAGAGCCAGAGACTGATATTTTCAGCTGAATTCAAACTATGCACCCCCTAACCCCCAGCTAAGGTAAACACTATACTCTCTGAAGTCCTTATGCTCAATCAAAGTCCACAGGAAGTAGGCAAAGAGGGAACTTTTTTCCCAGTTTTACTAGGAAGAATCTCGTGATATGGATAACAGCTCCAGCTTTCTATGACTCCAGAGGGAGCCCTCTTTGCTACTGGGGGACAGATGTTCACTGACAATGCCAAACAAAAAAGCCAACACTGAACTTCAGCTACTTAGTCAGCCCAGTGATGCAGTGTTCAACAAGGGATAAAAGAAGCGAATTCTAGAAGGTGGCCACATCCTCTTTGAGGGTAAGTATTGTTGGGTGGAGCTCTTCCTGGGGCCCCAGAGATGATCTAGTTCAAGGTAACTCTGAAATGTCTTTGATTTCCATGAATCTATGAGTTTAAACATCCATACATCAGGGAAGCAAAATTATTTAGTAAAAAGAGAATTGGGATGGGGAAACAGAAACCCTGAGTTCTAGTCCTCACTCTCTCAATCATGCTGTAGAATGTTGAGCTAGTCATTTCCTTTTCATGGGCCTAGGTTCCTTTATTTATAATATGAAAAGATTTGGCTAGATGACTTTTAAGGTCCTGTAACTTGAAAGTTCTAGCTTGTCTTGTAGGCCAGTCACTTGGCAATGAATTATTTAGCCATGGTATGCCATGAAACAAAGAAAAAGTCCTGTGTGGTCCCCTTCCTTTTCTGAAATGACACTGGAATTGCAGAGTAGCAGAAAAGGCTGTTGAGGATGCTAAGAATCCCAGCTTTTAGACAGTCATAAAATATTATTTTTCTGTCATTATTGTAAATGCAAATTCCTTGTCCAAAGACCAATAAGTAGAGGTATACTATTAGAATACTACTAGAGGAACTGACTGTGTAAATCTTGACATTTTTGTTATTAATGAAGCCAGAAAAAAGGTTGCAGCTGAATAGAAGGCTGCCTCACAGTTCTCCCTGGAGAGGTAACTAAAAGAGTTGGCAGAGTTAGTTTTATCTAAAGCAAAAAAAGCAACAAGAATCATTATTACATTGTGCATTTGGTCATCTTGTATTGTAGTATTGATAAAAAGTATTTGAAAAAAAAGTTACCATGAAATATTTGCAGATTTTTTGCCTACATCTGTTGCAGGAGAATAAGAGGTAGAGAAACTACAAACAATTAGGTAAGATCTTTCAAACTAAATCCACATATACTCTGAATCTTGATGACTTTAATATAGGTGAAGACAGGTAAAGTTGGTGAGAAATGTATTGGAAAATATGGATAAGAAAGACGTGGACACTACATGGGATTCTCATACCTATATATAAAGAATATTTTCTTTGAGAAAAAAAGTGTCATTTGATATGGTGAGTACTGGCTAGCACCACAAAAATAAAATTGGTCATATTTAACAGAAAGGAAATAATTCATTACTGACATGAGAGTTATTTCTGATTCACTTCTCTGGGTACAGACTACCAAATTTTTAAAACAAAAATCAAAATATGTATAAAGTTTGAAGAAAAATACTCAGGTGCACCTGTGATCTCATGGATTTAGCTGTTCCCAACAATGATGTGAATGGTAACCCTTACATTCCTACCCCTCAAATGTGACTTTTGTCCTCATTCTCCCACAAATTCACCACAGGTGTCTACCCAATGTGCTGAGAACCTTCCTTGATTGCTCCTGACATTGCAAGGAAAACTGTGGCACACACAGCCTGCCCATCTGTTATTCCCTGCTCTCTCCCCACATGACAACCTCATCTTTTTCAATCATACATTTTGATGATGATATCATTTAACATGGCTTGTCTTTGAAGTTGCTTATTTACTATATGCTGTAGCCTCTTCATGCCCACAATATACTTCTCCATTGCAATACTCACTTTTAATTTTATAGAAACTTTAGTCTTCCATGACTTGTGGCCACATAATAATACCAGTAGGATATTGGTATCTTAAAAATAGGTCTTTTTTCTGGAAGAAATTTGAAATTATCAAAATTAGTTTTGTAATTTTCTGAAGACAATTCAGCCTGTCCTTTTGTTTGATTCTAGGCCAAAATCATTGTTCTAGGGGGTAATCCATCATAGATTTTAAGGTGTAAAAGGATTTCTGTTGGATCAGAAGTTTTTAACTGGAGTCTATGAACTTATTTAAAATATTTTAATAATTTTATTTCAATATAGCTTTTCTTTTGTAATTCTATGGATTTTATTTTGTATATTTAAAAACATTATTCTGAGAAGGGATCCAAGCACTGTTATTCAAGTCTCAGACTCCCTTAAGCAGGTTTGGAGGTCAGAGGAATCTGAGAGGAGTAATAAAGGGTAGTTTTGGTGTTATGAGTGTATTTTAGCTCAAAGTCAGCTCATTGTATCTCAGGGAGAAAAAGCAGTCCTGGAGGAGAGCATAAAAGCTTTTGTTTCAAATAGGAAATTCTCCAGATGACATTATTAGATCTTGGCAGTAGGGGCTAGGAAGTTTCTTCTGGGTGTCCACATTTTGTTTGGCCACTCATAGTCAGAAGTCAGTGACACACAAAAGTTAAGAAATCCTTATCTAGATAGATAGAGCTTCCAGATTCTGTTTGTTGATAACACTGTGATGAATCTCTAAAACATTACAGTACCTCCTGATCTATGACGAATCACAAGCATTAGGCATAACTACATACATACTTCTTCTAAGTATGTAACAAGAACAATGATAATAATTCTAATAAATAGCTAATATTCATATGATGCCAACTTTGTGTCAGGCAGGGTGCAAAGTACTTTTCAAGTATTATATCCTTTGATCCTCACAACAATCCTGTAAGGTAGCGTGCTATTATTATCCTCATTTTGCAGATGAAGAAACGGAGGCAAACAGAGATTTAGTGACTTGCCCAGGATCACACACTAGTAGTGCTTGAGACTGAATTTGAACTCAAGTCTTCTTGATTCCAAGCCTGGCATTCTATGGACTGGATTACCTAGCTGTCCCACAAAGAATGTTCATTGTTTAGGTTATGACGTTAAGTTAGATGGATAGCTTATCGAGCTTTTCCTCTGGTACATTTATGGAACCATCATATCTTGGTTGGGCAGTACAAAGGTACAATTAGTTAGGTCCAGAATTTAAGAAAGAAAACAGACTGGATTGCCTTTAGGAAATATCAGATCTTTTAGGAGCTTAAACTTCTCTCAGAAACAAAATCCCATCTTTTCAAATAACAATTCTTTCCTGGTGGTGTTGCATGGATGCAAGTCATGGAACATACAATCTCCGAACAATTTTTTTTTGCTTTCTGGAGGGCAATTGGGGTTAAGTGACTTGCCCAAGGTCACATGGCTAGTTTTTGTGTTAAATGTCTGAAGCTGGATTTGAACTCAGGTCCTCCTGACTCCAGGGCTGGTGCTCTATTCACTGTGCCACTTAGCCACCCCTCTGAACAATTTTTTAAAAAAAGTATCACAAAGATAGCCATGGAAAGGACATAGTGGGTGTGTACAGGAAGCAACTTTGAAGTGAATATCATCAACGAATTGCATGGTAAGAAAAAAGGATGATCATGTGGCAAGAAGAGGGCATAATAGACAGTGCGTGTGCTTTACTGGTATCTTCATAAAATCAGGAGCAACCAAGGAAATTCCCAACCTATTGAGTGGACCTCAACATGCAAGGAAAATTTATGGAAAGATAGAGATGAAAGGGTCAAATATAAATGGATTTCAATAATTGGAGAGAATATTTAAATCATTTAAGTGACAAATTCATTTGATCAGTTAAGTTGTTATGGTCAGGTACTTGTTTCACTGAATTATTCTTACAGGCCTTCTCACCTTCAACTTTCTATGTTCTATAGTTCTGTAATTTTAAGATCACCTTGAACCCTAATAATTTATGGTCTAAGTTCCCATCCTGTTCTAAAATTCTATGTTCTAACATTCTAAATTCTGAGGTCCCTTCCAGATTTGACATTCCATCACTGATAAAGTATTCTTTCATTTGCATGTATTTGCTCCACAGTGCATGAAACATTGCATGAGGTGATTTTTGAAATTAGTTCCTTCAGTCCACCTTCCTTCTCTGATGATATGTAAATTAAATTTACACTTTGCATCAGAAATTTGAAGTGGAATCAATCTCTGATTCCCTATCATGGTTGGAAGGGAATCCTGAATGGCCTAATTTTCTAAGGAAAATCCCTCTTCCCTCTACCTCCAGCCTAAACTAGGCAAATTACCAAAGTGCTTTGTAAGATTGTTCCACTTTAAGGTCAGAATTTCTGCCTCAATCTCAGTTGCAAAGCTACTGAAATATTTATTCTTAGCCCATGCTTGGGACCATGCTTGTAGGATGGAGTGAATCATTGAAAGGGGATACACCCAGAAGACCTGGCCCAGGGCTGCCTCAAAGATTTATAGTAGGTCAGAGCTAGATGGGAAGTTACTAGTTTGCCATGTCCTCCAACCTTTTTAATTTTTATTATTGTTCAATCATTTTAGTTAGGTCCTCCTTGTTGTGACCCTATTTGGGGTTTTCTTGATAAAGATTGTGGTGTGGTCTGCATTTCCTTCTCCAACTTATTTTATAGATGAGGAAACTGAGGCAAACAGGCTTAAGTGACTTGCCCAGCATCATATAGCTAGTAAGTGTCTGAGGCAGGATTTGAACTCAGGAAAGGAATTCTCCTGATTCCAAGCCTGGGGCTCAATTTACTGCATCACCTAGTTGCTATTTAAAAAAAAAATAGTGGCTTTTGTTTTTTATACTAGTCATTTCACCTTAACCCTGCTACCTTCTCTGAATTGAACCTTTCTTTGTGTAGCAGGGGAACGTCCTGATTTGCTGGAAATTCTCATGAAGCTGGACATATATCCTAACTAGGAACAGATGCCTTTCCAGGATCACACAGAGGATCACAATTGGTCCCTAATGACAGGGGCTTCAGTGACTAGTCCCTAGTGACTAGGACTATATATTGTTGGTGACTGGAGGAGGGGAACTTCTTTACCTCTGCAATCAGAAGGATTGGAGACTTATAAAACAAGGGCCTGACATCAGGAATATGTGCTTACCTAGGCAGGTGTAAGATTGGATCTCAAATACCTACTTGCCTTCCTATGCCTTCCCTGAGCACAGTTCAATAACTAGCAACCTTGAGAAATGAACATTTTCAGCCTTGGTGATAACTTTGTGGGTTGAGAGTTCATGAGTTCAAGATTGGGACATCAGCTGACTAGAGGGAGGAGAATTTCCTTAGCAGGACACTTCTTGGGCTAGAAAATGACTTCCATCAAGATCATCCTTTAGCTGTAGTATTAAAGAAAATCAAGTCCTGTCTAGTCAGGAGATATAAATCATGGGAATTGCTTGGAGACTGTAGGTCTGCCATGAATGAGAAATATCTTTTCAAATGACCCACAAAGTTGTCTTTACCTTCCAGGAGACATTCAGTGATGAACATAATGGGCTATTTAAGTAGTTTACATTTTCTGTATTTGTTGAAGTGTTTCTTGGAATCTTATACTGTTTCTTGCAGTGGAGGCAACACGATTCCCATATTATACATTGTGGATTTTTCTAGAAGATATCTTATTATCCACATTTTGGGGAGATCCTGTTCATGGCCTTATTTAAGTTTTGTTTTAGAAATTTCCCCAGAGTTTTTCTGGGGTGAAGAGACAGACAGACAGAGATGGAGACAGAGACACAGAGAGAGAGAGAGAAACAAAAACACAGAGAGACAGAGACAGACAAAGAAAGAAAGAGATAAGGAGAGACAGAGAGATACACAGTGGTGGTGGGGTAGAGAATGAATACCTGGATCTCTTTGGGATTAGAAGCCACTCCTCCCAGGATTGAACTGGTGTTTATGTGAATACAGAGTTATTTGGGGGGCCCTGGGACATGGGGCAGCCTTGAAAGAAAGAAAAGCAATTAAGGAATCCAACAGACACAACAACTTGCCAGACAGTGAATCCCTTATTGTGCATCTGTAGTTTCCATCTCTACATTGATGGGGGAAATTCATTTCTTTATTAGTTCCCCAAGACTTAGATTGTTGATTACAATTCATCAGAATTCAATTACTTTTTAGATGTATAATTTACACATCATAGTCATTATTCCATTATTGTAGTCATGTTCTCGGTTCTGCTTTATTCACTCTGCATCACTTCATGCACACCTTCCTATGTTTCTCTTTCTTCCTCATTCTTCATTTCTTAGAGTGTAATAATATTTTATTATATTAACTGGTCACAATTTGTTCAGCCAACCTCAGTTAATGGGTACTCATTTTGTTTCTTGTTTCTTGCTTCTACAAAGAATGCTGCTATGAATATTTTTGTTATATAAGGCACCTTTCTTTTTGTTATTAACCTTCTTGGGGTATGTGCCTAGAGATTGCTGGCTATGCATTAATATCCAAAATGGCTAGACCAAATCACAGGTCCACCAACAAGGTATTAGTGTGACAGGCTTATTAGAGTCCCTCAGCGATGACTATTTCCATTTAAAAAAACCTTTGATAACTTGATATGTATGAGGCAAAGCTAGATCATTGTTTTAATGGCTATTTCTTTTCTTACTGATGATTTGGAAAAAAAAATTTAATGTGGTTGTTGATAATTTTGCTTTTCTTCTTTTGGAAATTGTTAATATCCATTGCCCCTATCTTATGGATTGAGTTTCAAAGAAGTTAAGTGACTTGTCAAAGGTCATATAGCAAATAAGTGGCAGAGTCTGGAGTAGAACTCAGGGCTCCTGACTATAAATCTAGTGCACTTTCCATGACACCATGGCTCCTTGATAAGTGTAGGGAAGGTCTTTAGAGATGAATTTCCATTGCTTTCAGGCATTGTGGTTGCTTGCCCTGTCAGATTGAAAAAATGAAGCTTGGAGATGTTAGGTGACTTTCTCAATGTTATAGGCCAATGAATGTGGAAGACAGAATTTGAACCCAGGTCTCCTGACTCTTAGTCCAGGGCTCTGTTCATTACACCACACTGTCTCATAGTTGGGCAAGAGAAAACAGTTTAGGATGACCATGTAAATGATTTCCCAATCTCCTTCCCCTTCTTTGTTACAAAATAAATGTTAAAGGATCATAGAATATAGATCTGGAAGGGATCTTGGAGATCATCTTGCCCATTACCTTCATTTGTTTTGTTGTTGTTCAATCATTTCAGTTGTGTCCAACTCTTTGGAACCCTATTTGGAATTTTCATGGCAAAGATACTGGAGGGGTTTGCCATTTCCTTCTCCAACTCATTTTATAGATGAAGAAACTGAGGCAAACGATGTTAAGTGACTTGCCCAAGTCCACAACAGGTAATAAGTGTCTGAGGCCACATTTGAATGCTGGTCTACCTGACTCTAGGCCTGGCACTTTATCCACTGTGCCACCTACATGCCTTCATTTTAGAGATGGCAAAACTGAGTCCCATAGAAGTTAAATAACTTTTTCATTGTGACACAACTCATAAATAACAGATCTGGGGTTTGAACCTAACTTTTCTCTTTTTTTTTTTTAATAAAGCAATTGGGGTTAAGTAACTTGCTCAAGGTTACACGGCTAGTCATTATTTATGTGTGGGTGCTCATTTTCTGAGGCCGGATTTGATCTCGGGTCATCCCAACTCCAAGGCCCGGGCGTCTTACTCACTACGCCACCTAGCCGCCCCTTTAGGGCAATTGGGGTTAAGTAACTTGCCCAAAGTTACACGGCTAGGTTTTTGTTTGTGTGGCTTAAGTGTCGGAGGCTGGCTCCGAACTCAGGTCCTTCTGACTCCAGGGCCGGCGCTTTATTCACTGCGCCACCTAGCCGCCCCGAACCTAACTTTTCTTAATCCATATGTGGTGTGTTTTCCTATATCAAACCGCCTTCCTTGTCCATGTTATTAATCCTCACTAGTCCTTGAGTACTTTGATTTTTTTGGAAATATTATCAATCTAGAGTAGTCTAAAGAGACACTTTTGGCATTTGTGGGGGTAAATTTCTTCCATTTCTTTCAGATTTTCCCATTTCATTCATGCTCAGTCTAATTTTTCTCATACCTAAAGTCAGAATTAATTTCTGCCCTTGCTGAAAGTCCCTGCACTGGCAGCTGTGGAAGAGAGAGTTGAGTTCTGTGGCCGATCTGTATCTGTGCATCATCAAGTTTCTTACTCTCACCTCTCCCTTTGTTCCCCATGTTCTCCTTTGGCTGGAAACTCTGATCTCTCCTCTGGTTCTACTCTTCCTCAAGTTTTAAGGAAAAATTTAAATCCTTACCTCCTCCATGAAACCTCCCCTGGGTTGTACAGGTCTTATTATCCTCATTTTGCAGCTGGGGAAACTGAGGGCCAGATGGGGGTAGTTAGCTAAGGTGTTTAGGTGACAGTGCAAAGTCCTGCGTAAATAGAAAAAAGGGAATGGTCTGGGATGGGGGATAGAGACTCTGAAAAGCAGAGCTGAGGTATTCCAAAGGTGAGCTTCATTGACTTTGTAATTTTTCCAAAGTTTAGTATGACTTCTAACCATTCATATAGCCTGACATTAGTGATCCCAATAAGGTTAAGCAGACAAGTATACTGGAAAGATTGCAAGATTTTGAGTGAGAAAACCTGGACTCATACTTAATAGCTGTTTGACCCTGTTCAAGTCACTAACCTATTCTATTTCCTCACCTATAAAATGAAGGCACTGGACTAGATGACCTTGAAGGTCCCTTCCAGCTCTAAACTTTATGATGCTATAAATATCTGAAATGAGAGGAAAGGTGTCCGTGACCTCCATGTGAACATTTTCTGTGGCACTGCTTCCCCTTCCCATTTCTACTCCTCCCCTTTCCCCAATTGGTCTTGAAATCAAGCCAGTCAAAAGCCACGGCAAAGCAGCCTTCCCTGCTGGTATGGGATGGCTGTTTCTCAGGCCATGGCCAGAGCCAAACTATGGAAAGAATCTGAATGCCAAATTATTGCACTGCCATCAAATCTTAAAGGTAACCTGTGGAGAAGGGAGAGTTTTTCCCCTTCATGAGTCTGTCTCCACCTTCCCTCACAGTCTCTGTGTGTGGAATTGAGCCTTGGAGAGCTTACTCTCCCTCTGGAGGTGTTTTCCTCTGATCCAGGCCAAGTCTGCCTACTGAGCTCCCATAAGCCCTTCTGCTGATTGAGCTGTCCAGTTGACTGGAAAGGGCTGACAGCAGAGACAGCCCTGGTCGGAGCAGAGCAAGTCCCCGGCCAGCTGGTGAGGGAATGGGCCTGAGCCAGGTAATTATTGCCTGGTGCAAGGGTCGAAAGCCGCAGAGAGACTGATGTACTAATGAAACACAAATAGGACATCTGTGTTCAGGAGTTCAGCAAAGCATGGAAAACCTTACTTTGCCAAGAGTTTATGTACTACTGAAAGCAAAATCACTCCTTCAGTTTAAGGGAGCAGTAAATACCTGAGAGACCATTCCTTCCTGATCCCTCTTCCTTTTCCTCCCTCCTTTTCCACAAACCTCAATTCACTCTTTATTTATTTGGTGGCAAATGAAAAATTTCACATCCAGTATTCATCTTGAGACCGTTACAAGTTGGCCTATGAATAACCTCACAGGGCCTCAGCAAACCCAGGGAATGCAGAGATTTTGTGAAGACAAACTGGTTGTGGGTATGAGATTGGAGGGCAAGGATTTGTGGGTCTTCACTGCACAACTTTTCTTCAATCAACCAATCAACAATATCTAAGCATTTTTTGGGAACTGTACTATTCAATGGGGATCCAAATGCCTAAGCAAGACATTTCCTTCCTTGAAGAAGTTATAAGTTAAGAGAGAGAGGCAAAGTATTCACAAATAAATATAGGATATGTAAAAGGAATACATGGTGATGGGAGGAACCAGAAGCCTTTTAAAGGAGGTGGTGTTTCCACTATCACCTCTATCATTTAGTATTATACTAAAATGTTAGTTATAGCAATAAGAGAAGAAAAAGAAATGAAAGGAATTAGAATAGGCAATGAGGAAACAAAACTATTACTCTTTGCAGATGATATGATGTTACACTTAGAAAACCCCAGGGAATCGACTGAAAAAGCACTTGAAATTATTAACAACTTTAGCAAAGTTTTAGGATACAAAATAAACCCACATAAATCATCAGCATTTATATATATGCCCAACAAAGTCCAGAAGCAAGAGATAGAAAGAGAAATTCTGTTTAAAATAATTGTAGACAATATAAAATACTTGGTAGTCTACCTGCCAAGATAGACCCAGGAACTATGTGAACACAACCATAAAACACTTCTCACACAAATAAAGTCAGATCTAAACATTTGGAAAAATATTAATTGCTCATTGGTTGGCCAGGACAATATAATAAAAACAATTATTCTACCTAATTTAATCTATTTATTCAGAGCCATATCAATCAAAAATTATTTTATAAAGTTAGAAAAATAATAACAAAATTCATTTGTAAGAACAAAAGCTCAAGGATATCAAGGGAATCAATGAAAAATGCAAAAGAAGGTGGTCTAGTCATATCAGATCTCAAACTCTATTATAAAATGGTAATTATCAAAACAATCTGTTACTGGCTAAGAAATAGTTTGTTTGATCAGTGGAATAGATTAGGTACAAATTACATTATAGTAAATGACCATAATAATCTAGTATATGATAAACCCAAAGATCCAAGCTTTTGGAAGAAAAACTCATTATTTGACAAAAACTGCTGGGAAAACTGGAAAACATTATGGCAAGAACTAGGTATAGATCAACATCTCACACCCTATACTAAGATCAAAATGGATACATAATTTACACATAAAGGGTGGTACCATAAGCAAATTAAGAGAATGGAATAGTTTATCAGATTACGGATAAGGGAAGACTATAGGACCAAAGAAGATACAGAGAGAATTGCAGAATGTAAAATAGATACTTTTGGTTCTATTAAATTAAAAAGTTTTTGAACAAACAAAATCAATGCAACCAAAATTATAAGGAAAGCAGAAAACTGGGAATTTTTTTCAACAAGTATCTGTGATTAAGGCCTCATTTTTCAAATATAGAGAACTGGGTCAAATTTATAAAAATACTAATCATTCCCTAATTGATAAATGGTCAAAGGTTATGAACAGAGCAGTTTTCAAAGAAATCAAAGTTAACCATAGTCATATAAACAAATGCTCTAAATCACTATTAATCTGAGAAATGCAAATTAAAACATCTATGAGATACCCACCTCATATCTATTGGATTGGCTAATATGATGAAAAAGGAGAATGTTGGATGCTGACTACCAATTATTTTATATTGTCAATAATTATTTTAAACAGAATTTCTCTTTCTATCTCTTGCTTCTGGACTTTGTTGGTCATATATATAAATGCTGATGATTTACGTGGGTTTATTTTGTATAAATAAACTTTGCTAAAGTTGTTAATAATTTCAATACTTTGAACTATACCTAAAGGGCTATAAAACTGTGCATACCCTTTGATCCAGCAATATCACTTTTAAGTCTATATTCCAAAGACATCCAAAAACAGAGAAAAAGACCTATTTGTACAAAAATATTTATAGCAGCTCTTTTTGTGGTGCCTAAGGATTGGAAATCAAAGGGCTGCCTATTAATTGGAAAATGGATAAACAAGTTGTAATATATTTTTGTAATGGAATATTACTGTTCTATAAGAAATGACAAGCAGGATAATTTCAGAAAAACCTGGAAAGACTTATATAAACTGATGCAAAGGGAAGTAAGAAGAACCAAGCAGACATTATACACAGGAGCAGCAATATTATGAATGACTTAGCTACTCTCAGCAATACAATGATCCAACACAGTCCTATAGAACTCATGATGAAGCATACTATCCACATCCAGAGAAAGAAATGAGATTGAATACAGACTTAAGTATATGCTATTTTTCACTTTCTTTCATTTTTTTCTTTTCTTCAAGTCTTCTTTTGCAAAATGACTAATAGGGAAATGTTTTACCTAAAAAGAGGGTGTCATTTGAACTGAGCTTTGATGGGAGTTGGGGGTCCTATGAAGGTGGAAGGGAGGGACCACATTCCAGGACTGGGGGATAAGCCTGCAGTTGTTAGTACTTAGTGTACCCATTACTGTCTATATTTATATATACTGTAGGATAATCTGGAATCTCAGCTTTCAGCTACTGTACCTGAGATATACTATCTGTGTGACCTTGGGGAAAGTAAGTTAACCTCTCAGTGCCCAAATAATAGTTAGCATTTATATAGTGCCTGCTATGTGCCTGTACTGTGCTAAGCACTTTACAAATGAGATAGGATTTGATCCCCAAAACAACCCTGGGAGGTAGGTGCTATTATTCTTCCCATTTTATAGATGAGAAAACTGAGGCAAAAAGAGGTTGCCTTGCCTAGGGTCATACAGTTAGTAAGTGTCTGAGGCTGATTTGAGTCTTCTTGACTCCAGGCCTAGAATTCTACCTATTGTGCAACCTCATTGTCTAGGCAAGTTCCTATAAGTTATAAAGAAAGTATTGACCTGCATTTGAAGAAGTAGTTTCCTTATAGAGGAGTTCCTTAAACTCATGAAATCCCAAGTCCAGTCTCTAACCTATAAATTATATACATGTACATGGTTCTAAGTTGTTTATTTTGATATTTGGTTGTCATTTCTGTCATAGCTTAATAAAAGACAGTTCATAAAGATTCATAGACAGAAGTTCATTAGCTGTGCTCACTAAATGATAGTCACTTTTAATCCCATCCACCTATTATCTAAAGTGTTTTTTATTGGAATATGCTAGTATATTTCCATTGTCTATGAGGTTAGTAAGTTATTATTATGAGATAATCAGGTGTCGTATTTTTATGGTTTTAAAAAAGGGGTTCAAAACCCAGTTAAAAACTCTTCATATGTAAGATTTTTAGACAGGCTAAAACAGGGGTAGGAACCTGCAGCCTCGAGGCCACATGTGACCTTTTAGGACCTTGGGTGTGGCCTTTTGATTTAGTCCAAGTTTTAGAGAACAAATCGTTTTATTAAGGGGATTTGTTCTGTGAAGTTTAGATTCAGTCAAAGGGCATCTGAGCACCTAGAGGGCCACATGTGGCCTTGAGGCCACAAGTTCCCCACCCCTGGGTTAAAATATGTCTATAAGTTTTTAAAGTGTGTAGATATGAGTTTTTCAAGGTGAAATGCTTAAATAATTTTCAGTAACTTAATTGTACCAGGATGGAAATATTTCCAATAATCTATTTTCAAAATAGTCTCTTAATAGCTTAAGTTTCTTTCAAAAATCAATTATTTTCTCAGTTATTGCTAAAATATTACCTTTTTCTGATAGCCAAATCTATGGGGAACTAACAGAAATATATAACACCAAAAGCCATTCATCAATGAATAAATGGTCAAAGGACACGAACAAATTTCTTGAAAGAATCACTATTTGTTAGCATCCAGGTGAAAGATTGTTCCAATCCGTTAACAATGAAAGAAATGCAAATCAAAACAACTTTGAAGTTTACCTCATACCAAACAAACTGGCAAAGATGAAAAAGATGGGAATGGTTAATGCTGGAGAGCTTGTGTGAAGACAAGCATATTATATTCTGTAGTTGTGGAGCTGTGAAGTAGTCTAGTCCTCTGAAAAACAATTTGTAATTATGCTGATCGTGTTGAAAATGTCCATATTTTGATCAAGAGATGCCACCTCTAGGTATATGTGTGCATGTGCATGCAGACATACATACATACATACATACATACATACATACATACATACATATATACATGATACATCATATAAGTATTATATACATGCACAATACATACCCCAAGAGAGTCATAGCTAGAAAGAAAAGTCCCATATCACCAAAATATTTATAATAATACTTGTTTGTTGTAGTGAAGAAGTAGAAACAAAGTCAATGGCCATTGATTGAGGAATGGCTAAATAGATTATGTTACACAAATATGATAAAATAGCAATCCTCCATAAGAAACAAATTAAAAAACTCAGGGGAAGATGTGCTGATATATGGACTAATGTAAAATGAGCAGAATTAGGATCATAACCTTTGTAGCATCTGTCTTAAGTTTGAAGCTCCCCACCTGGAGGCTTATAACAAGTAGTATTTGCTTCACTAACCACTGGGAAAGAGAGATTGATTTGGTGGGTTAGTTCCTTTTGTATCCACTTTCAGTTTTGGCTCACCAGCCAACCAAAAGGGTTTTTCTTCACCATTTAGTAAGTGGACAGGAAACAATCATAGAATACTCACACAGGTTCTGATGTTGAGAGCAGTTTACCCATTATGTATTCCCAGAAGCAGGCTCACCAAATATCTTCATGGAGAATTACATGGGGTAGAGCATCCTATGTCTACTCCTAAAGGATAACGCTCTAATTGGTCAACCTGTTATATCATAAAAAATTCTGAAATCATCAGTACTTATTTGAAACTGGTCTGAATGATATAAGCAGTTACTCAGAATAGTTTGCTTTTTTTTTTTTTGAGAGGAAGAGGAGGGAATAATATCTATAGTGTGGAGATGGAGGTGGTTGATGAGGAGGAATCAAAGGGAATTGAAGTAGAGGCAAAAATCTGGTTAGGCAAGTCAGCCTTTCTCTCTGGGACTCAGTTGTACTTGCAAAATGAGGGGATTGTACTAGATGATGCCTGAGGTATTATCCAGTTCTGACATTCTATGATTAAGATATCAGAAATCAAGAACTTTTCACCAGCAACTTTTCCAGTCTTGAATGAGTTATCCCTTTTCCTGTAGCATAGCAGGAAATGTCAGAGAAGGGAGGTAACCAAAATAAATTTTCTTTGGTCCTTATTGTTATGTTTAGAGAGAAGAGATGCAGATTACAGGTCTCAGAGATCAATTGACTCCTGAGGTCATTCATCATCAACCCTACCACTAGTCAGGTTTTTATCACCTCTACTCCAAATTGTTGTAATAGCCTCCTAACTAGTTTGTTTGCCTTGCATCTCTCTCCTTTCTAGACCATCCTGAACACAGTGCCATAATAATTTTTGTTGTTGTTTTTTTTTTTTTGGCTTTTTGGAGGGCAATTGGGGTTAAGTAACTTGCCCAAGGTCACATGGCTAGGTTTTTTTGTTTTGTTTTGTTTTGTTTGTGTGTGTATTAAGTGTCTGATACCGGATCCGAACTCAGGTCCTTCTGACTCCAGGGCCGGCACTCTACTCACTGTGCCACCTAGCCATGCCATAATAATTTTTGTGTAAAGGTTTCCTCATGGCATTCCCTTGTTCCAAATACTTTCATTATGGCTTCCTATTTTCTTTGAAATGAAGTCCCAAGTTCTTAACCTGACATCTGAGACCCTTCACAATCTGTCCCCAGCCTACGCTTGCAACTTATTTTTATAATCCCTCATTCATATTCTCTATGCTCCAGAAAAACTTATTAATTCACTGTTCTTTGGACTCATCCCATGCTTTTCTGCCATGTATCTTTGCTCACACTCTTCTGTAGGACTATAAATCCTCTGTGTGGCAGGCTCTGGCCAGACACTATGACCACCAAGTGCCAGTCACATACATTGGATTAAAATAAGGAAATTCTCCAAGGTCAATAGCAAATAGAATTTAACTAGTTGAAAGTATGGAAACGAACTTGTGAAGATTAAAGGGGAATTTATTCACATAGCACTGTGCTCACTTAAATGACTGCTTTTTTATAAATTGCCCCAAGCTCATGCAGAATGCTTCTTCAAACTACAGGGAACCTCGCTTCTGCACCAGGTTCTGTTTCTGGGACCTTTGTACACTCCTTTGTGGGGAATAAGGAGGTATCAGACAATTGGCTTCAGTATCTAGCTTCATGTATCTCTGAACGTCTGTGCAACTGTATCCTTCTGCTGTAACAATGAAGGGTGATAGTCCATTGTTACCTGATTTGCTCATTCTCAACTTTGTACCTTTCTTATGACTCATTACTTTTGGTCTTATTTATCATTATATATCCAATTCCAAATATCATCCCTATCTAATATCCCTTATTAGAATATCAGGTTCTAGAGGGCAGGAATTATGTGTAATATGTCTCTGCCTTTTTTTCCCTGCCATAAGGCCTTGAACATAGTGGGCACTTAATAAATGCTTATTGAATTTTTGAGGACTTGATTTGAAAGACTAGATTGGATTGTTGACTCTGAGTTGTCAGAAATGAACTTTGCTCAAAAAATGCTCTGTAGGCAGAATGAAGAGTGGCATGAAGTCTTTCAGCCGCTATTTCAGGATTGCTGACCCTGAACATTTATCACTTACTGTTACATATAATTTGCCTGATGACTCAGATTCATATGTTTTAGTTTCCAAAGATAAATGGTTTTTGCATATTTCCAGGGGGAAATGGGGGTTATATTTAATAATCTCTGGGTAGCTAGGAAAATGGAGCTAGAGATATTGGCTGGTGCACACCAGAGTGCAGTGTCGGAGGATCTTGTAGCTTTGGTTGGTTTATGCACCAGTTCAGCAGTTCACTACCATGACCTATGAGATGTTACAAATAGCAGATTTGGTTCTAGGCAATGGGCTCTTGTGGCACTGGGGTCTGAGTTCAAGGATACTTCTATAGGGGAAGGGCCTGGTGCTAATTCCTATCTTTTTTTATGGCTTATGGTTCAATGATGTATTCTCTTAACCAAGAAGCAGCCTAGCTAAACCGGAGAGGCTTGGTCACCAAGTTGACCTTAGGGTGATGCATTTTTCAGCCAGAATAACTTTGAAGGCCCCTAAACCACACACAAGTTGTGGTTTACATCTGTGAAGGGGATGGCCATAATGTGAAAATCATAGGTCATAAAAGTATTTCAAATTTACAAAATCCATTATCATCCAAGTCATTCAGCCTCTCTTCATCTTCTGAAGAAGCTGAGGCAAGGAGTATTATTTCCATTTTTATAAATGAGGAAAGTGAGACTCAAGAAATGAAGGGATTTGTCCAAGGCCACACAACTAGTAAGACAAACCCAGGCTTCTGACTCCAAATCTGGTACTCTCTCCACTGCAGCACAGCTGCTTCCCTAATGAGGCCAAGATCATAGGTTTAGTCAGGCAGCTTTCCAAGTAATTCAGTGGTCAAAGGTTTCATTCTATAACTCTAGTCAGCCTTCTCATAAATGTGTGCCAGTGGTCACAGGCAGGACAAAGAAAGAAATTTGGGGTGGTTTCATCTAGCTATTTCCATGATAACAACAAACATTTACTGAGAGTCTATTGTTCCTTTCAATTTTTAGATCCCATGATTCTACACTGTAAACAATCTATGCTTGTTTCTGAGGGGAGCAGGAAATTATATAATTCCCTCAACTCTAAGCTGCTCCCTGACACAAAAGCTGATCTTTCAACACCAATATTATATCCAAATAGCAACCAAAAATATACATGATAAATAGAGTTAGTTTATATAAGCTTCTGGGAACTGATTGTTAAATTTTCAGTCTGAGATTTTTCACTTCAGGAATCAGTAAACGCTACAAGCCAGAGTTTTAATGATTGTTTTGTTGATTTTTTTAGGTTCAAGAAACGAGAGGGGAAATGTTCATAATACTGATTAAAATTAAAAGTGTATCATATGTACATTTTTTTCCCCTTGAGAGTCAGTTGTTAAATATTTGCCAGCATATGCCTGGTGATAGATCAGTATAAGAAAGGCTTGTAGAATGTTTTGAGGATTTCTGTAATATATGGTGTAGAATACACTATCAAGGATCAAATGAGATTGCATATACATATATGTATATATATATATATACATAATATATATGCATTACATACATATGTATAATTTTAAAAACCTCAATGTGCTATGTAAATGTCAAGTATTATTATTATTATCTTGTTCTTATATTTTTAAAATTTAAAAATTTTATTTTATTTTTTTAAAGCAATTGGAGTTAAATAACTTGCTCAAGGTTACATGGCCAGTCATTATTTATGTGTGCGTGTGTATGCTCATTTTCTGGGTCATCCCAACTCCAGACCAGCGCTCTTACTCACTGCAACACCTAGCTACCCCACTTATTCTTTGTTTGTTATTGTTATTGTTTTTTTTTTTTTTTTGAGGGCAATTGGGATTAAGTAACTTGCCCAAGGTCACACAGCTAGGTTTTTTTGTTTGTGTGTGTTAAGTGTCTGAGGCCAGATCTGAACTCAGGTCCTTCTGACTTCAGGGCCGACACTCTACTTACTGCGCCACCTAGCCGCCCCTACTTATTCTTATCTTTTTAAATGAGGTTCAGATAGAAATGATCTTAGGACAAGTCTATGATGCTTTTATTCTTTAATATTCAGCATTCTATAAACTATTGCACAGGTGGATAAAATAAATTATTTTTGTAGTTTGAAGAAAAGTATTAAGCTATTGTAGTAGACTTGGACTGATGAAGCTGGTCTGTTAGTTCATGTTTGAGATGTGAACAAAATGAAACTGTTGGCAGTTCACCTATAAGCCAAAGAAGGTTTAGTTACCCATAGCAGGGGAAGAACATTCAGAACAGGCAAAGGATATCATCAAGGATGCAATTCATTTAGCTGGGCAGAGTTTCTTGGGTTTAGTTATGTTTTTGATCTGATGGTCTGAAGTCTCAGAGCCCAGCTGAAATTACTCACGGCTTTTTGAACTCAGTTGATTCAGAAGCAATATCAGTGGCCTGAGCCTTAATTCCAGAGCCAATTAAAATTTAAGAACAGCGCTTATTATGGAAAAGATCTGGTTCATCCTATGAGGTATTTCATTCTGGTTTCACTACCATACCACAACCCTTGGGGTCAAGATTGTCTAGAGGAATTTTTACCCCTTGTGGCTTTAGGACTAAAATTAAAAAGACAGCTCTAAGTTTAGGGAATGTGAGAAGCCTTATATAGATAACATTGAAAAAGAAAAATGAAAGCAGGAAAATCATAAAAACAAAAGATATTAGGCAATTGTAATGACCTCTAGAGTGACCAAATATGGGATAAACTCTAAACCTCCCCTTCTCCCTTGGAAAGCGAGATTTATATATTTATACATACATATATATATAATATTCATATATTATTATATATAAATATAAACGATCTGGTCCATGTGATGATAAATCTTTGCAGTTCATGGTAATTCTCCTGATGGTACCATCGATAGAATATGGGAATTGGAATCAGGAAGATGAGAATTCAAATCCTTCCTTAAATACCTATTAGCTGTGTGTAAACCACTTATGTTCTATTAACTTCAGGTTCCTAATTTGTTGGGTATAATAGTAGCACCTATCTAACAGTATTATTGACAGAATCAAATGAGATAGTACTTGTAAAGTGCTTAGCATAGTGCCTGATACATAGGCATTAAATAAATGCTTATTTCCTTCCTGTCCGTTTCCCTCCCTAGGAAGGAGCTATCCAATGATCAGTGTGCACTATATTGGTAACAATGTGGAAGAGTCTTATAACTCTCTGATTACATGAAGCAAGGAGCTATGCTTGGTATCAGTACATTTATCCAGGGTCCATGACTCTACTCATCCTCCTGTCACTCCACTCTCCACTGCCACTGCCATAGTAACTTGGACAAACCACTTCCCATCAATGGAGAACCCCTTTGCTGTCCAAATACCACTGAATACTGTACTGGTAATAATGTGGAGTGGTCCAGAGCTCCTCAGTTCCAGACTGCAGAAAGTAAAGGTCTATGCTGGGCCTTTGCCAAATGTCTTTTCTACTGACCATGCCAGTGGCCACTCTGCTGGGGCTCATGCCATGGTTCATTCTTATACTACAGGGACCCGCTTTATTGCCCATTGTCACTTGGGCCACTGCTACTGCCCAAAGTCATTGCTGCTAGTGCTGGTGCTGCTGCCCTCTGTTATTTCTGTTGGGGCTGGCATTGCTACCTATGCCACTGACAGCTTCCATGCCCATAGGGGCTCAGCCCTACTTGCTTGGCACCAGAGCTGTTGCCCCAATATGTCCAGACCTGACTGCTGCTTTGCTAGTGTTAGCACTGTTGAGATCTGACTATATTCCCCCATATAAAGACCTGAATGCTGACCTAGGGCTAGAGTTCTATCATCCTCCATGGCAAGGGGACTCTGGTAGATATTTATACTTATCCTCTGAAAATATCCCTTGTATAAGTCCAATAGCAGATGGGCCAAAAGATGTGTATGGTGTGTGTGTATATCTATCTATATAATTTTGTTTCATGTAACTTAGAAATTATGAGGATTTTCTGTGGTAATATATAATCAAAATGTTGTTCTTAAATTTTTATGGATGTAGTACATGAATAAGCCATGAATGTGGAACTGAGGCAAAGGCTTGATCAACAGTGGCAGTATAAATATTACTCTATCTTTAGGCTGTTTGTTCTATGATCACTGTTTTGATAGTAAGTTGTTTTATATTCTCCTGGGAATTTTTTTGGTCCACATTTTTGCTACTCAGGAAACTGTAATGGTAATGTAATTTGAATTTGAAGACCCCTTTTTGTATTGGCAAGTAAGCAAGTACTTAGCATCTTGTTTCAAGTTAAGCAATGGTAGCAGGTACTTAGCACTTAGTAATTGATCAAGTCTCTGTTGGGGAAACAGAAGATATGAACTCCTATATACTGTTACTGACAGTAACAGGAAGGAGTTGGCTGAAACAGGAAGCTAATGCTGTGTGTATATAAGGAAAAGCCCCAGGAAGGGACAGTCAGAATTTCTTGGGACAAGAATCTGGAGGCAGAGCAGCTACAAAAGAGAGAACTGAGAACTGAGCCAGAATTTCCTGAAAACTTGTGGTGGTGGAGCTTCTTCTGAAAAGGAGCCCAGGAGCCTCCTCCCCCCTAGGCTGGATAAAGTGATTCTGATTTTTTGAATGAGCTCAGAAGACTGAGGAAGCCCTACCTGGATGCAGGGACTTTGTCTGTTTGTGGCTTGGTTGAGCCTTGAATTCTTGGGAGCAGAAATTGTGAAGGATTTGAGATGGACTGGACCCTGTGAACTTCAGTGTAGAGCAGGACCTACCCAGAGAGCTGGACAAGGAACTGGGAACTGTCTGCCATTGAACCCAGGTGACAGTCTGATGAATACAGGTAGAATCTGGGACCATGGAAGGGGATCCAGGGAATCTGAGAATCTGCCCCAAGTCAAGATGAAAAGACCTCTCTGTGGGTACTAATGATGAAATTGTAGTTTACTAGTGACCTGGGGTGGAGGGTTTGTGTATTTTCTAATGATTTGTACTTAGTGATTAATGATACTTAGTAATTGATTGCTGAATAAGTGATTGATTGAATTAATTTAGTGTGCCCCATGAGTGGAAGACTTTGACTATTGTACTTTGAGATGATTATTCTTTGTACTAAATATTGTTACCACTTTGGTGAAAACTATGTGACCATTTTAATGATAAGCTGTTGTGAATACTATATTGTCATTTTCTGTGATAAGTTGTAATATTTTGAATGCTGTACCTTGATTTTCTGTGAATGTTTTGCTTTGATTTGTTACTGAATAGAGGGTTCACTATACTGTATAATCAGAACCTTAAAAGCTGTTCACAGTAGCATTCTTCTGGAAAGTTGCTCATGCACGGCATTATAGAAACATATATGTATATATATGTGTGTATGTACATATATAAAATGGTATTTATAGATTTTTAGCAATATAATCCATGACTACTTTATGTAAAGTATATAGATAATTAATAATAAATAGCATTTATATAAGATTTGCAAAATGCTTTCCTTTTATCTATTTTATCTTATTTGATTCTCACAATAACCTTATGAGATATGTGCTAGTATTAGTCCTAATTTATAAATGAAGAAATCAATGTTTCTCTAATGTTTTTCTAAAATGTTCTCAAGTTTTTGAATCAATATTATAACAAAAAGATTGTAGGCAATGATTTGCTCTCTGATAAAGTTTATTGGTTGTATAGTTTATTGGTTGATGACTTCAAGACATTTCATAATCTTTATGTCAGTTTATGATAAGTAATGATCTTCTAGGTCATATCTTGTCACATATTTTGTGAATGCCATATTTTTATAGCTTGCAATGATATATTACACAGTTTCTACTGTTTCCTTGCATATTCTACTTTAATCACTAAGTCTGGACTCCTTAAGGATAAGCTTTCTGTAATTTCTGGTGTCAATGTCCTGGTCTTGAACTGCCATCACAAATACCTACAGACCCACAAACAAACCTGCATGATTTGACCATTTATCCTATGCTTCTTTATTGACATGGAATTGGGTGAGATCCTGGGGATATCATCCATGGACAGCTTTTTGATTTCAGTCTTGGATTTTAATAATTTCACAGACTCCTATGAAGTAAACTACATTCAGCTGTAGCTAACAGATTCAGTATCTTACATTTGTTGTCAGCTCTTGATGTTGCTTGGTGAAAGTGATACCTGTTTATTTTAAAATTATTTCTGGAGTTTTTGAAGAAACCTGCTTATAATGTGTTCTAGGAATGTCTATCAATCTTCCTCCACAGTGAAGAAGTGTTAATAGCTGCCCTAGGGTCTTAATGTTGTATGGGTTTTTGTCAATGTACTTCCAAGTCTGTTATGGAGTCCACATTAAAATGTGTTTTGTGTGGGTGTTAGCTTCTTTAAATGTGTTTTTTCATATTTGCTTTGCCTGGAATGCTCTATTCCCTGCCTCTACATTTATTCTGTGCTTGTTCTACAAGGCCCAGCTCAAGTCTTACTTCTTCCATGAAGCCTTCCCTGATCATCCAAACCCAAAGTGATTAAAATAGTACTTGCTGGGGTGGCTAAGTGGTGCAGTGAATAGAGCACCAACCCTGGAGTCAGCAGGACCTAAGTTCAAATATGACCTCAGACACTTAACTAGCTGTGTGACCTTGGGCAAGTCACTTAACCCCAATTGCCCTTCCAAAAAACAAAACAAAAACAAAAAACAAACAAAAAAAATAGTACTTCTTTCCATACCACTCAATGGATACTGATCTTATACGGCTTTGGATTAATAGACTCTAAAGCTTCTTAAGGTTAAGGGTGGTGGTGACATTCATCACCTCAGAGATGAACATAATGTTGAGCACAGATCAGGTATTCAATAAGTATGTGCTGGTTGATTAGTGGATATTGTGAATACTCATTGATTCAATAAATATTTGCTCTTCTCTCCTAGTCTTCCAACTTGTTAATCTTCTAGTTCTAGCCTTAATGAATGACTGCTGGCCCTATAGAGGCTGGTGTACTGTGATTGCTGCCTGTTTTGGGACTCAGCCATGTAGTTTAGATCAGGTTCATTCCCAAAGGATCCTGGCTTTTGCTGAGATGGGTTAGACTCTCCTTTCTCATATTCTTTAGCTCATTAAACCCCAATCCTGGCACTTTGGGGAAAATGTGCTTATGACTTATGTTATGACTTATGTCCAGTTTTTCCTTAAATGAGGAGAATAGAAAGGTACTCACTGTATAATATAAATCAGATACGGGGCAGGTATTTTATTGCTATGCACAAAAGAAATGCTAAAGATAAAAGACTCATAATATGAATTAATAGAATGACTAAAAACAGGAGTTATAACTCCTGTTATAATAATCACATAAAACAGTTTGCAAGAATGATAACAAGCATTTTACATTTCATGACAGTTCTGCACTGTGCAAACAACTCTCAGGATTTGTCTACTGGTAAAGCAGCCATACTTGGGCCCATCCTCTTGTCAGTGGGTGTCCTCTTCAATAGGACTTTAACAGTTGATAGGATTTCCTCTTCTTTCTCTGGCTGACACGACTTACTTCTGACCCAATGGACCAAGGATGTTTTTTCATCTCCAATCCTAGACATGTCCTTCTTGAGACAGATATTTATTTGCCTAAGATCAGGAAAAGATAAACACAAAAGAGTCAGCCCAGACCAAGTTAAAGACTTGCCTATGACCGACAAATGCTTTAGCTATTGTGCCCATGGCTATAGGGAGGTTGGATTGGGTGACAGGGCAAGTCACCCCTTTCCCCATCCCTTCTCCCTGGAAGCAGTTTGAAATAGTCATGACACTATACATAGTCAGAAAGGAGAGTGATATGAGGGAGCAATAGTTCCTCTTTAAATACCTACTGAATCATTAGTAGCACCACTGTCAATAAAGGGACTCACTGTCATCTCAAAGTACATGCCCGTTAGCCCTAAGTTAGGTGGCCAGAAGCAGGCCCCAAAGCTCTCCCTTAGTCAACTGGAGCCAGGAATGGCAGTTCTTATCATACTCCATAGAATGGACATTATATGCCATTTCAATTCCTGCTACCTATTATTATCTGACAACTAAGAAAAAAAAGAGGTTATGTTTTTACCAAAGATCAATGAATGTCAGGTTTAGAATTCATGTCTCCTAATTCCCTGCCCTAGATCTTATGTGCTTGAGCCTGTAGCTGACATAGTATTCTGAAAACCTATAGTTTGAGTTACAGTGGATCATCTCCAGGTCCCAGAGGATCAATAATGGTTCCAGGAAGAGGCATAGAGGAAAGAGCACTGGACTGGGTGTCAGGAAACCTTGCTTCAAATCCTTGATCAGAGGTTTAACTAGCTGTGTGACTAAGTCACTTAATCTCCTTGAACCTCAGTTTCCTCATCTGTAAAATGGGCATAGCAATCCTTGCGTTATCCACTTCATAAGGTTGTTGTGAAAAAAAGTGTTTTGTATGCCTTAAACGCTATAGAAATTTGAATTGGTGGGGGTGGCTAGGTGGTACAGTGAATAGAGCACCAGCCCTGGAGTCAGGAGGGCCTGAGTTCAAATCCAGCCTCAGACACTTAACCAAGTCACTTAACCCTAATTGCCCTCCAAAAAGCAAAAAAAGAAAGAAATTTGAATTGTTAGCATTACCTCACATGTTGGGGTCATATTCTCCTTTTCCCCAAAGAAGGAAAAGTTTCCTTTATTCCCTTCTACTGGAAATAAATTTCTTCTCTCCCACTCCTCAGACAGCAATAGAGACAACGAAATAAACCGACACCAACCAGAGAAATTAAGAACTGATAAGGTCCATATGGCACCTGCCCTTTGTGACTGTGAGTGACCCAGTAAATGGACAAGAGAAAGTTAGCGAGGAGCTCCTGACCCTTGCCACTCATGCCACATTGTGCTTGGTAGATGCCAGTAAAGGGTGATGGGGTCAGCTACTTGTCTTAAATTGGTATGATTTTCCTGAGTTTGTCTTTACAATCTGTATGTTATTTATTTATGGGATCCCCTATGACTGAGAAGAGCTGGATGACACTCCCTCAGGAGCTCATCAACAGTGAACAAGTGTGTTGGCCAGAGGGGCTGATAGAGTGTGGTATTCTGTGAGGCCTTGTCTCCCCTAGGGAATATGTGGTGGTTGAAGAGAAAGAGAGGAGGGGTTTAAATTCCCAGCCTCCCATCTAGGAGAGGGAGGGTGAGATAGAGGGGTGGGTAGAGGAAGAGACAGATAAATATGTGTGAGGAGAGAGAGGAAAGGCTATTGGGAGGAGAGAAGAGGAGGAGAAAGAGGCAAAGAGAAAGAGGGAGAGGGTGAGGGAGAGAGAAGGAGAGAAAAGAAGAGGGGGAGAGGGAGAGAAGAGGATAAAGGAGTCACTAGAAATAAAGGAGAGAAAGGGAAGGAGGAAGATGAAGGGAAGGGAAGCGAAGGGAGAAAAGGAAAGGAGAGAAGGTAAAGAGAGAGAAGGAGGGAGAGGCAGGAGAGAGGGGAAAGGTGGAGAAAGGACTAGCGGGAATAGGGAGAGAAATGAGGAAGAAAGGAGGGAGGTAGGGAGAGAGGGCTGGAAAGAGTTAGTAAACAGTTCACATTTCCATAGGCCTTTAATGTTTAAAAATTTTTTTAGTGATGATTGCTCAATGAGATATATAGTAGGAGTATAATTAACCCCATTTATCAAAAGATGAAACAGACTGAGGAGTTGTGACAAAATTTTCTTTGGGGTCTCTATTTTGCCCTTTCCCTCCTGTTAGCTATTCCTTCCCTCCTCTTGCCCCTACCTACCTTATGCCTTTTTGTTGCCCCTGTCTCTTGCAGAGGAAAAAAATCAATTAGATGCTCTCATTTCTGTTAAGATATTGGGGGTTTAGTATGTTATCACTCTCAAGGGCATTTACATTTTATAAGAAAATTTGCAAGGAGAGAACAGTGTTTGACACAAAGGAATTAACCTCTAATGATAGAATTTCAATTGTGGTAGAAGTGGATATTTTGCTTTTCTGAGGCTTTTGCAACATTTATTATACCATTATTAGCTTATTCAATCTGCACATAAGCCCCTTATTGCTTATTGGTAATGTACTCTGGGGGGTATAGCTCATATTTACTGTTTGCAAATTTCTTTACATTTGATCCCCATAAGAACCCAAGAGTAATCAATGCAAATGTGATTATCTCAGTTTTGCATATGAGGAAACTGAGGCTCAGAAACGTAAAGGAATTTATTTGAGGTCACAAAGTCAGTAACAGAGTTGGAAGATTACAGTCCATGTCTCTTGACTCCAGGCTCAGTTGACTTTAATATGGAGTTTCTTTTTGAAATGGGAGTTTGGTGTATTTTAATCTTGTTTTCTGGTATCATTTGATTATAGGAGATAAGTGAAACAGATTCAGTCCTCAAAGATCTTTCATGACCACATGGCCAGAGAACAAGGAACCAAGCCACATGCTCAGAATAGCTGCCCATCACACCAGCTGGTATAAATAATTCATTCTGGGCCTATTTAAGAAGTGGGTCTTTGGAAAGTATATTAGTCTAAACTATGCTATGCAAGTCAGTGGGAGCCCAGGTTCCCTGGATGCCCCCTACCCCCAGTTATGGCTCTTTTCCTGAATCCTTTCCTTACAGGTCCAGCATGAGATGGTGCTAGAGGAGATGGAGATTCAGAGTCTAGATGAGAACCATGTCTCCCTCATGGTGTTTACAGTCTAGCAGGAAGATAAGATGTGTACCAATAACTAGAATGTGCAATGTAACATAAGTTCACAGGAGAGGTACAAACCAAAAAGGAACTTTATCCAATTATCTAATATTTGCTGGCAACTTATTACATGCAAAGTCCAGTGCTCTGTGTGGGAGAGAGATGAGGATTGTCTGATTAATCACAAAATCCACAAGTACCTACTATGTGATTTGCAGGGCTCACTGTTGTCGAGGAAACAAAGATGAAAACAAATAGTCTCAGCCTTCAAGGTATTTATAATATTGTCCTAGGGAAAGAAGACTAATAGAAGGACTGAAAAGAAACAAATGCTTAGTCAGCAAGGACCTCAGCAAGGCAGGAGGGGAAGGTGGAAAGGGAGATAGAGCTGGTGGATTTTTTAATCTGAGGTCCTTTGGTCGAGGGATAGATTTCAGAGGGACTGTAAATCTGGATGGGGGAAAAAAGGCATCTGTACTTGCACTATCCTTATATTTCCTTTGTAAGTCTATTTATTTTGTTTTGTCCATTTCAAAACATTATTTGGAGAAGTGGTCCATTGGCTTCACTAGGCCACCAGGTTATGAATTCCTGGAGAGTGGCATGGATTTGGAGGGAGAGTATCTGAATTTGAATTTTGGCTATGCTGGGTAAGCCCAGCAGAGTGACCTTGGGTGGCTGTCTTCCTTTTTCTTCTTTCCTTTCAGATGTGAAAGAGTTGGGCTAAAAGATCTCTATGGTCCTTTCTATATCTAACATTCTTTTTTTGGAGGGCAGTTGGGGTTAAATGACTTGCCCAAGGTCACACAGCTAGTTTTTGTTTTAAGTGTCTGAGGCCGGACCTGAACTCAGGTCCTCCTGACTCCAGGGCTGGTGCTCTATTCACTGCACCACCCAACCACCCCCTACCTCTAACATTCTATCATCCCAGTCCAACCCTGTCATTTTCTAGATGGGTAGACTGGGGCTCGGTGAGAACAATAGAAACTAGGATTTAATTGTCATAAGTTTAATTTTATGGTATTAATTATAAATGCTGTAGGAGTTCAGAAAAGAAATCACAAGTTTATAGTGGGAACAGAATTTAGAGATTATCAAATCCAATTTCCTCATTTTACAGGTGAGGAAATTGTGGCCCAGAGATATCCCAATGCATTGCTGTAGCTCTAATGAGACATTTAAGGCTTTGTCTCAGGGACCTGCTGCCTTCTCCTTTGTTGTAATATAAAGACTACTGTCCCCACACATTGTACTTTGAGGTCTTTTGCTGGCCCATGCTGCTTTGGGAGTTAGGAAGAAAGATGGTTTGGGGAGAGGATGAGGGCACTGTGGCTTGTCAGCAGAACTTGGGATCAAAGCAACAAGAGATGAAACTTCTCCCCTCTACTTCCCATGATTTTGCCTGTAGTTGAAATGTCTCTCCTGGGTCACCAACCTTCCCCCCCTTACCTTTGAAACCCTCTTCCTCTGCTTATAGTTCATATTGATATAACACTTTAAGGTCTTCAAAGTGCTTTACATGTATTGTTTTGTTTGATCTTTTGATGTTTAATCACAACATTTTGAGATGAGGAAGCTGAGTCTAGTGACTAGTTCTAGGTGACATAACTAGGGCTCCCAAATCTAGGTCTTTCTGACTCTGAATTCACCATTCTATTTAGTACACCACATACCTATTTTCTGTCCTAACACTCTCATTGTTATACCGCTCAGTCTTTGCCCCCCTCAGTTTGTATTCTCCTCTGCCCTTCCTTTCTCCTGCCCATCAATTGTTCTTTTCTTTCTTTTTTTTTTTTGGAGGGCAATTGAGGTTAAGTGACTTGCCCAAGGTCACATGACTAGTTTTTTGTGTTAAGTGTCTGAGTCTGGATTTGAACTCAGGTCCTCCTGACTCCAAGGCCAGTGCTCTATTCATTGTGCCACCTAGCCTCCCCATGCCCATTTATTGTTAACAAGTCCCCATCCATACTTGGGAGCTTCCTGTCATATTCCTTCTGTCTATTGGCAATCATAAAAACCTAGCTTTTTTCTGAAGACATATCTCTTGCCCATCAGAGTCAGCATACTCTTGGCTCCCCACTGCTACTTTCAGATCTTCCCCTTTCCACCATCATTCAGTGACCACCTTTTCTTTCAAATTCTCCCCATCTTATCCAATTCCTTGTTGCTATAATCTATGGATCTCTAGCTCAAAAAGTCTATCATGTAGCTTACAATTTTCTTATGTAATCCAATATCCACCTATTTTCAGACACCTAGATCTAAGTCTTTACCTTCGTTGACTCTATGGTCTTTGTCTCTTATTTACCTCAACAATACATAAGAGAGGTCATACCTTAGACTTCTTCCAACCTCCCAGCTCAATTGAATTTGCCTTAGGTGAGGAATTCCTAGTCATGGCTCTGGTTCTGTGATTTCCCCAGAGTTACTGGGGGAAATAAAGAGAGCTAGAGCTCAAACCTAGATTCTCTGACTACAAATATAGCACTCTTTCCACTGGGAAGTGCTTAGTGCATATTAGGTGTTTAATAAATGTTTATTTATTGATTGGAAAGACCACTGGAAAGATTTTGCACATGGATAGGTCAGTGAAGACTAGGATGGATAGGGAAGGCTCCATGGAGAGGGTGGGAGGATTCTGACCCAGGCCTTTAAGAAAAAGTGGAATTTTGTCTGGGCTAAGGGAGGAAAAAAACAAAGGCAAAAATGGGAGTAGGACTTTATTTGATCTTGCGAATACCTTTCCAAAGTCATTAAGCTTTTCCAAAATTAGATCTGGTCTCTTGTTTTCCAGATTCATTATGCTTCTCTGCAACATGCTTAGATTCTTCCTTTTTGGGAGCCTGGCAGAGGAATTCAGCTAATGTTTATGAAGCCCTTGGAGATGAGGGAGAGGAAGTGGAGGGGGATACCTTATATTAGAGGAGAAAGTGGGAGCAAATGGAAGAGATATGGCATTAAAGGACTTGTGGCTCAAATTTTGACTCTAGTGGGTGGCATGGGGGTAATTACTTACCTTTCCTGGACCTCTCTCTGTTTTCTCATTTGTAAAATGACAGTGAGATTAGAAGACAATCTCTTAAGGTTCCTTCCAGCTCAAAATCTCTGATCCTGTTTCTATCACGCTTCAATTTTTCCAGCCCTCTTGTCTCATAAATACCATGGAACCCTGAGAAGTGCCAGTAAGCATGACAGTTTAGACAGTGGAGCCTTAGGAGAATCCCCTATGGCTGCCCCATAAAGGCAGAGTACAAAGAAAACAGGCCTAGGAAGGGGAAAACTTGGGTTAAAGTCTCAGCTCTGACAATTTTTAACTGGTTGACTGTGGACAAATCATTGCATCTCCTGAGACTCAGCTTTATCATCTTAAAATGGGGATAACAATGTTTGTGGGGCCTCCCAACTAGGGGTAGTCAGTGGAGAGGGCTTTGCAACCTTAATTGTTGCTGCTGTTCATTTGTTTCCATCATGTTTTACTCTTCATGATCCCATTTGGTTTTCTTAGCAAAGATAATGGAATGATTTATCATTTCTTCCTCCATCTCATTTTCCAGATGAGGAAATTGAGGCAAATGGGGTTAAATGACTTGCCCAGGGTCACACAGCTAGTAAGTGTTTGAGGCTGGATTTGAACTCAGGTCCTCCTGACTCCAGGCCCAACTCTGTTCACTGCACTCTTTGCACCTAGCTGCCTCTGTAACCCTTAAAGTGTTAGATAAATGAGAGGTATAGGTATTATCATTACCTATGGTTACGCACATAAACTTCATACCAAAATATCTTTCCATGTGGGTGAATTAAGTGTGGAAACTCCCTTAAGGAAAACCATATCAGTTATATTAAAGTCTTCCTTTCTCTCATTTCACTTTTACTGTTCTTCCATTGGGATTATCTAAAGCAGCATATGAGGTAACAAGACCATTAGTTTAGATGAATAAAACCATTGAATCCCCAAAGAGTTGAAAAGGACCTCAAAAGATGTCTTGTCTAGCTGTACCTTTAGATAACTGATTATCTAAATTATCTGGTACACGTGGTTGTCCCTTCTTCTTGATGATCTCCTAAAGGGATAGAGACTTTGCAGCTTCCTTCAGCTGCTCATCCTGATGTTTGCCTTACTGGTGAAAAATTTTTTCTTTGTTTTCAACTGAATGTTTTCCCACTGTAATCTAAACTTATTTATTTTTTTATCTGGCTGTAGAATAACACAATAGTTCTAGAGCTAGAACAGACTTTTGAGGTCATCTAATCCAGCCCTATCATATTACAGATGAGTAAACTGAAGCCTAGAAGGGTTAAGTGACTTGTCCAAGGTAAATAAATAGCCGACCAGATTTGAACTAAGGGCCCCTGACTCCAAGTACTGTGCTATGCTTGGACATAGAGAGCAACTGATAAATGCAGTTTTTACATGAAGACAAGCCCCCAGTGGGCTGATTTTATCAGTCAAAGAAGATGTCTGGCCTTTTGTTCTCAGAATGTGTGACCCTTATGATCATAGGAGATGATGCTCTAGAGATGTTTTGATATCTTCTCAGAATGAAGAGTTTCTGTAGGGCTACCTCTAATGACAGCTACCCTCATAGACTTTCCTTTTGTCAAGATAGAAAGAACCAATTCTGTATTTCTCCCAAAGAACCAGATTTTAAGGGGTCAATATTATTCCAGAATCAATCCAGAGTAATGATAAGTGGCATGGTCATGGTCATCAGAGGTCCCACTGATTTTTAAAATTAAACAGATGTGGGCACACAGGTTCACACATTCCCAAAACACACACATACCTTTTATTGTTTGCAATTTTAAGGGTAAATAGTACCCATCCATAATTACATAGTTAAGTAAAATTTACATGTTGGGAGAATTAGCCTTTTTCCCCTAGGGTGATATAAACCACAGAGATACAGCTCCTGTTTAAAGGGAGTATCTCCCTGCTAAAATACTTTGTCATTCTTTTGTAGCAATGGTTAAGCACTAGTAGAGGCGAATGGAAGCTTATTTACTGATCCACAGATGACGGATGGCATATCTCTGCTTTGTTTGGAATAGAAAACTTGAACAGCTTGTCCGTACCTCTCCACTCGGACATTAAATCAACATGGCTCTATTAGTGGCCTTGAGATGCCAGCTGAGCCATCTCTGAGCCTGTCACCGTGATGTCTTCATCTGTAACCAGAGCAGACGTGAGCTCCTGGCAGCTTCAGGAGGTGACAACAAATCCAATTAGCTCCTCTCCACGGCGCCACAATACTACTGCGAAACGGCCTGACAGGGAGGGTGGCTGCAATACCCCGCACAGTGGGGCATATCCTTTCAAAAGAAAAAAAATAAGGTTGGGGGTGGGGGAGCTCCTGAGACTTAATTGCTGAAGTGACTTTCTGAACGAGTGGTGAGACCTCACACCAGGCTGGTCCAAAATGCACACTCCCCTCCCAATGTTTGATTGTTGGAGAATAGAAGAAATGGAATGGGCCTGGCAAAGCCAATTCCCACCTTGGAAAACTCAGAGATGTTTTGACTTGGATAGTGTTTGTCTTGTGGGAGGGAGTAGGAGGGAATATGCATTTCTTCTTTCCTTTCCTCTCCTTCCTTCCCCTCCTGTCCCCATAGCTTCCTTACTTTTCTTTCACAGGCTGAACATACAACCCAGAGAGATACTGAACTTTTGGTGTCTGTGGGAGGTAAACACTCAATTTCTTTTGGCTGAGGTGGGTGCCAGAAAAAAGAGAGGCCCATAGTTCCATATTCTCTCTTGGATGGGAGGTGGGGGTAGTGGTGAGGGGGAGCTGTTCGGTGCCAGGAAGGCGGGGCAAGGAGACCCAGGCTAGTGAAAGCGCTCACAACTTTAAGTGTGGAGGAGAATGCAACTCAGAAGCTGAGACTTGGCTCTTTTCACTTGGACCACTCTTTAAGAACTAGGAAGGTGGGGAGGTAGGGGGGAGAAGAAAAGGAACAACAACTTAAAAAAAAAAGGATTAAAAAAGAAAACCAAACCAGCTAGCTAGTCTGAGAGGATATTTTGCTAATTTAAAGTTTCCAGGTTTCCCAGAGGAACAAAGCATTAATTGTTTATTGGGTCATTTACTTCTTTAGAATAACTCTCCCACATGTTACAGAATATTTCAGGCTGTCAGCTGGGCCCAAAGGCTCTTTCCACACACAAGCTTTCCTTGTTTGCCTCTGCTTAGTTTTCCAATGCCACCACCCAAAACATCAGGAACGTTGGGAGTATTGTATTAAGAAGTGGAGAATGAGTATGAGACAGGAGCCCCTTGTTCACTGATGAGATGGGAAGGAATCTGTTGTTTCTGGGAGCAGCTGACTGCATCAACATTTCCACAGAAATTTTTAGGGATTGTTCATTTTAAATATTCTTCTGAAGCCTCATCTTGATGTAGAGATGATCCTGTGTCCTCCAAGCTCTTTCTAGTGGGATGTGTAAACTGAGCTAGAAAGGTTTAGAGAACTGACCTGAGGAATGGACTGTATGTCTGTTGTCCAAGGTCAAGTCTGGTTACATTCAGTGTCTGCTGTCCGAAGACTAGCTTAGCTATTCATTTTTCATTGATTCATTCAGTCAACAATCATTTATTAAGCACTTATTATATTTTAGACTTTGTAGTACGGATATAAAGAAAGACAAAGCTCCTCAAGGGGCTCACATTCTAATGTTGAACACAACATAGATATATACATACATACATATATATATATATATGTAAAAGGAAGGTAAATTCAGAGAGTATCATCACTAGGTTTTCTGCAGGGTAATTCAGTCAAAGCAATGCATGAAGTTTCCATGAAGGCACAGAGGGGTTCACTAGTCTGAATTAATGTAGAGAAAACCCACACCAACTAAATTATATATCACTGAAGTAATGAAATCAGTATATCATGAATTCAGATGACTGAAGAGAGTGAAGGTTGTTTAGGAGGGGCCAAGGTCCACTGATAGGTGAGGTGTGAAGTATAGAGAGGGGACAGTACTATTTATTGTGGTAGGATTATTTGTTGAGAAGGAAGTTAAGTAGTAGGGAAGAGAGCAACAGACTGGGGAACCCCAACCCAAGATGTTGGCTTTAGATCTCTTCTACTATTATCCTTATGATGAGGAAGGTTTTCATGGATGTTTGCACTTAATGTCACTGCTGAGGGCTCCCAAACCCCCTGGCCTCCAATATTGGACACACAGTATGGATAAATATAGGCAGCAGGCAATAATAAAACTGTGACATCAGATATGCTTTAGCATGTCCTATCTAAATTGTTCCTTCTGAGTTCACTCCTTTCTCCTGTCCATAGGGTAGGTGTCAATAGTAGTAATAATGCCATTTAACTCAAGCAATCTAACAGAAAAAGAGGGAGCTAGATGCTAGATCCTGGAGTGGGAATGCTAGGCATGAGTTAAACTCTTGGATGTGAAATCAAGACAATATGTTCCAAATGTGAAAAAAATGGGTTGAGTCCTTTCTGAGCTAACAAGGGAAGAAAAAAAAATGAGACAGTAGCCTTCTAAGTGCCGGTGCTATCTGAGGTCATTAAAAGGAATGAGTATGGGAAAACTGAGAGTTAAAGAAAGAGAATATAAGAAATTGATTATTTGTGTAGTGAGCCTGGCACTTACTCTCCCAGATCAAGGCCAGCTTTATCTCCCCCTCTAGTTCCTAGGGATACCTCTGAGGAATATCTTTCTCTAATTCTATCAGCTTGAGTCCTCATTTTGATCTATTCTCCCTATTGTTAACCACTACTAACTAGTGCTCCAGTTCCATTTTAGCACTAACATCAATTAGCTTTTATAAAGGGATTTTTATGTCAAAAATATAGCAAGAATAGAAGTACAAAATTTCCCCTCAACACCTGGGGGCATATTCTCCCCATACTGTCTTGGTTTTAGGGCAGAGTGGGCTCAAACTTAAATCAGTTTCTTTTTTTTTGTTTGTTTGTTAGTTTTTGGAGGGCAATTGGGGTTAAGTGACTTGCCCAAGGTCACATAGTTTTTGTGATGTGTCTGAGGCCAGATTTGAACTCAGGTCCTCCTGACTCTAGGGCCAGTGCTCTATTCATTGCACCACCTAGCTGCCCCCCTTAAATCAGTTTCTACATAACATTCACCCTTACCAGGTTCACTTCCAAATTCACCAGAGCCTATGAATGGATTTCAGGAGTTCTCTTAGCTGCTTTTTGTCTCTTCTGGGTCAAATAGGTCCCTTGGAACTTCACTCTTTACTGTCTTCTAGAAAATCTTGGCATGGACTCTAGTTCCTAGCTTTCTGGTGGCACCCTCTCCTGAACTTTTGAAATTCACAACTTTTGGAAACTCAAAAGCATGTAGCCATTGCTAATACTTCTTCACCTAAAGGCAAGAAAGAATAAACAGAAGAGAGAGAGAAAACACCAGCTCTTTGTGCTTTTGGCTTCATGCCAAATGTATGTGAGAGAGGGCCTTCTCTATGTCAAGGCCCACAGCAGCTTATCTTCCTTCATCAATAGGTAAGCAGGCAGGAAGCCAATAGCTTTCGCTAATTCCTTTTGAATGCAACCCAGGTCAAAAAAAAGCTCCTATTCACCATAATTTAGCTAACTAAAACCAGCTAAAAAAACAAGCACATGATCCACAATTCACATAAAGTTACACTGTATACTCATAAGGAGTAGGCTTATTGGCCAGTCTACCCTTTACAACTCTACATCTGGATTTGTTCCTTGTGCTGGAAATACTTTTTATACTTATTCTCTTTTAAAATCCTGGGGGCGGCTAGGTGGCGCAGTGAATAGAGCGCCGGCCCTGGAATCAGAAGGACCTGAGTTCGGAGCGGGCCTCCGACACTTAATCCACACAAACAAAAACCTAGCCGTGTAACCTTGGGCAAGTTTCTTAACCCCAATTGCCCTAAAGGGGCGACTAGGTGGAGCAGTGAGTAAGAGCGCCGGCCTCGGAGTTTGGATGACCTGAGATCAGATCCGGCCTCAGAAAATGAGCACCCACGCATAAATAATGACTGGCCATGTAACCTTGAGCAAGTTACTTAACCCCAATTGCTTTAAAAAAAAAAAATCCTGCCCATTCTTTAAAACTCACCTCAAATATGACCTCCAGGAAACATTTCCTGGCTTCTTTTGTTGGTAGCCACTTTCCTACTTAGCCCATGCATTAACACTTTGTTTTTATATCTCTCTCAAGCACTTTTTATAACATTTTACTGACACCTGAGATATCAATGTTTAATCTTTCTGTCTGCTGTTTGACCACATCCAGCTTACCTTGGTTCATAGAGCTTTAGTCACCAGATGCATTCACAGCTGAGCTTCCTTTCAGCTTTGGCCCAACCATTTCATTAGTACTACAGATAATTGTAGTTATCCTCCACTCTTCAAGGAATGTTCAAATTACTGAACAATAGTGCTCATTTCACTTGCCATTAAGGTTATGCTCAAGATAAGGTTCTGTAAGCTAGGCTTCAGCAATATGTGAACTGAAAATTACCAGAAGAGCAGACTGGTTTTTGAGGAGACAGAGGAACCAGAGACCAAATTGCCAACATTCACTGAATTATAGAAAAATCAAAAGAGCTCCAGAAAAAAGCACAGTTATTTCTGCTTCATTGACTACACTAAAGGCTTGACTGTGTGGATCACAGGATGTGGCAAGTCCTAAAAGAGATGGGAGTACCAGATCATCTTGTCTTCTGAGTAATATGTTTGTGGGTCAAGAAAGGCAATGGTTAGAACTGAACATGGAACAACTGATTGGTTTAAGATCAGAAAAGGAGTACTAAAAGGCTATATGCTGTTACCTTATTTATTTAACTTATATACAGTGTATATCATAATAAATGCCAGACTATATGAATCAAAAGCAAGAATTACAGTTGCCAGGAGAAACATCAACAATCTCAGATATGCCCATGATACTACTCTGAATGCAGAAAGTGAAGAAGAATTGAGAAGCCTCTTCATAGGAGAAAAAGAGGAGAGAGTAAAAGCTGGCTTGAAGTTTAACATTAAAAAAAACTAAGATCTTGGCAACTGGTCCTATCACTTCCTGGCAAAAAGAGAGAGAATAAATGGAAGCAGTATCAGATTTTATATTCTTGGTCTCAAAGATCACTATTGATGGTGACTGCAGCTATGAAATTAAAAGATGCTTACTCCTTGGAAGGAAAGTTATGGCAAATCTGGATAGCATACTAAAAAGAAGATATATCACCTTGCCAACAAAGGTCCATACAGTCAAAGCTATGTTTTTTTCCAGTAGCAATATATGGCTGTGAGAGTTGGCGTATAAGGAAAGCTGAATGCTGCAGAATTGATGTTTTTAAATTGTGGTGCTGGAGAAGACTCGAGAGTCCCTTGGACAGCAAGGAGATTTAATCTGTCAAAACTTAAATAAATTAATTCAGACTATTCACTGGAAGATCAAATACTGAAGCTGACACTTAAATATTTTGGCCACGTGATGAGAAGATGAGACTCATTTGAAAAGTCCCTGATGTGGGGAACGATTGAAAGCAAAAGGGAAAGGGGACAGTAGAGGATGAGGTAGATAGTATCATGGAAACAACAAACATGAACTTGGACAGATTTGAGAGATAGAGGAGGATAGAAGAATGGTCTGGCAGGTGTGTACACGAGGTCACAAAGAGTCAGATGTGACTTAATGGCCAAACAACAACAAAAATAACATTTTGCATGATATCCCTCTGTACTGAAGCATGGTGAAATACTGGACAGAGCACTGAACTAGAAGTTAGGGAGACTGAGGTTCGAATTCCTCCTACACACTTATTAGCTGTGTGATTCTGGGCAAGTTATTTAACTTCTCTTAGTCTCAGTTTCCTCACCTATAAAATGGGAATAATACTGCTTAAAATTCTTGTGATGATCAAATGCTACAATGTATGTAAAGCAATCAGCAAACTTTAAAGCATTGTATACATTTTCGTTTTTAGAATTGGTGTCTCATGCTCTTAGTGTAGAGTCAGACTTAGAATAAGTCATTCTTTTTTTAGAAACTGCCCTCCATCACATACCCTTGTATTGGTAGCATTCGTTCTTTTTTTTTTCTGGTTCTTCTTGTCTTAGTAACCACAAGATGTTCTTTTGGCACCCAAAAAGACATGACCTTCACAAATACTGCTCTCTGCAGGTGCTATTATTTCTTTTTTTTTTCTATTCTGACTACTGAATAGGAAATTGAAAAAAAAATTAAGCATTTACTTTGTACAAAGCAGCATACTAAGCACAAATAAAGAAGCAAGATAGTCCCTGCTTTCAAGGAGCTCACATTCTATAGGGAGACAAAGCACATATGTAAGAGTGCAAGAAATCTGGGAGAGACTTTGTCTTCAAGGCAGCATTTTAAAAAAATAAAATGTTTAGCAATGTGACCTACCAACCACATAGTGGTCTATATTCCACAATAGTTCTTGGAGATTTCCCTGACATCCCCAGTATTCATTAGTTCTTCACTCTGGCCACCTGACTTGCAAATATCAGTGGCTGCTTCTGAAAGTAAATAGATGCTTTTTATAGCCCTCTTTTTAGACCACAGTGAACTATGAGTAACTTTTTTCTTTATGTGAAACTGCAAACTGCTGTTACGTGTGAGCAATTTGTAGCTCAGTGATAGGATGGTAGAATGGGAGTCAAGAAGACAGTTTGAATCCTGTCGCATTCACTAGCTCTGTGGCTGGAAAAATCACATGACCTCAGTTCTTCTTCTTCTTCTTTTTTTTCTTTTTGGAGGGCAGTTGGGGTTAAGTAACTTGCCCAAGGTCACACAGCTAGGTTTTTGTTTGTGTGTGCATTGTCTGAGGTCGGATCCGAACTCAAGTCCTTTTGACTCCAGGGCCGATGCTCCACTAACTGCGCCACCTAGCCACCCCCAGCTCTTCTTTTATAAAATGGAGTTAAGAGCATGCCTACCTTAGGGGGTTGTTATGAAGACTCAGTGAGCTAGTGTTCATAAATACAATCTTTTTTATAGTTTGGCCTTTGCCCTTGCCACAGTTAAGTATTTAAAAAAATTCAAATTTAAAATGATAGTTCTAATGCTATCCCATTTGTGTGCCCTTCTGAACTTTCTTCTGCCCTCTTTTTGTTGATTTTTGTGATTCATTTGATATTTTTTTTCTACTATTGCTGCCACTTCAATGCCTCCCTTAAATAGCACTTGAAAAAAGTCTTCCTAGGGGCGGCTAGGTGGCGCAGTGAATAGAGAGCTGGCCCTGGAGTCAGAAGGACCTGAGTTCGGATTCGACCTCAGACACTTAACACAAACAAAAACCTAGCTGTGTGACCTTGGGCAAGTTACTTAACCCCAATTGCCCTCCAAAAAGCAAAAAAAAAAAAAAAAAAGAAAAAGAAAAAGAAAAAAGTCTTCCTTGTAACAAATAAACACAATACAATTTTGTTTCCTTATTGCCTATATTTATTTCCTCAATGTTTTCTTATTGTGTTATCTAGCATTTCTAGAACTATATGATTGTGGTCACAATAGATACTCTTGCTTTATCCCTGATTTCATGGAAAATACCTTTGCCAGGAAGTGATAGGACCAGTTGCCAAGATCTTAGTTTTTTTAATGTTAAACTTCAAGCCCAGCTTTTACTCTTATGAAGAGGCTTCTCGATTCTTCACTTTCTACATTCAGAGTAGTATCATGGGCATATCTGAGATTGTTGATGTTTCTCCTGGCAACCCTAATTCTTGCTTTTGATTCATCTAGCCTGGCATTTCTCATGATATACTCTGTATATAAGTAAAATAAATAAGGTAACAGTATACAGCCTTTAGGACTCCTTTTGTGATCTTAAACAAGTCAGTTGTTCCATGTTCAGTTCTAATCACTGCTTCTTGACCCACAGACATGTTACTCAGAAGACAAGATGATCTGGTACTCCCATCTCTTTTAGGACTTGCCACATCCTGTGATCCACACAGATATTGTTAACTCTTAGTGTTATATAGATAATACATTTCACCTTCAGAAATTGTCTCTTCTTATCTCTTTCCTCTGCAGACAAATACATGGCTAAACCAAATTGATCAATAGGAGCTTACTTAAGTAGAAAGATACTTGGATTACTGTAGAATCAACTATTATTTCATTGTTATTTCACTTGTATACTTAAAATTCTTTTTTGTTGTGACAATTAAAAACTGTTTTTAAGGTTGCAGACTATTATGCCATTATAAAAGGTTGCATAAATTCTATAAAATTAAATTCTTAAGTATGGGCCTGTCAAATATTTTCTCTCAATATAGAGAAATTAAGATGACACTTTCCCCTTCCTACCAGGCTGAAGGGAGGAGATGCTATTGGTCATTTAGTACATATTTTGAAAACAATCAAGCTCCAGACACTGAATGTATTTAGAATTATGAAATAGTTGAAAAGGAGTCTGGATTTTTCTTTTTCTTTTGGTTCTTGATGTCTAAATTACATAGAGAATACCTATACAATTTTATATATGCCTTAAAATTTATATAGTAATGACAATTGTACAATGCTGTTACTTTTCCACAAGGAAACAAATATATCACATTTTGCTGTTGTTAAAAATAAAGACTGTGGAGAAGTAGAAATAAAAAATGTGTATCTTGTTTCTTTTTTTTTTTTTTTGAGGGGGAGAAGGCAAGGCAATTGGGGTAAAATGACTTGCCCAAGGTCACACAGCTAGAAAGTGTATCAAGTGTCTGAGGTCAGTTGAACTCAGGTCCTCCTGACTCCAGGGCCAGTGCTCTATTCACTGAGCTACCTAGCTGCCCCCTAAAATGTGGCTTTGTGGTCAGTTTTTTGCCCTAGAGTATTATATGAATTTCAATGTTCCTTTTTTTGTATCTTGTTTCTTTTTTTTTACAATCAAGTGTTTTTTTAGTTTACATCATTCATTTCCACAAGATTTTAAGTTACAAATTTTCTCCCCATTTTACCCCTACCAACCACCCCAAAACAGTGATCTCACTAAATATCCCCTCCCACAATCTGCTCTCTCCCATATCTTCCCCACTCCTCCTACTTTCTAGTAGGGCACGGTGTATCTCTATGCCCCAGTGTCTGTATATCTTATTTCCCAGTTACATGTAAAATAATAATAATAATTAATAATAATAATAATATATATTTTTAAACATTTGATTTTAAACTATTGAATTCCAGACTCTTTCCCCACCTCCCTTGTCACCCAACCTTACTGGGAAGATAAGCAATTCAATATAGGTTGTATATGTGTAGCTATGCAAAACATTTCCATAGTGGATATATTGTGAAAGACCAACTATATTTCCCTCCATCCTATCCCACCTCCGACTTGTTCTATTCTCTGCTTTGATCCTGTCCCTTTTCAAAAGTGGATGTTTCCAACTTCCCTCCCCCCAAGCCTGCCCTCTCTTCCATCACCCCCTCTCATCCCCTTCCCCCTACTCTCCTGTAGGGTGAGATACCCTATTTAGTGTTCGTGTCATTCCCTCCCTAAGCCAAATTCATTGAGAATAAGGTTGACTCATTCCCTTTTGTCTTTCTGTTCTTCCCCTCCATTGTAACAGTTTTCCTTTGCCTCTTCTATATTAGATAACTTACCCCATTATATCTCTAACCATCTCTTCTCAATATATTCCTCTCTCACCTCTTAATTTCACCTTTTAAGTATCATTCCTTCCTATTCAACTGGTCCTGTGCCCTCTATGTATACCTGTACACATATTTACACATACTCACATATGGATTCATATGCCCATATACCCTCCTATATAGATATGTATGTATACATATATATGCATGCATACATTTCTATTTCATTCAACTCTTCTTTTTTTTTTTTTGCCTTTTGGAGGGCAATTGGGGTTAAGTAACCTGCCCAAGGTCACACGGCTAGGTTTTTGTTTCTGTGTGCGTTAAGTGTCTGAGGCCAGATCTGAACTCAGGTCCCTCTGACTCCAGGGCCAACGCTCTACTCACTGCGCCACCTAGCCGCCCCTCAACTCTTCTTACACTGAGAAAAGTTTCATAAGTTGCAATTATTGTTTTTCCATGTAGGAATGTAAATAGTTCAACTTTGATAAGTTCCTTATGATTTCTTTTCCCTGTTTACCTTCTCATACTTCTCTTGCTTCTTGTACCTGAATGTCAAATTTTCTATTCAACTCTAGTTTTTTCATCATGAATGCTGTAAAGTCCTCTATTTCACCGAATAACCAAATTTTCCCCTGAAATATGATTCTCAGTTTTGCTGGGTAGGTGATTCTTGGTTTTAATCCCAGCTCCTTTGACCTTTGGAATATCATATTTCAAGACCTTCAGTCCCTCAGTGTAGAAGGAAACTGCTAGATCTTGTGTTATCCTGAATGCATTTCCACAGTATTCAAATTGTTTCTTCCTGGCTGCTTGTAATATTCTCTCCTTGATCTGGGAACTCCAGAACCTAGCTATAATATTCCTAGGAGTTTTCTTTTTGGGATCTTTTTCAGGAGGTGATTGGTTTCAACCTCTATTTTGCCCTCTGGTTCTAAAAACATCAGAGCAATTTTCTTTGAGAATTTCTTGAAGGATGATTTCTAGGTTCTTTTTTTGATCATGCCTTTCAGGTAGTCCAATAAATTTTAAATTATCTCTCCTGGATCTATTTTCCAGGTCAATGGTTTTTTCCATGAGATATTTCCCATTGCCTTCTCTTTTTTCATTTGTTTGGATTTGTTTAATAGTATCTTGATTTCTCATAAAGTCACTAGCTTCCGTTTGCTCCAATCTAATTCTGAAGGAACTATTCTCTTCAGTGAGCTTTTGAGATTCTTTTTCTATCTGACAAATCCAGCTTTTTAAGGCATTCTTCTCCTCATTGGCCTTTTGAGCCTCTTTTGCCATTTAACAAAAAACAAAAAACCCAAACACCACAAAGAGTTAGTCTATTTTTTAAGATGTTATTTTCTTCAGTCAGGTTGTTGACTCTCATTTTCTAATTTTCTTGCATTGTTCTCATTTCTCTACCCAATTTTCCTCTACTTCTCTTATTTGGTTTTCAAAATCCTTCTTAAGCTTCTCTATGGCCTGTAAGCAGCTTATTTTTTTCTTGGAAGTTTCTGGTGCAGGAGTTCTGACTTCGCTGTCTTCCTCCTGTACCACACCACAATCCTTTTTGTCCCCAAAAAGGGAATCCAGAGTCAGACTGCTGTGCTTGCCTTGCTTCCCTTCCTTGCACATGTTGCCATGCAATTACTTGACTTTTAAGCTTTTTGCCACAGTAGAACTCTGCCACCAGAGTGGGGAGCTTTGTCTCAATTGCTGAGGTTTTCTTAGCTGCTGGAGCTCTTAGTTGGATGCCCTCTCTGAAGCCTACACATGCTCTGGCAAACTGGTCATGCACCCCAGGACCTCCACCCTAGACCACAATCTAGATCCAAGCTGGTTAAAGAAAGAGTGATAACCCCTCAGGCTTTTCGCTTGGTCCCCCTACAATCTTCAGGCCAGGAGCTCTGAAGCAGCCATATGGCGGCAGCTGCACAGCTGCTGTGCCTCAGCCACTTCTTTCCCTGGGGGCAAAGGCCAGACCACACTCACGAACTCCCAGGTCCCAAAGTCCACACTGCACTGACCTCTCACTTTGTCCTTAGCATCTGAGGGTTGATAATTCTGGAAACTGCCACAGCTGCTAGTGATCTGAAGTCCCTCCAGCCAGTGGCTGGTTGTGGCCACCCTGAGGCTAAAACCTCAGGCTCATGTGGGGCTGGGCTCAGCTCCCAACACTCTGTGATGGCCACTTCCTGCCAGCCTGCCAGGCTGTCTTCAGTGGGAGGTTAACTTCTCTGTTTCATTTTGTGGGTTCTGTAGCTCCAAAGTTTGTTTAGAGTAATTTTTTACATGAATTGGAGGAGGTGGGAGTGGGAGCCCCACAGAAGTCCTGTTTCTACCCCATCTCCATATGATTCCTTTTTAGGGACTCTAAATGGAAGAATTTTCTTCTATGTTGGCAGATACTTGAATATTGATTCCAAAGTAATTGATGGTTTTATACAAACCCCACAGGGCATCTGTATCTTGTTTCTTTATGAATAAGTCTGAGAGAAAAAAATCTATCTTGGTGTCTTTAAAAGAAACTGTATGTATAAAGGACCTTTATTTTTGGAGGGAACATTTTTTCTTTCAAACAAGAAAGTAGTGAGGATGTATTATACAGCTGTGCTACACTTAGCCACAGAGAAAACAATCAGTTTGGAAAGACAAAGTCCCATGGCACTAAGTCAGGAGTCAGCTAAGTGGAATCTGCATGAAATGATGGCATGGCCTCTTGTCAGAGAGGTGTCAGATGGTGGAGCTTTTAGAGTCCTCCCCATGGTGGGTGATGTCTCCTGAAGGTTTCTGCTTTCCTGAGAATGTCACCAAGGGTCATTCCATCTCTGTTCCCATGGCCTCGGTGGTCAGCACAGTCTGGTTACTTGGACCCCTGCCTCATCTTTCTCCTCTTGCATTTCAGCCTAAGCATTCGCTTCTTCCTCCACTTGACTCTCATGGTGCAATGGAAGTTGACAAGATGGCGCTAAGAAGAACTGGAGGGAACTTCTTATGCAATTGTGACATCTATATCATCAAAACACCCTTTAGAGACCCTTGGTGACTGCCTGGGAAATTCAACTAATCCTTTATTACTTTATGTGTATTATTAAATTAAGCATATGACAACAGCAAGAATTATGAATATTTGGATAATATTGGGTTACTTTGGATATTTATTTTTGCCTCATAGATTTTTTCCCCTTATTCTATGACAAAATATTAACTGATTGGCATTGTTTTCCCCATTAGCTAGTTATGTGGTGTTTAGAAATAAGGCAAAGTCATATATTACCAACATAACTTTACAACTTCATCTATGTTTTTCAAGCCATATCAAGTCAACAAGCATTTATTAAGCATTTACTATGTGTGAGGCACTGTGCTAAGTGCTGGGAATACAAACACAAACAGAAAGAGAATCTTGATCTTCAAAGAGTTTAGATTAGAATGGGAGAAGGCAACACATAAAAGAGAGCTCTTGGGGTGGCTAGGTGGTGCAGTGAATAGAGCACCAGTCCTGGAATCAGGAGGACCTGAGCTCAAATTTGGCCTCAGACACTTAACACTTACTAGCTGTGTGACCTTGGGCAAGTCACTTAACCCCAATTACCCTGCCTTCCTCCCTCCAAAAAGCAAAAAAAAAAAGAAACTTCTAGGAGGAAACAGCCAGAGGGAGAGGCTTCAGGGAAAAGGGTATAGGTAGGTTCTGATTAGTGAATATAGTAAAATGGTTGCATGTATTCAAATTCATACTATTCAAAGTTATGAATATGGTAATTGATTCCAGCCCAATGGAAATATGAAGCTGAACCTGAGAAATCAGAGCACACTATTCATCATCATCTTCATCATCCACACTAATAGGACCCAACTATGCTTCCAATATGCTAAGTCCAAGGGTGAAATGAGCTTCTGGGTTAAAGAGGTTTCTGGGACATTATAGAGAAATACTGGGGGAGTCAGGAGTACAGCCTGGAGAGAAATGAAGACAATTCTTGAAGATATCGATATTTCATCTTAAAGACTACAATCCTCAGTCCACTGAAAAGGGAGACTGCTGGGAATATTGCTGGGAAAAGATCTCACAGATACTCCAGATCCCTAGCATACTTTTAAGTGTCCAGACCTTCAATTTCAGATTTATAGGTTCTGCTTTAAAGACTCTTTCCCCTTTAGAATTCAATGAAACAGCAGAAGGACAGAATGCTTGTATTGATAAATAGTGCTCTGTCTGAGAACTGAATTCCTTGCAGTCTCAGAGTCATTAAAGCCACTTTGCTCATCTTAATTTTCCTATCTTTTCTTTCTGGTTTTGAGAGAGCCCTTACAATTTCTTTGTAAAATGTCATGGTGTTGAGAAGAGGAAGGCATACCCTTTAGCTTCTCAAAACAGTTTTGTCCATCAAATCCCAGGTCCCACAGGTAGCCAGGCATGATAGGCAATGGACAGAGGGGTTCAACAACTCCTGTGTAGACAGAGGCTTCTGAATGTATCACTGTGGTTCATGGAGAAGGCTGGAGAAGGTAGCAAGGAGATACCATATTAGCTATCAGCAGCCTTAAAACAAAGCTGGTGTCTCTTTGGACCTTAAAATTGTTCCTATGCAGTTAATTTTATTTTTGTTTAATCAAATAAATGTGAGGGTTTTTTTTTTTATCGAAAAAAATGTCGTGGTATCATTGTTTTATTTTTATGATGATTAATTTTACAATTGGTGTTTATCTTGGAATGCTTCACGAATGGCATTTCATATATAATATGAATCCAAGGTGCGTGTCCTCAGAACACCAAAACCCAAGAGGGAGTTGCAAGTGGAAAAAGTTTAAGAAGCCCTGGATTAAACTATATTAAAAACCATAGGTATAGGACTAAGAGGCCATTTAGTCCAACCTCATCTTCCAGATGAGGAAACTGAGCTTTAAAGAAGTCAAGAGTTTAGTTTAGGATCACCCAGAGAATGAGGATTAGAGGTAGATCTGAATTCAGGTCTTATGTCTCAGTGCTCTTTCTATTATATAACAGTGCCTCCATGACACAATTGGATGGATTCAGAACTGGTGGCACAGACAGATTCAAAGATTGGTTGTTAATGGTTCAATGTCAATATGGTAGAAGGTGTCCAGTTGAGGGCCTTGGGGATCTCTGGTAGTCCTTGTGCTATTTAACATTTTCCTCAATAACTTGGATAAAGGCATTGATGTTATACTCAACAAATTTGCAGATGAAAAAAAGCTGGGAGGGAAAACTAACACAATTGATGACAGACAGTTGGGTTCCAAAAAAGATCTTGTCAGGCTAGAGCACTGGACCAAATCTAATAAAGATAAAATTGAATAGGGATAAATACAGAGTTTTATGCTTGGGTATAACAAATCAGCCATACAGTACATTTTGTTTTGTAAATCTCAAATGTACTTACCATAATATTTTGAGTGAGAGCTACCTATATTGGTGTCTTATCCCTTTATTAATATAGAATCAGGTTTAGAATAAGCATATTTGTAATATTCTCCTTTACTTCTGTTGGTTGAAGGACTCCTCCTTCAAGGCCTAGCTTAATTGCTACCTTCTCCATCTTAGAATTTACCCTCTATCAGTCTTGAAGTGAGTGAACATGTGTTCCTGGGTGTGTTTTCTTTTCCTTTCTAATTCTGTTTACCTTAGCAATTGCAAGATGTTTTAATTTTTTTTTTGTACATAGGATTTTTGGCCTTCAGTCATCCTGAACCCTATTTGTGATATTTTTTCCCTTTATTTCTCTCATTCTAACTATTGGATAAGAATTTAAGGTGGTGGAGTCAAGATGGCGGAGTAGAAACAGCTCTTCTGTGCAGCTCTGGCTCCCACAATTTCCAAATTTGTGTAAAAGGGGACTCTAAACAACCTTTGGAGCTCCAGAATCCAGAAAATGACACAGAGAAGCTAACCTCCTGCTGAGGACAGCCCAGCAGCCCAGCAGGGAGTGGCCATCACAGTGCTCTGGGAGCCAAGCCCAGGCCCCAGTGAGTTGGAGGTTTTAGCCCCAGGGTGGCCTAACCAGCAGCTGGCCAGAGGGACCCCAGAACACCAGCAGCTGTGGCATTTCCAGAATTACCAGCACATAGATGCCATGACAAAGTGAGAGGTTAGTGCAATATGGACTTTGGGACCCATTAGTTGGGAGAGCGTGTGGCCTCTTTCCCTGGGGGCAAGAAGCCACTGAGAAGCTTCAGCGCAGCTGCAGACACATGCGGCAGCTTCACTTCCTGCCCTGCTAACTGTAAGGGGATCCAGCGATAGATCTTGGGGGGTAATTGCTCTTGATTTAACCTTCTTGGATCTGGATTGTGGTCTGGGCTGGAGGTCTGCAGAGTCCTACTGTGGCAACAAGCCCAAAAGTCAAGTAATTGAGTGGTAACATGCCTAGGCAAAGGAAATAAAATAAACAGAAAAATTCAACATTAGACTCCTATTTTGGGGGCAAAGAGGATTGAAGCATGGAACAGGAGGAGGACTGGGAGGTCAGAACTCCTGCACCAAAAGCCCCAAATGAAAATATGAGCTGGTTACAGGCCATAGAGGACCTTAAGAAGTATTTTGAAAATCAAATAAGAGAAGTGGAGGAAAAATTGGAAAAACAAATGAAAATGATGCAAGAAAATTATGGAGAGTCAATAGCCTTACTGAGGAAAATAACGCCCTAAAAAATAGACTAACTCAAATGGCAAAAGAGGCTGAAAAAGGCAATGCCTTTTTAAGGAATGCCTTAAAAAGCCGAATTTGCCAGGTGGAAAAAGAATCTCAAAGGCTCACTGAGCAGAATCTTTCCTTCAGATTTAGAATGGACCAAAGGGAAGCTAGTGCTATTAAACAGATCCAAACAAATGAAAGAATAGAAGGCAATGTGAAATATCTCATGGGAAAAACCATTGACCTGGAAAATAGATTCAGGAGAGATAATTTAAAAATTATTGGACTACCTGAAAACCATGATCAAAGAAAGACCCTGGAAATCATCCTTCAAGAAATTCTCCAGGAAAATTGCCCTGATATTTAGAACCAGAGGGCAAAATAGAGATTGAAAGAATCCACAATCACCTCCTGAAAAAGATCCCAAAAAGAAAACTCCTAGGAATATTATAGCCAGGTTCCAGAATTCCCACATCAAGGAGAGAATATTGCAAGCAGCCAGGAAGAAACAATTTGAATACTGTGGAAATGCAATCAGGATAGTGCAGGATCTGGCAGCTTCTACACTGAGGGATCAAAGGGCTTGGAATATGATATTCCAAAGGGCAAAGGAGCTGGGATTAAAACCAAGAATCACCTACCCAGCAAAACTGAGTATCATGTTTCAGGGGAAAATATGGTCATTCAGTGGAATAGAGGACTTTCAAGCATTCTTGAGGAAAAAACCAGAGTCGAATAGAAAATTTGACATTCAGATACAAGAAGCAAGAGAAGTATGAGAAGGTAAACAGGGAAAAGAAATCAAAAGGAACTTATCAAAGTTAAACTATTTACATTCCTATAGGGAAAAACAATAACTGTAACTGATGAAACTTTTCTCAGTATGAAAATAGTTGAAGAAGGGTATATGGGCCTATGAATACATATGTGAATGTGTGTATATATGTTTACAGGTATACATAGATAGAGGACACAGGTTGAATTTAATAGGAAGGGATGATACTTAAAAGGTGAGATTAAGAGATGAGAGAGGAATATAAAGAGAGGAGATGGGGAGAGACAGAATGGGGTAAACTCTCTCATAGAGAAGTGGCAAGGGAAAATGGTTACAAGGGAGGTGAAGAACAGGAAGGCAAAAAGGCAAAACCTTATTCTCATTGAATTTGGATCGGGGAGATAATGACATACATATTAAGTAGGATAGCTCACCCTACAGGAGAGTAGGGGGAAGAGGATGAGAGAGAGGATGATGGAAGGGAGGGTGGGAGCGAAGGGGTGGGGAGGAAAGTTGGAAGTACCTACTTGTGAAAAGGGACAGGATCAAGGTAGGGAATAGACCAAGTGGGAGGTAGGATAGGAGGGAGGGAAATATAGTCAGTCTTTTACAATATATCTACTATGGTAATGTTTTGCATGGCTACACATGCACAACATATACTGAATTGCTTATCTTCCCAGTAAAGGTGGGCAACAAGGGAAGAAGGGAATGAATCTGGAATTCAGTTTTAAAATCAAATGTGTAAAAATGTATAAATACTATTATTAATACTATTTTGCATATAATTGGGAAATAAGATGTACAGGCATTGGGGCACAGAGATTCACCTTGACCTACTGGGAGAGTCGAGGGGGGTATGGGAGAAAATATGGAAGAGAGCAGATTCGATGAGGGGATATCCTGTGGGACTGCTATTCTGGGGTGGGGGGTAGGGAAAAATGGGGGAAAAAGTTGTAACTCAAAATCTGGCAGAAATGAATGATATAAACAACAATTTAATAAAGCATTTGGGAAAAAAAAGAATTTAAAGACATTTTGTCACCCATCAGCAAACACTTAATAAAACAGAGAAGGTAGCAAGGAGATACCATATCAGCAGCCTTAAAACAAAGCTGGTGTCTCTTTGGATCTTAAAATTGTTCCTATGCAGTTAATTTTATTTTTGTTTAATCAAATAAATGTGAAAATGGTGTTTATTCCACAATGCTAGACTCATGAGGGTCAGGAACTAGGCTCTTACTTAACCTTTTTATCCCAGTGGCATCTAGGTAATGCAGTAGATCGCATGCTAGATTTGGAGTTAAGACTACTTGAGTTCAGTTATTGCCTCAGGCACTTATTAGCTGCATGACCCTGGGTAAGTCATTTAACTTCTATCTGCATCTTTCCTCATCTGTCAAATTAGGACAAAAACAGCAGCCATGTCTCAGGGCTATTGTGAGGATAGAATGAGAATATTTGTAAAGCAATGTGCAAGTCTTAAATCACTATTTAAATGGTAGTTATAATTACTAATTAATGCTCTGCATACTCAAGTACTCCAGAGGATCTGTGATCTCATAGATATAAGATATAGATATACTCCTGCCAATGATACAGATTGAAACTCATCCATGCCTTGCCATCCTATATGACTCTTGGCTATATCTTCCTGAAAATTTATCACAGGGATCCACCTATTGTGGTGGGAGAGCCTTCCTTTAATTCTTTTGATATTGCCTGGATATCAAAGAACTAGGTGAGTTTCCCAATGGTTGTCTCTTGCTCTCACCAGTCCATCTTCCTTTCTGGTCTTACATTTCTCATCCTTGAGAGCATCCTTGAAGCCACTTTCCTTCTATAATTCCTTGTCTGCAAACTGTTGTGGCCACTCCAGGCCTGCCACATACCTCTACGCTGCCTTCTGAATGATCTTCAACTTCAACTTCTATTGTTGTTGTTGAGCCTTTTTTTCAGTTGCGTCTGATTCTTCATGACCCATTTAGGGTTTTCTTGGCAAAGGTACTGGAGTTGCCATTTCCTTCTCAGTTCTTATAGATGAGGAAACTGAAATTAACGGTATTAATTGATTTGCCCAGGGTCACAGCGCTAGTAAGTGTCTGAGGTCATATTTGAATTTAGGAAGACTTCAGGCCTAGCACTCTATCCATTGCGCCACCTAACTGTTCTAACTTCTTTACAAAGTCTTAAATAGTTGTTTAATTGAAATCCATGATTAGATTTTTTTTTTTTTTGCTTTTTGGAGGTCAATTGGGGTTAAGTGACTTGCCCAGGGTCACAAAGCTAGTTTATAAATAGATATTTTAGAGATCACTTCCTTGTCTAAATTCTATTGTCTCATGTTTCTATAGTTCTAGGATTCTTTTCTGGATGCTATGAGCCCAATGGATTGAGAGCTGACCTCAGGATCAGCAAGGCCTGGGTTCAAGTCTGACCTTTGACACGTGTTGACAATGTGACTCTCTACAAGTCACCTTCAGTGACTTTCAGAATCTTTCAGTGCCCTGGATAACTAAGACTAAAAGTGCAAAAAAGGTTTCAACCTGTATTAGTACAGGGAGTTTCCTTGCCTAAGAGTTCCCTGTACCTATGAAATCATAGGTCCAATCCCTATCCCCATCTCTTCTGGCTCTTGCCTCTCAAGGTTTACAGACAAAAAGGAACAGGAATAGAAATAGACACTCCCTGCCCTCCCCAACCCTCTTGCTGCCTGGCTGAAACCAGTTTGAGAATGGCATAATGTCAGATCTGTGATGAGGTCATCTTCTCTGCATGCTCTGGACAAGATCCAGGCACCCCAGAGGGGGCTCCTCCAAGGGCACTCTGCCCCAACCCCCTCTACCAAGAGGAAAGGAGAGGAAATGGCAATTACTTTGCCTCCCAGAGCCAGCACTACTGTAGTCAATGGATAATAGTTGGCAGTGCAGGGGTCTCTCTTGTCACCAAGCCAGTGAGCTCTTACTTTCTGCCCCAACCTGGTGTGATCTACCTGTGGGCACTGGCAGTGGTAGAGCCTTCTGGGGAAGGGAAGGGCAGAAAGAGAGGAAGAAGATCAGGAAGGCATAAATGTTTTAAATTATTAAAGCTTTCCTTTTCAGGAGCAGGTTGTTGTGAATGTGTATTATTACAGTCCAACTCATTCCAGATTAATTGGGCATGATATCAAAGCATCTGGCTGTTGTACAGAATGACCAAAGATTCAGTGAGCCTTGGATGTACTGAATAGTTTTTGGAACCAATACCAGTGCTGCCAGGCACAATTATTTTCAGCATTGTTTTTCTGCCACGGAAACTTAGAACTGTGGACTTGGGCATGTGAGGGAAGTGCCAATTTGCAAGCTCACAAATTGACATGATTCTTGATGCAGGATGTTGTACCAGGCCTGGACAGCAGTGAGAGGAAATGACCCTGCTATTTATCATTGTTAGGGTCCCTGTTAATCTGCACTTAGCAATGGGAGTGATTGGGTGAGACAGCAGTGGGTTGAGAGATGAAAGAGCACTGGACTTGGAGTCAGAAGATTTGGGTTTGGATTATTGTGACAACCCCTAACTGGTTTCCCTGGCTTCTATCCTTCACACAGCTGCCAAAAGTTTTCCTAATGCACACTCCAGGTTTTGTTACTCTGATGCTCAAAAACCTTGAGTGGCTCCCTGTTGCTTCTAAAATAAAATACAAACTCATTGACTGGCTGGCATTTATGGTTCTCTATAATTTTCTGCAATTTACCTTTCTGTTATTATTTCAAATTGCTCAGTTCATGTACTCTCTAATGTAGTTAGGTGGCACATTGAATATAATGTTGGGTCTGGATTTAGGATGATTTGAGTTCAAATTTGGCCTCAGATACTTAACTAGCTGTGCAGCCCTGGCTAGGTCACTTAAACTCTACCTGCCTCATTTTCCTCACTTATAAAATGGGAATCATAATATCACCTATCCCCTAGGGTTGTGAGAATCAAGTGAGATATATTTGTACAGCTCTTAGCCCAGTACCTGATACATAGCAGGTGATTTAAAAAATGCTCATTTCCTTCCTTCTTTCACACTTGATTATTAGTTCTCCCCTAATCCCCATCTTCAGTCTTCTGCATCTTTTACCTGTCATAGGTCACCATTCATACATGAAATGCTCTCCTTCATCTTTGCTTGTTAAAGTACTTTAATTCCTTAAAGACTCAGCTTAAGTGTCATCTCCTCCTTGAAGCCTTCTCTTCAACTTTTACCTGAAAAATGTTCTCTCTCTCTCTCTCTCTCTCTCTCTCTCTCTCTCTCTCTCTCTCTCTCTCTCTCTCTTCCCCCCTTCTCTCTTCCTCCTTCCCTTCCCCTCTTTCTCTTCCCCCCTTCTCTCTCCCTCTTCTTCCTTCTCTCTCTTTCTCTCTCTCTCATTCCCTTGCCCTCACTCTCTCTGCCTCTATCTCTGTCTCTTTCTCTGCCTCTGTTTCTCTCTTTCTCTATGTCTCTTTTTCTCTCTCTCTGTCTCTCCCTCCCCCCCCTCAGTTTCCTAGAAATCTTTCTTTTGCCTCTATCACATTTTGTCTTATATTTTTTGTTAACTTGTGTCAAAGAGTCCCTCTTGAAGCAAAAGATCTGAATATAATTTTGGGGTATCTGGTTCATTGTCAAACAATCTACTTTACCTAGATCTTGACCTTGGTTATCTCCATCTTCAAGATCAAGCTGTCTAGATTCAACTGGTGAACGAGTCTTTATCAGACCTGATTCTTCAATTTTCCTGTATTCCTGCCTTCCTCTTCACCAGGAGTCTAAATGATTTTTCTAGGAGCAACAAGCGGTTGTGATACATTTTTTTGTAGGCCCTAACCATTCTCTAGATTTATTCTGTAGACTATCAGCAGCATATTTAGTCTCTTACTTATTTGATATGGGTGGGGTGGCTCTCTACCAGTTAACTACCTTGTGTTTTTTAATGAAAGTAAGTCTTTAGAACAGGTCTCTGACTTCAGGTGGGAATTCCAGGCAGTGAGCTATAGCATTATACCGATACTTATTCTTCATGCCCTTTTGGGTGGAGGTCATAGTTAAGTGGTAGAACTCTGTCAGTTGACTACTCAATTAAATAACAAATTAATCATGAATCTTTATATTAGAGGTGTCAAATGTGAAACCCCTGATCTGCATGTAGCTCATAGCACTTCAGAGTGTCACCTGAACCATATTAAAGTGTAATTGGAAATTATTTAATGAAATAAATAAAAATACAATGAACATAGGTAATGCTAATATGTGGTTTTCAAAGTTGACATGTGGCCCACACAGATACTCATGTATCTTAGTAGCCCCACTTCTATTTGAATTTGACAACACTGTTTTAGGTCTCCCTAATCCTCCAAAATTTCAGTGCATAGGTCAGTGGGCAGCTGTGACTCTCACCCAAGTTTGAGTGTGTACAGAATCAAGCCTGTGGCATCATAGACATGTACTAAAATGCTACTTGTTGATCTAGTAGAGCTGCTGTTTAGGGATCCTATCCCTAGAATGTTTATTAGGATACAGTTAAAATGCTCTGGCTGTGGTTCTCCTTAAGGCTGTGTAATGTTAATGGTATTTAAGATCTTCCTCACCCATTAATAGGCCTTATGAGAAACCCAATAAGGGAAGCTTGCTTAGGGGAGGCTTGCTTATAGGAAGGCTTTCACACCTTTTGATAATTTCTAATTGGGCACTGAGTCAGTAGGGTTGTGATACCTTCTGGCTCTGAGAAGTATATATATATATATATATATACTCTGAGTTGGTATTTTGCTTTGGAGGCTCACTTATGAGAAGGATCTTGTGATTCCCTGGTCAAGATTCTGAGTGGCCGGATGTTCAGAGCTCCCTGCCTGCTCAGATCTAAAGGCTTTCTTGATCCAGGGATGTATGTAAAGTGTATAGTTGATTCAAGTAGTCAGAGTCCTGTCTGTTGGTCTTTATTTCTCTGCTTGTATTTTCTCTGTACTTTGTTTGTATTTTCTCTGAAGTTCATGGTGCTGACTTTTCCCCTGAACTAGTGAATGTAATTAGAAAAGATTGTTGACCCTTAAACAGCTATCTTTCCTAGTAAAGCAGATCTAAGAACCTATGTTAGCAGCCATCCTGGATATGCCAGTGTGGTTGTCTCTACAGACTGGTATAGTATAGTCTCAAATTTTAAATTCTTTTCTAATTCTAGAGTAGAACACCTACTTGAGTAAGGTACTCTTAAGATTATGACATTGACGGGGGTGGCTAGGTAGCGCAGTGAGTAGAGTGTAGGCCCTAGAGTCAGAAGGACCTGCCTTTGGATCCGGCCTCAGACACTTAATGCACACACAAACAAAAACCTAGCCTTGTGACCTTGGGCAAGTTACTTAACCCAAAATGCCCTCCAAAAAGGAAAAAAGAAAAAAGATTATGATATCGATTCCAATGAATACTAACATGGAAGCCATACACATGTGATGGGAGAATGACCAATGAGGACCCAGTCTTGGGAGCATGTGTGGAGAAACCACATGGTTATTCATTGACTCTGCTTCCAGAAGTATGTGATAGTATGGAATGGGAAAGCCTAACTCTTTACTTTAGAGCATGTACTGGAATTCTGTTTCTGTTACCTGTCTACTCACTGTGTAGTAAAGAGCAGACTTTTGATAGGCTGCTGATCTGGAACTGAGATGGCATGTAAAAGGTCCTAGTGAAGAATCTTACTCTTTGTTTCTGTCCCAATGGTCACAAGGTGTAAGCCCAACTCTATGAGTTCTGTAGGGCCTGTGAATGAGTGCTTTTCCCTTTATCAGACTGGTCCACAAATGCATGACCTACTAGATAATCCTATATCATGGACAGGTTTATTTATGTCACCTGTTCTTTGGCACTGAAACTTGAAAAATCTTGAAAAGTCTAAGAGCCATAAGGTATCCAGTGTCTGAGCCTAGGAAGGAACCTGTCCTGAGGAGGCATCAGCCTGATCCAGACAAGTAGTTGACCAACTTGGCAGTGAAATGCATTATTCTACAAGTGAGGAAATGTCTCTTTGTTGGTTTTGCCACATTCAAAAGGGAATTTGGTGGAGAAATCTTTGTAGTAATCATTTTAAGTCTGAATCCACTGTCCCAGGGATTGAGGTGTTACAGGGAGTGTTACAGGATGGGGAAAATATTTCTATACATCTTTTCCATAAACATCTCTTTGCAAAAGATAGCTAGTGATAAATATTTAGGATATATCTACTGGTTAAATTGATGGGTGATAAGAGCAAAGTCAAATAATGATATAAAAAAGACACTAAATGTAACCATAAATATACACAATAGCATTAGAAGAACTCCACTGTGAAAACAGGCACACATGTGCACTATGGTGGAGACATGAATTGGTTCAGTCATTCTGGAAAACAATTTGGCAATATACTCTCAAAGCTATTAAACTGTATACTCTTGGACCCAGTTATACCACTATGATGCCTATAACCTAAAAAGATCAAAGAAAGAGGGAAAGGACCTATATGTACAAATTTTTTTGTAGTGACTCTTTTTGTAGTAGCTCCAAACAGGAAATTATATATATATATCCCTCCCATTGGAAAAATTGCTAAGCAAATTTTGGCATATGAATGTAATGGAATATTATTTTATCATAAGCAATGACATACTGGACAGTTTTAGAAGAAATTAAGATGTCTTTGAATTATGCAGAGTGAAGTAAATAGAGCTAAGAGAACAATTTTTATAACACTAAAGAGAAAAGCAACTTTGAAAGATTTTAGAAATCTGGTCAATACAATGATAAACCATAAATCCAGAGGACTGAAGATGAAACATGTCACCTACCTCTTGCCAGGGAGAGGGTCGACTTAAAATGAAGCATGAGACATGGACAGTGTAAGGGTTTGTTTGGCCAAACTACATATATTTGTTATGAGGGTTTTTGTTTTCTTTATTTTTGCATTATTCAGTTGAGGGGGGCAGTGAGAAGGAGAGTAAAAAATGCTGTAATAACTAATTAATTAATTTTAAAAGGAAGGAACACACTTCTCTGTGACACCCCTAGACCCCTAAAGGGGAGATATAGCCAGGTATACCTCTGATGGTCTGTCTCACCACTGCAAGCGGGAGTTGGGATAAGAACCCCCAGAATATACACATGCATATGTATACGTGTGTATATGTATATATACATTTTTATGTATGTGTGTATATATGTTTGTGTGTGTACACATGCCCCCTAATATTTCTCTTACTGTCTCTGGCTATAATGGAAACCCTTTAGTTGCTGGCTAGATAGGCTTGTGCATAATAGATATAGTTCACCAGTAGAATGGTCTTGTGTTCTTCTGTCACCCTTATAGGGATGATAAATCCAAGGCACACCAGATCCAAGGTTTGCATCCACTTTTGTTATCTAAGTAACTTATGATCTAATTTTAAAACTCTCCTTTGAATATACCTGGCACATACCTTGCATTTCTTATACATATCTACTGCTATTTGTTGCTAGGAGAATGTTTTTTGTTAGATCCTGGGCAAGTTACTTAACATCTATTTGCCTCAGTTTTCTCATCTATAAAACATCTATAAAAAAATCACCTAGCTCTCAGGGTCATTGTGAAGATCAAATGAGATAATAATTGTAAAACATAATACAGTGCCTGGCACATAATAATCATTATATAAATGTGTTTTACATATACATACACATACATATACACACATACATATGCACATACATATACATGCACATATACATATACATTTTCACACATACATATTATATACACATTATATAAATATTTGTGTATATATAAAATTATATTAGAGCTACCATTTTCTCTTGCTCTAGATATCCAAAATCATCATACAGGGCTATCATAGTCAAGGATAAAAAATATTCCAGTAATATTCCAATGAATCACTCTGTAGTGTAGTTAGAATTTCTGTAGTTCCTGCTATAGTAGTTTGCCTCCAAAGAAGTTAAATTTAATCCATTAAGAGCCATATCTTTTCCTCTTGGCCAGTATGCCTACTCAAAAAACCTCATCCTGGAGCTACTTACTGCTACTCACTAACGATCAATCCAAATGGAGAAGATTGGCTCAGGACTGTGCAATTTACTTCTATCAATAGGGAGGAAGCCATAATGATAACAGCTAACACTTATGTATCACTGTAAGGTTTGTAAAACATTTCCCAAATACCCTGTTTTATCCTCGTAACAACCCTGGGAGGTAGGTGCTATTCTTGTCCCCAATTTGTAATGAAGAGGCTGAAGCAGACAGAGTTTAAGGGACTTGCTGAGGGTCTCAATCAGCTGCTAAATGTATAAGTTCATTTTTGAATTCAGGTCTTTCTGATTATCACTAAGCCAGGTCCTAGCCCCTCTGTACCAGACTCTTGGCCATGATTTCTTGTCCTAATCCTTCTTTTTATTTCTGTCTTCACATCTCTCCCCAAACTCCTCTCCACTCATGTGGTCAACACCCTAGTTCAAACTCCATCAATTCTTAACTAAACTATTATAATACCTTCCTTATTGATTTTCCTGTCTCAAGTGTTTCCTTAGTCCAATTTATTTTCCACATAGCTACTAAAGTAATTTTCCTAAAGTGTTCTAACCATGATATTCTCATACTAAATAAACTTCATTGTCTCTATATTATCTCTAGGATCAAATAATACTCTATTGTTTATCATTTAAAATTATTCACAAATTGCCCACCTTTCCAGACTTTTATATATTATTCCATTCCATGCACACTGCAGTCAAGCCATACTAGACTACTTGCTATCACACATGCCAGTCTATTTCCCACCATGATGACTTTATACCAGTTGCCCCTATCCCTGAAATGGTCTTCTTTCTCACTTATGATCCTTAGAATTCCTTGCCTCCTTCAAGACTCACCTCAAGTGCACCTTCTACATGAGCTTATTGAGGTTATTTCTAGACTCCCTAGATGCTAGATCTTTCCTTCTTCAAGGTAACATATCTATTTTATATATGTTTTGTATATACCAAAATATGTGCTTGTTTTCTCCACAATTAAAATATAAGTCCCTTGAAGATAAAGACTGCTTTGCTTTTGTCTTTGTATCCCTAGTGCTTGCCACAGTACCTAACACAAAGTAGACAGCAAGTAAGTTCTTGAATGATTAGGTGTCACAGAACCATGATATCTGATTCCTGCACCTAGTTTATTTGTACCTTCTTTGTTTCTCTCTTGACTATCTTAAATGCTAGACTCATAGTTAGCCAGGCTATCTCTGGCTGGTGATATCTAATTCAGAGTTTATTAAAAACAGGTCAAGGGGTTTTTGTTCCCTTATACTGGAAATCAAATTACTTACACAGACTAAGAACTTTTCAGTGATAGCCAAGATCTACAGCTTATAGATGGAACAGAGTCTCTTGATCATCATATAATTAAATTGGTTTCTGGAAGCCATTATTCTCTAGCATAGGATCAATTTTCATAAAGGTGCGATGAAAATATGAGAATATATAAATGCCTTCTAAGTCAATTCAGTATTACTAGAGATACATAATATTTAACCTTTTCTTTTTTTTATAATTTTTTTTTGCCTTTATGGAGGGCAATTGGGGTTAAGTAACTTGCCCAAGGTCACACGGCTAGGTTTTTGTTTGTGTGTACGTTAAGTGTCTGAGGCCGAATTCGAACTCAGGTCCTTCTGACTCCAGGGCCAACGCTCTACTCACTGCACCATCTAGCCACCCCTAATTAACCTTTTCTAATATTCTATTCATACCCATAATTCCTTTCTGTTTACTTTTTTTGGTTACATTTGTCTAGGTCTCCAAGAAGCATATTGAGGAACCCAATTATAGTTTAGCTTTTTATTTCTCCCTATAATCAAATTAGCTTTTCATTCAAGTACTTAGATACTGTGCTATTTTGTGCACATATCTATAATTATAATCTACATAAATATATCCATATCTTCCGTCAATGATACACTCTCTAGGGGAAATAGTCTCTTGGACATGATTTCATCTGGTAAATCCTAATCCTCTTTATGTGTCTATCTCTACATCTCACAAGGGTCTCTAAGTATATGTGTATATATAGAAACACACATTCATCTCTCTCTATATACATATACATTTTTACACATATATCTAGTATTGAAATTATTAAATTATCTATAATTTTTTTACTACAATATAATTTCCCTGAGAGGTAGCATGGTGTAGTGAACAGAGAGAAAACTTGTAAACTAGGAAGATCTTGGTTCAAGTCCTTCTTCCCCTGACACATAAAAGTCATATACATAACAATGTATAACACTGTGTAAGTGATGTAAGCTCTCATTGTTCTGAGGCATCTCTCTAAGATTATATTTTGCAAAGAAGGAAATAACTTTCTTTTTAAAAAATACTTACTTTTCTCCAATTGCATGTAAAGACGATTTTAAACATTCATTTAAAATTTTTTTGAATTCAAAATTTTCTCCCTCTCTCCCTCCCCGCCATTCTTCCTAAGATGGTAAGCAATTTGATTTGGTTTTATATGTGTAACCATGCAAAACATATTTCCATGTTAGTCACATTGTGAAAGAAGAAATAGACCAAAGGAAAAAATTAATAAACAAAGTGAAAAATATTACGTTTTGATCTTCATTCATACTCTAGCAGTACTTTCTTTGGAAGTAGATAGCATTTATCATTAAGAGTTCTTTGGAACTGTCTTGGGTTATTTTATTGCTGAGATTAGCTAAGGCATCCATAATTGATCATTCTAAAATATTCCTGCTACTAACTGTGTAAAGTATTCTCCTGGTTCTGCTCAATTTACTTTGCATCAGTTCATGTTAAGTCTTTCAAGGTTTTTCTGAAATCAGCCTGCTTATCATTTCTTATAGCACAATAGTACTCTGTCATAATCATATATCACAACTTCTTCAGATACTCCTCAATTGATGGGCATCCCCTTGATTTCCAGTTTTTTGCCACCACAGAAAGAGCTGCTTTAAGTATTTTTGCACAAATAAGACCTTTCCCCTTTTTACAATAATCTCTTTGGGATATGGACCTGGTAGTGATGTTGCTAGTCATTTGGTTGCCACAGTTTGTTTGACCTTTGGGCCTAGTTCTAAATTGCTCTCCAGAATAGTTAGATCAGTTAACAACTCTGCCAACAGTGTGTTAATGTCCCAATTTTCCCATATCCCCTACAACATTTATCATATTCCTTTTCTGTTATATTAGCCAATCTAATAGATGTGAATTGTTTTGATTTGCATTTCTCTAGTCAATAGTGACATAAAACTTCTTCATGACTATAGATAGCTTTGATTTTTTTATCTGAAGACTGAGCACCATTTATTGATTGGGGAATGACTTTTATTCCTTTAAATTAGATTGAGTTCTTTATACATTTATCAGAGGCCTTTATCAGAGACACTTGTTAAAAATTATTTCTCAGCTTTCTGCTTCCCTTCTAATCTTGGCTGATTGGTTTTGTTTGTGCAAAATCTTTTTATTTAAGATAATCAAAACCATCCATTTTGTATTTCATAATGTTCTCTATCTCTTGTTTGGTCATAAATTCTTCCCTCCTCCATAGATCTGACAGTTAGTGACTTTCACTGGTATGAAATGAAATGACAAGTGTTTTCCCTCTCTCTGAAGCTTCCCTACTTATCTATTTTAAATATGACTATTTAAGCTGTTGCTTTGTTTGAGATCATATTTTCTTCCTCTACATTTTTGGATTCACCCAAGGCATAAAAGATTATGCTCTAGCCTTTTTAAATCTTTATGTTTTAAATGTATGTCTTATTAACTGTATTTTAAAAATTCTGCTTTCTAATCCATTCTGCTACCATCCTTCATCATATGTGTGTATCTATCCTATTCATTTCATGAATATTAGATGTGTTTTTCCTTACATCATATCCTGTCATACTGTTTCTTCTCTTTGTTCCTCATTATCTACTTTACAGATAAGGTAGGGGGAAAACAGATAAGTAAGAGAAAGAAGAGGAATGGTATCAACACTAGTAATTTTTGATTGGAGTGGTGTGATTCTTCCAGAGGAAGGACAGAGGCCTGTACTTCCAAGACCCCTCCAACAAATGTCATTTTCCTTTTTTTTTTGTTACTTTTGTCAATATTATAGATGTGAGGTATTACCTCAGAGTTGTTTTAATTTGCATTTGTTTTATTCTTCATGATTTGGAACATTTTTCATGTGGTTGTTGCCTTTCTTCTTTCATGAACTTCCTGCTTATAGAGTTTCACTATTTATCTATTGGTAAATGGCTCTGTTCTTACTTTTTTTTTTTTTAAGTCAGTTCTGTAAATTTCTTGGATATCAGACTTTTACCAGAGAAATTTGCTGCAAAGATTTTTTCTCAGTTAACTATTTTCCTTCAAATTCTAGTAATATTGATTTTGTTTGTACAAAAGCTATTCAATTTTATGCTTTGAAAATGGTCCATTTTATTTCCTATAGTCCTCAATAAACCTTTTTGGGTAGAAAACTTTTCTCCTATTCACAGTTGTCAAAGGTACTTCCTTGTTGATTTCGGTAATTTGTTTAGGATATGGCTTTATATCTAGGACATGAATCCATTTGGATCTTATTGTGCTATATGGCATGATATATTGATTTAAGCTTACATTTTTAAAATTTTTTTTGAACAAATGCTTTATTAACTTCTGTTTTACATCATTCATTTCTGCCAGATTTTGAGTTACAATTATTTTCCCCCCTGTTTTTTCCCTACCCACTCTCCCAGAATAGCAGTTCCACAAGATATCACTTCCTCCAATCTGCTCTCTCCCATATCTTCTCCCACACCTCCTCCAACTTTTCCATTAGAGGAAGGTGAATCTCTGTGTTCCAATGCCTGCACATCTTATCTCCCAACCACAAGCAAAAGAGTATTAATAATAGTATTTATATATATTTGAAACATTTAATTTTAAGACCTTGAGTTTCAGATCCATTCCCTTCCTCCCTTGTTACCCATTCCCTCTGGGAAGATAAGTAATTCAGTATATGTTGGTACATGTCTAGCTATGCAAAACATTACCATTGTAGATACATTGTACAAGGCTGCTTATATTTCCCTCCCACCCATCCCACTCCCCACCTCCCCATTCACTACTTTGATCCTGTCCCTCTTCTATAGTGGGTACTTCCAACCTCCCCTCCCCCCAAGGATGCCCTCCCATCCATCATCCCTCTTCTCATCCCCCTTTCCCCTATTCTGCTGCAGGTTGAGATATCCCATTTAGTATGTATGTCATTCTCTCCCTGAACCAAATTCAATGTGAATGTGGTTTTGCCTTTTTGCCTTCCTATTCTTCCCCTCCCTTACAGCCACTTCCCCTTGCTTCTTCCATATGAGACAGTTTACCCTACCCTGTCTCTCCCCATCTCCTCTTGCCACTTTCCTCTCTCACCTCATAATTTCACCCCTTGAGAATCCTCCCTTCCCAACAAATTCAACCTCTACCCTCTATCCATATATAACTATAAACATATATACACACATTCACATATGTATTCATATAACCGTACACCCTTCTTCCATTGTTTTCATACTGAGAAAGACATCATCAGTCACAGTTTTTGTTTTTCTGTATAGGAATGTAAATAGTTCAACTTTGATAAGTTCCTTTTAATTTCTTTTCGCTGATTACCTTCTCAGGCATCTCTTGCTTCTTGTGTCTGGATGTCAAATTTTCTATTCAACTCTGGTTTTTTCCTCAAGAATGCTTGAAAGTCTTCTATTCCACTGAATGACCATATTTTCCCCTGAAACAAAATACTCAGTTTTGCTGGGTAGGTGACCCTTGGGTTTAGTCCCAGCTCTTTTGCCCTCTGGAATATCATATTCCATGCCCTTCTGTCCCTCAGTGTAGAAGCTGCAAGGTCCTGTGCTAATCTGATTGTGTTTCCACAATATTGAAATTGTTTCTTCCTGGCTGCTTATAGTATTTTCTCCTTGATCTGGGGATTCTGGAACCTGGCTATAATATTCCTGGGAGTTTTCTTTTTGGGATCTTTTTCAGGAGGTGATCTGTGGATTCTTTCAACCTCTATTTTGCCCTCTGGATCTAAAACATCAGGGCAATTTTCCTTGAGAATTTCTTGATTTCTCATAAAGTCATTAGCTTCCATTTGCTCCAGTCTAATTCTGAAGGAATGAATCTCCTCAGTGAACTTTCGAGATTCTTTTTCCATCTGGCAAATTTGACTTTTTAAGGCATTCTTCTCCTCATTGCCCTTTTGGGCCTCCTTTGCCATTTGAGTTAGTCTATTTTTTAAGGTGTTGTTTTCCTCAGTCAGGCTGTTGACCCTCATTTCATACTTTTCCTTTATCCTTCTCATTTCTCTTCCCAATTTTTCCTCCACTTCTCTTATTTGACTTTTAAAGTCCTTCTTAAGGTCCTCTATGGCCTGTAACCCACTCATGTTTTCCTTTGGGGCTTTTGGAGCAGGACTTCTGACCTCACAGCCCTCCTCCTGTTCTATGCTTCGATCTTCTTTGCCCCCAAAGTAGGAGTCTAAGGTTGCATTTTTCTGTTTAATTTGTTTCCTTTGCCTTGGCATGTTGCCACTTAATTACTTGACTTTTGGGCTTGTTGCCACAGTATGGCTTTGTCGCCAGACCGGGGAACTTTCGTCCCGAACATGTGGGGGGACAACTTCTGTTTCTGGCAAGCTGGAAACCCACCCACGACCTCCACCCCAGATCACAATCCAGGTCCAGGGAGGTTAAAGCAAGAGCAATTACCCCCCAAGACTGATCGCTGGATCTCCCTACAGTTCGCAGGCCAGGAGTTGGAGCTGCCTCTGCTCAGCGGCTTCTAGCCCCCAGGGGAGGAAGTCGACGCATTCCTCAAATACTGGTCCCAAAGTCCATAGGGCACTAACCTCTCACTTTGTCCTAGGCATGTCTATGTTGATAATTCTGGAATCGCCATAGCTGCTGGTGTTCTGGGGTCCCTCCAGCTGTCTGCTGGCCTGGCTGCCTTGGGGCTAAAACCACTACTCAGGCGGGCCTGTGCTTGGCTCCCCGAGCACTGCGCGCTGTGCTGCCAGCTCCCAGATTGCTGTGCTGGTCCTTCCTGCAGGGCTTCTGGGCTGTCCTCAGTGGGAGGTCAGCTTCTCTGTGTCATTCTGTGGGTGCTGGGGCTCCAGAAAGTTGTTTAGAGTCCCTTTTTACATAATTTGGAGGTGATCTGGGGGGACAGTGGCTTGGATGTGCTGTTTCTACTCCGCCATCTTGGCTCCATCTAAGCTTAATTTTTTTTCTAGACTGATTTCCAATTTTCCCAGTAGTTTTTGTTGAATTACCTCAAGTCTTAAGGTCTTTGGATTTCTCAAACAGCATGTTTGTTAATTTGTTAATTTGCTTCTGAATATCACATAATTAATTTGTTTTACATACTGAAATTTCAGTTTTTTAAACAGTACTACATTGTTTTGATGGTTACTACTTTTTTATTGTAGTTTGAGATCTGGTATTAATAAGGCCCTTTACTTCTTATATTTTCCATTATTTCCCTTGATATTCTTGATCTTTTGTTCCTCCAGATGAATTTTGTTGTTGTTTTTCTACTTTAATAGGCAATCCTTTGGAATTTTGATTGGTATTGCACTAAATGCTTATTACTTGAAGCAGTGTTGCCATTTGTTTATTATATTGCCATGGCCTAAACATGAATAATTGCTTTTCTCTAATTATTTTCATTTCTTTTTATTTCTGTATAGTCTTTATTTCTGTAAAGAACTGCATGTAAATATAGTTCATGTGTATATCTTGATAGGTAATCTCTCCCAAATTTTATAAATTCTCTAGTTATTTTGAATGGATTTTCTCTATCTCTTTGAGTAGAGTTTTGTTAGTAATATGCAGAAATATTGATCATTTTTGTGGGTTAATTTTATAACCTATAACCTTGTTGAAGTTAATCATAAATTTTTTTAGCTTATTTTTTTGAGGTTTTCTAAATATTATCTACAATATTCTAAATATTATCTACAAAATTTTCCTTATTACCTATGCTCATTGCCTCAAACTAGCATATCTAGCATTATATCAAAGAATAGAAGTGATAATGGATTTGCTTGATTTACTCTTAATCTCACTGGAAAGGCCTCTTGCTTTTCTCTATAATACACACATCGACTCTTGTTTTGAGTTACTGTTTTCAATATTAAGGAAGGGTCCACTTGTTCCTATGCTTTACAAAAATTTTTAAAACAGAAATGTATGTTGAATATTATTGAAATCTTGATTATTTTTCATTGTTTTTTGTTATTAGCATGGAATATTATGTTTATAATTTTCTTATATTGAACCAACCCTGAATTACTGGTTTAAATATAATCTGGTCATAGTTTCTAAATTTTTAAAATAAATTATTGCAGGTTTTGGTTAATTTAAAAATATTAATGTTCATTAGTCTATAGATGTCTTCCTGTGATTTATTTCTCTCTGGTTTCAGTATCAAGACTATTTCCATAGCATATTCTATATAGCATAGGAGGAATTTGGGAGTATTCTTCCTTTTCCTATTTTTTCAAACATTTCATGTAATATCAAAAGTAATTATTTTTTTAATACTTGATAGAATTCACTCATGAAGCCATGTGATCCTGGGTGACTTTTCTTTGGGATTTCATTTTTAGTTTGTTCAATGCCTTTTTCTGAAGTAGGATTGAAAAATTTCTATTACTTTTTCTGTTAACCTGGGTATTTTATATTTTTGTAAATATTTATCCAGTTTATATGTTGTCAGTATTGTTGGCATATTACTGGGCAAAAATGTTTCTTACAATTTCCTTGGACATCAGAACTTTTTCAAAGAAATTTACTGCAAAATCTAAAATCTTTAGGTATTATGATTTCTCCTTTTTTACATTTGATAATGATAATTTGGTTTCCCTCTCTTAAAAAAAATTATATTAGCTAACTGTATATTTATTAGTTTATTTTTGTAGTTTAATTAATCAAGACAATTTGTTTATTTTATCCTTTCAGTTATGTTATTCTCTTCTTTGATTTATAGGATATCTAATTTAGTCTTTAGTGGGAATTTTTGAATTGTGCTTTTTTTTTTTAGTTGATTGCCCAGTGTACTGATTTCTTTTTCCAAATGTTTGGAGACAAAATTTTTCTTTTAAGGACTGTTGTATGTACATCCCAAAGATTCTTCCAAGTTAGTCTTTTCATACAGAATGCCTACTTGAATGTCCTATATTCTAGTTTAATGTCTTGTTGTTTCATTGAATTATTGGATGCTATTTATTCCATTATATTTTAGGGAAGTCCACTACTTGGGTAAGTTTTTTATTTTGTCTGGTAAACTTGTTTTTCTTTCTTTTTTTTTTCTTTGAAAGCTCTAATTTTATTTCTTGTTTCATTTATTTTGCCCAATCTTGAATTCCTTCTTTCTAATTCTTTTTTTCTTTGACTCTACTTGTATTTATTATTGTAATGTTAATAGGATATAAGATGTTCCCAACCCATTAACAGGCCTCACTTGGAGCCCATTAAGGGAAGCTTGCTTAGGGGAAGCTTGCTTGTAGGAAGTCTTTCACACCCTTTGCTAATTTCTAATTAGGCACTGAGTCAGGAGGGTTGTGATGCCTTCTGGCTCTGAGAAGTGTATATGTACTCTGAGTTGGTATTTTGCTTTGGAGGCTCACTTATGAGAAAGATCTTGTGATTCCCTGGTTGAGATTCTGAGTCGCCGGATGTTCAGAACTCCCTGCCTGCTCAGATGTAAAGGCTTTCTTGATCCAGGGATGTATGTAAAGTGTATAGTTGATTCAAGTAGTCAGAGTCCTGTCTGTTGGTCTTTATTTCTCTGCTTGTATTTTCTCTGTATTTTGTTCGTATTTTCTCTGAAGTTCAGGGTGCTGACTTTTTCCCTGAACTAGTAAATATAATTAAAATGGATTGATGACCCCTTAAACTGCTATCTTTCCTAGTAAAGCAGATCTAAGAACATGTGCTAGCAGCCATCCTGGCTATGCCAGTGTAGTTGCCACTACAATTATGGACTCATCATCTTGTGGGTTTATCTCTCAGGTTTTTCTTATCTCAATATTTTATCATTGTATTATGAGTTTTTCTTTTATTCACATCTTCAGTCTTAGTTCTTGGATTGGAACTTTGTGTCAGGGCCAATCTTGGTCTCCTCCACTCCTGGATGAGGTAGTGGGACCCAGGTCCTGTCCCCACTTCAATTTGGATGCCAGTAATATTTGCCCTGACACAATTCTCGAGGGGATATCTGAGCTTTGTCTTCTTTTGCAACCTCATCCTGAGATAAGAAGCTAGGCCTGGAGCTGGGATCAGGCTTCATTCTTTTACTCAGTCTCTGGCCTCTGTACCATCTTTGTTGGATAGTCCACTGGAAGCAGGCTTTGTCCCTTGAGATATTCCCAAACTAGAGACCCTAAGATAATAGATTAAAGGACTTTAGCAATCATCAAACCCCACCCCCTTATTTTACAGATGAGGAAATTCAGGCACAAAGGGGTAAAATGACTTGCTTGGTCATATAGCCAATAGTGACTTAGTATTTGAAACCAGGTTTTCCTTACTCCAGGGTTCATGCCTTCTTTATTATACCATGTGATCTCATGCTATTTTAGGTCCTTTTCTACTGGACACCAACTTCAGGCCTCTTAAAAGGCTTTGATCTATCTGCTCTCTGTGTTGCTCTGTCCCTCCATCCACTTACACAGTTACCTACCAGGTATTGGCTTTGTCTCCTGATGTGGTTCTGACAAACTGAGATTTGGCATCACATTAGTTTTTTACCCTGTTTATCAGAGATTGCACTGACTTCAAGTCTTTCTGATGTTCTCTCAAATACAATACATTCAGATTTCTGGCAGTCATATAATGCAGTCCTGGATTGGATGGAGGAGATTACTCATGTTTCTCTTTGTTTTTATCAAATCTTTGCTTAATCTGGTGATTCTTTTCATCTCTATTGAGGTGTTTCTCAGGGGGGCTAGGCTTGACTGGAACCTTTCATATTGCCATCTTTGCCCAGGAATCTTATGTAAATATTATTACTTGTCAGCCTTATAGCACCAATCACCTTTATTCCTCAAGAGCTCTGGGGCTACGTATAATGAGAGGGAGCTAGCTATGTTGCTGTTTGTTCAGGACTGGTGGTTTTTTCCCCCCTTCAAATCTTTCCTTCCAAACCACTGTATTAACACCTGCAGAAATTAATAACTCAATGACATTTTAATGACATCTGTCTCATGATATTATGCCTAGATACAACAGCTTCTTTGCAAATTCATTACCAAATGTAGAAAAGAAAGTCTTAATGAGGGTAAAAAGAAATCTCATTTTACAAGGGGTGTTACAGAGCCACAGGCAACCTAAAAACTGGTAACTACTCTGATGAAGAGGTCTTTGATATTTCTTAAACACACGGTGCCTTGTTGAATTCTCAGAAGTTTATTCTTAGGAACATAGCTTACCTCGATTAAACTATTCCCAGAGATGGACTTTTGGTAGAATTTGTTATCAAAACATTGGCTTAGATTTCCTCCCTTTTTTAAAAAAAAGCATGGATGCCAGTTGAGGCTATTTAGTTTCAACTCCTTGAAACCTCTAGTTTGGAGGGAAGACTTAGTGAAGTTGGGTGCTTCTTCAATATTCTCTTTCCCTGTTATCAGTCTATTACATCTATTTCATGAAGCTTTCCCCAATTATGCAGAAAATGGCCATATGTTTAGAGCTGGAAAGGACCTTTAAGATCATCTCTTGTCCTTTTCTTCTGAATATTTAGAGCACTTGCTGTCTATACCATAGTACTGGGCATATAGAATTATAGACTCATAGACTGTCTATGATAAAATAATCTTAGAATCATAGAACACAGAATGCTGAGCAGGGTGGGGCCTGATCAGAGAATTATTGTATACCAAAGCTGGAAAGAATTTTAGAATAATAGAACATAGATAGGTCCTTAGAATTAGACTCATGGAATAGTAAAGCTGGAAATGTTAGAGCTTTAGGAAACTATAGAACCACTGAATGTTAACATTGGAAAAACCTTAGAAAATAATGATCCAGTAAGACACATGCATATATGTCTTTTTTCCCTTAGCCCATTGCCATCCCACTCTCCATCATAGCTCTTCCAAACCTTTTTATTCTTCTTCAAACTGCCTCTGCCTTCCCCATCTCCACCCTCTCAGTTGAGAACCTTATCTCATATTTTACAGAAAAATATTGAGCTCACCACAAGCTACCTTTTCTCCCTTCTTTCTCATCTAATATTACTCACATATTTTCTGCCACTATATCCTTCATTCCTGTCTCACTTGAAGTATGGCCATACTCCTTACCAAGACCCACCCATCCACCCTCATCTTGTCTCCTCTAAGAGTTTGTCCTGTCATCCCTACTCTATCACTTATCTCCAATTTTTTCCTGTTTACTGGATCCTTCCCTGTTGCCTACAAATACACCCAGGTCTCCTCTAAGCCCAAAAAACTCTCACTTGATTTTTCCATCACCTCTAACTATGATCCTGTTTCTCTTCTGTCTTTGGGGGTAAAACTCCTTGAAAAGACCCTCTGCAATAGATTCTGCCACTGTTTTTCATTTCACTCTCTTCTCAGACTCTTACAATCTAGCTTCTGACTTCATGATTCCAAAACTTGTCTTTCCAAAGTTGCCAATGATCTTTTAATTGAAAAATCCAATGACCCTTTCTCGGTCTTCATTCTTATTGATCTGTCTGCAACCTTTGACATTGTTGATTACCCTCTTCTTGATACTCCTAAGTTTTCAGAACATGACTTTTTCTGGTTCTCCTCCTGCTCCTTCTCAGTCTGCTCTGTGGATGGATCCTCATTTAGGTCATGGCTTCTAACCATAGGATAACTCTATCTTACAGGGCTCATCCTGGGTCCTCGTCTTTTTTTTCCCCTTTATATCATCAGCTCAAGTGGATTTAATTAACATCTCTATGCTGATGATTCTGAAATCTACTTATCTTGTTTTGACCTCTTTGCTGACCTCCAATCTCACATTTTCAATTGTCTTTTAAGACACCTTGAATTGTATGTCCAGTAGACATCTTAAACTCAACATTTTCAAAATGGAACTCGTTATTTTTTCCTCTCAGATACTTACTAACTGTGTAATGTTGGGCAAGTCATTTAACTTCTGTCTGCCACTGGAGAAGTAAAGGCAAACCACTCCAGTATTTTTGCAAAGAAAACCCCATAAGGTGTCACCAAGAGTCAGACATGCCTGAGGGACTGAACAACAACCTTCTTCCCAGTCTTCTTATACCTCACTTCCCCACTATATACTGTTTGATTCAGTGACACTGTCCTCCTTGTTATTCCAAGAGCAAAGCATTCCATCTCTCAACTCTGGGCATTTTCTCTGGCTGTCCTCCATGCCTGGGATGCTCTCTCCCTAATCTCTACTTTTCAAATCTGGTTTCTTTCAAGTCCCAATTAAAATCTCATCTTCTGCAAGAATTCCTTCCCAATTCCTCTTAATTCTAGTACCCTCTCTATCTTGATTATTTCTCATTTTTCCTGTACCTAGCTTTTTCTACATATTTGTTTATATATTGTTTCCTCCATTAGGTTGTGAGCTCTTGAGGAGAGGGACTTTCCTTTTCTTTTTAAAAATATTCTCAGTGTTCAATACAGTGCCTGACATATGGTTGGAGGTTAGCAAAAGGTTTTTGACTGACTGTCCCTAATTAAATCAAATACTCTTTAAAGGCAACCATCCATCCATCCATCCATCCATCCATCCATTTATTCATTCAAGAAATATTTAGTTCCCACCACATACTTTTTCTTTTCTTCCCATCTGTAGCATAGTGTTGTATGAATAGTAGATTATTAGTTAGTAAATAATGTGGGGTTCTAAGGCAATCCTCATGCATAGATATAATTTCTTTTTTTTTTTTTTTTGGAGGGGGGAAGGTGGGGCAATTGGGGTTAAGTAACTTTCCCAAGGTCACATGACTAATAAGTATTAAGTGTCTGAGGCTGGATTTGAACTCAGGTCCTCCTGACTGCAGGACTGGTGTTCTGTTCACTGTGCCACTTAGCTGCCCCCATAGATTTTAATTTCAATGACTATTTTTTTTTCATTTCAGTGGTCACCATATGAGGAAACACAGGATAGAACCTGATAGTGCCCCCATTTAGATCAGAGAGCTCCCCAAAACAGTCCTAGAGTCATAAAATTTATCATAAAATATTTGCATGCCTCTATTCATGGTCAGAGGAATTTTCTGTGAAAAAAAAGGGAGGTATGGTTTATAACAATATGAAAACTGTTCTATCAAGCCTGAAAATCACAGACATAGCTATGTTGGAATAAAGCTCCTTAAGTTATGTTTGATGCCTCAGGTAATGTCTTCTTGGGATATTCAATTAATCAGAACTCCACATTTTAAAAGGATAGTGTCTAAAAGACTGCAAACTTTCCTGCTCATAGGGGAAACAGCACAATGAAGAAACTAAGTTGAGAGGATCCTACCATTACTCTCAAAAGGCTATGTTTAAAATGATCTTCCAAAAGTTCAGGGGTGACCATGTTAAATCCTCCCCTCCCCATTCAGTAAACTTCAGGATCAATTATAATAACTTTTATTTGGCTTCTAAAGGCTTTTATTACATGACCTCTTCCTATATTTCCAGTCTTCTCATGATATTGCCCTTCCTCTATAATCCACAGATCCTGGCCTTTTTAATTTTCCTCGTATAGACTACATCTCTCAGCTCTGTGCATTTTTATTTGCTGTTCCTCAGTCCTGGAATGTTCATCTTCTTCATCCCCACCTCCTGGCTTCCATGACTTCTTTCAGATCTTAACTAAAATCCCATCTTTTGCAAGGAGTTATTGCTAGGCCTTAATGCTAGTGCCTTCTCACTAAGACTCTCTCTCTGTTACACACACACACACACACACACACACACACACACACACACACACACACACATCCTTTTTAGTTTAAAGCCCTTTTGATTAAAATTTCAAGACGTTGGGGAAATATATTCTTACCAATACTGTGTTAAGTATACCACATCCCTGGGCAGGAATCTATCAACTATATGTTGTAAGCTGTGATCTAAAAACATAAATTCCATTTTTAGACACCATCTTCTTAGCCAGTAGTTCATTTCCCACATTTATTTTTTACTTCTGTAAGCCTTGTTTTCAATAGTTAACAATGAGGAAAACATGTTCTCCAATAGACTTAAGTTACTTACTCAAGACTTTATAATCATTGGCAATACTTTTATTCCTTCTGATAGGGTCTTATGTGCTCACATGATCACCAACAGTGCATAGTAGTCATCTATTTTGATAGTCTTGGGAGATTCTGCTGTTTCTTGGATGAATGCTACAGGAGGACTACAGACTTTGTTGTAATTAGACTGGCACTCAATAGCCCTAAGTAGTAAATCAGTAACTTCTCTTTTTTTCTTCCTATGCCCATTAGTGGATACTCTCTCACCTGATGACTTCTGTAGTTCTATTAAAACATTTTTGAGAGGATAAGCAACTTCTTCTTCCTCAGAGTATTAGGCTCTTTACTCTTCAGAAAGAGCCTCAACTCTGTTTTTAAGCTCATTTAGAATAGCTTCTCAACCAAAAGTACAAAAGAAAATTATATCTGAAGGGGGACTTTTGGGAAAAACTTATGCTGACTCGGGACAACTGATCCTGGCTTGAAACAGAACAGGGGTTACACTTTAGGGTTGGCACTTTTTAATGGGGTTCTCCTTTTTTTACATTTCCACATTTTTATTTGAAGAAAATAGTAATAATATCAATTAACTATTTATTTATCTATTTGGCATATTTTTCATGCACAGAAGATCTGGAGGAAGGTCTTGAGCATTATGGATAGATTCTCTAGAGAAGATTGAGGGGAGGACACACACAAGAGTAATGCAGAATGAGAAAGCATGGCTAGGCTGTGATCTGCATTGTTAGAGATAGAGCCTAACTTAATGTGAACATATCTATTGAAATATTAAAGAAATATTATGTCTCTAGAAGTGGAACTATATAGTCCAAAGGGATGGATGTTCTGGAATATTTTTTTTGTTTCCATCCTTCATTTATTTGTTTATTTGGGGAGAGGAAGTTTGGCAGGAGGGAGGCTAACTCAAAGCTGAGAGAAAAGCTAAGCTTCAACATAATTGAGAGTCTAGGTTGTGAGCTTGGCTGAAGGCAGCCAATTCTTTCTTTGGCTTTAAGACTTAATGTGGTGAGGAAGGGTTAAAAAAAACTAGTTTAAAAATTGGCAGACAAGGTAACAGATCAAACATGACAATTCAAAGAGAAGAAAAACTACAAGGATGAAACAATTGGGCATTATGGTCCCTGAATGACAGGAAACAAAGCAGACAGCTCTCTCCACACAACAATGACCGCCATCCAGGGACAGACACCGAGGCTGAACATAGGAGTTCTTGCCCAAAGCATTGGGGATGGGTCTTCAGGGACTACATGACCAGTTATTGCACTATCCGTGCTCAGGCACTGTGCGGGGCTAATTAGTGCTTTTAATATGCAAATCAGAGCCTGAGCAGATTAAATCTAGGAAAAAAACCCAGCTGGTGAATATGTTATTTTAATTATTACTCCAAAGAAAATATGGACATGGCTTAAGATGATGGCAAGGCTGGCCAGCAAGAAATAGTTCTTGGATCAGACTTGTCAGTCAATTTGAACCCAGGACTAAGAAGAGGGAGCAACATTGTTAAGTTACACATGCTTTCCCCAAGTAATTACTGGTCATAGTCAAAATATTCCAGGCTTTTTAACTGAAAAAGACTCTACCTAGAGTTAGTTCAGAAAATGACTGTCAATGTGAATGTCAGGAACTTCCACAGGTTATCCAAGAGGCTGTCTTGGAACCCTTCAGGGCCATATGGTGTCACCTTAGAATGCTTTTCTTGCTTATATAGTTAATCTGCCAGAATGAATGTATTTAAGTAGCTAGAGGAGGTGGTGGTGGGGGGGGGGAAGAATGTCTCTTTTATTCATTAGAAAGGTACCTTAATAAAAGTTGTCATGAGAAGTCCCTGCAAGAACATGATTCAGACTGATGTGGTCCATGCACCAAACAGTTACCACATCTCTCATCATGGCCCTCTTGAGATACTTCTCCAGCCTTAAGACAAGATTGGAGACTTTCTTGCTCTCCTGCAGGCAATGAAGAACTTTTCATCCATGCTATAAGAACTTCCCATGCTACCAAATTGTCCATCTAGCATCTGTAGATTATCAGCTATTGTTACCTTGGGACAGTGCATTTTCAGCAGATGTAGAATGTCATACAGAGACCTCCTGAAGCTCTTCAATAATCACTTACACTTCTCTGTCTTATTTTTGGCCACCTTTCTATTACATTTCTGTCATGTACTGACCAGGACTTATAGAAGTTTTTTTTTGTAGTAGACAGGGATGCTTTCCTAACAAGAACTGTAGCTTTTCATATTGAGAGCTTTGTAATAAGGCTTCTTGTCCAAGGTCTGCTGAAGATGATATAGTTTTTTTTTTTTGAGGGGTGAAGGCAAGGCAAGTGACTTGTCCAAGGTCACACAGCTAGTTAAGTGTCAAGTGTCTGAGGTTGAATTTGAACTCAGGTCCTCCTGACTTCAGGGCTAGTGCTGTATTCACTGCGCAATGATACAGTTTTAATCAATTAGTTAAGAAGTGTAGCAAGGCTGTCTCCACATGTAGCATATGGGTGTCATTGTGTGGCTTAAAGGGAAACATAATAGACATCTCTAGCTCCTTCTCCCTCCCCTCCCCCCTACCTTTTCCAAGGAAGACATATTAAATCCTTCCAGAAAGGGAAGCAGGAGGTGGAAGAAGGCAAAGGCTTGGACTCTCTGCTGTCCTCAGAGAGAGGAGGTACTGGGTTAGAATTATATCCATTTGCTCCCTTAACAATAACAAAAGTCTAGGGGATGCAATTTCCAGGTTCAAGCTAAACTTCTGGTTGCTATTCATTAATGGGAGAAGAGGACCCTGAACTTTGTATCCAAGACTTGACTCCCTTCCCACCAAATAATAGTCCTACAATGAACACACATTGAAAAGAGCAGAGAAACACATTTATTCAATTTGATAGCAAAGCAGAAACCAGAGAAAATAAACAGAGAATATATACTGGGCAAAACAGAGTGAAAGAGCTCTCCCATTAGGAGCAAGGCAACTCAGTTCAACCAAGAGAGAAAACTAAATGTCACCCAAAGGGGAAAATTCCCTGAAGTCTCTAGTGCAGCAAGCTGGGAATAGGAAATTGGAGACTCCCAGATCTTCTCACATCAGTTTCTTTCTAGAGTCTTAGTCTCTGTCAATCAACCTGAATTGGGGTTGACATCGACTATCTTCTCTTGAAGCCACAAGTCAGATGTGCCTGAAGTGACTTCAGAGCCTGAAGAGAGTGAAGAGACTAGAGCTGTCATCCCTCCTATTCTTAACTCTGCCGCTTTAGGTAGTTATACATAGGCAATTGTTTTCCACCAGTGAGAAGAAAGTCCCAGACTAATGGACTTTGGACCTCAGGTTACACAAGTATTTTTTTTTTTTTTTTAATATTGCAAGGCACCAGGCACTAGGTGGTGGAGATACAAACATAGTAAATGAACAATCCCCACTAGCAAGGAACTCACATTCTTTTTTTTGTTGTTGTTGTTAAGAAATCAATGTTTTGTTTTCAATCAGCATTTTTCCAACACTATTAGAGCATCTGGGTTTTAAGACCACTCTGTAGTAGTTCCTACCCACTCAGTGGCCTGAGCAGTAGGAGCCGCAGACCAGTCCTCAGTAGCTGGCTGAGCACTCCAATCTTCGGTGGGGAACTGCTGAATGGGCACAGACGGCACCTGTACTCCCTCGGACCAATCAGCCACCTCTGGTTGAGTAGCAGTGAATTCTGGGGCGGGTGCAGTCCATTCACCCTGAAACTCCTCCTTTGTCACTGCCTTCTCAGCTGCGGCCTGCTCTTCCTTTTCAATCTCCTCTGGATCCCTGTAGAAGTAAAGATCAGGCATAACCTCCCATGGGTGTTCCCGGGAGATGGTACCACGCATCCGCAGGACTTCACGGGCCAGCATCCACCACATCAGACCCACAGAGTGAGCTCCCTTGTTGTTACATGGAATGACAATGTCCACATAGCGAAGTGGGGAGTCTGTGTTGCACAGGGCAATGGTTGGGAGGTTAACATATGATGCTTCAGTCAGAGGCTGGTGATCTGCCCGAGGATCAGTGACCACCAAGAGGCGAGGCTCCCTGAAAGCTGCCTGGATCTGGTTGGTGAAGGTGCCCGGTGTGAAACGTCCAGCAATTGGTGTGGCGCCAGTGGCAGCAGCGAATTTCAGAACAGCTCTCTGGCCAGTGTTCCTGGATGAGATGACACTAACATCGGCTGGGTTTTCAAAGGCTACAATGGCACGTGCTGCCAGCAGAAGTTTTTCCCAAGTTCTCTTCAGATTAATGATGTAGATGCCATCACTCTTTCTCTTGTAAATATATTGTTCCATCTGGAAGTCCAGATTGGTGCCGCCCAGATGGGTTCCTGCAGCCAGGAACTTGAGGACATCCTCCTCCTTCATCTGCAGGACATCCAGGGCTCCGGACATTGTGAAAGCTTCCCTTTAAAGTTACGACGGAAACGAGAACAACGCTGTATGGAACCCTCTTCTGGGCAGCGCGGAAAAAGCGGAACTCACATTCTAATGGGAGTGTTGCAAGTCTATATACAAGTGTATACAGTGTAAATATAAGTGAATAAATAAAAATATCCACAACTTCAATTCAAGGTAGTCTGGGAGGGAGAGTGATGAGCAGTTAGGAGAATCAGGAAAAGCTTCATGCAGAATGTACTGCCTAAGCTGTGTCCTAAAGAAAGAGAAGAGCACTCTGAAGCAGAGGTAAGGAGGAAACACATTCGAGGAATAGGCAAGGGCCAGGGCGAAGGCACAGAGAACTGAGATGGAGTATTATGTGTGAGGAACATGTAGTCTTCTCTGAGAGAAAATCAGCTTGGCTGGATCACAGATTATGGGGTGTGTAATGATGCCCAGCAAGGTTGGAGAGAGAGATTGGGTCCAGATTGTATTAGGCTTCAAATGTTGAGCAGACATTTATATTTTATCTTAGAATCAATATGAAGCCACTGGAATTGATTGAGTAGAGAAGACACATGGGCAGATCTGTGTCTTAAGGAAAATCACTTTTTGCAACAGTGTATAGGACTGGAATGGAGTCGAGAGAGATAAGTTGGGGAGATCAGTAAGAAGTGATGAGGGCCTGAATTAAGGTGCTAACTATGAGAGTGGAGAGAATGGGTTGGATGTAAGAGATGTAATGGTGGAAGCAGCAAAATTTGGGAACTAGTTTGCTATGTGGAGTGAAAGTAAGAAATACAGGATAAATTTGAAGTTCAGATCCTGAAAGGCTAGAAGGATTGTGGTGCCTTCATTAGAAATTGGAACTTTTTAAAGAAGAGGATTTAGGGGGAAAATTATGAGTTTAGTTTTGGACAAGTTGAGTTTAATAGATTTCTTAGATGTCCACTTCAAAATGTCAAATAAGCAATTGGTTATGTGGGATTGAAACTTAGGAGGAGACTGGGGAGCAGATCTGGGATTCATTTGCATAGAAATAGTAGTTAAATCATGGGAGCTGATGAAATCACCAAGAGAAAGTAGAGAAGAGGGTCCAAGACAGAATTATTGAGAAATATGCACAACTGGAGTGATATTGAAGATAAAACAACAAGGAAGACTGAGAAAGGGCATCAGATGATGCTCTCCCTATCAGTATCTTTTTTACTTTGTCATCAGTTATTTTTACCAGAAAATTTCAAATTCTTTTATTAATTTCTGGTCATTGCTTTATCATCATCATCATCATCGTTAAGTAAATCAAACTCTTCCTATCTAATGTTTCCTTCCCTGCTGACTACAATACACATAACTTTTCCCTATCTTTGGGAGCCTCAGATGTGTAGGGGGAGCTGACTTCTCAACATGTTCCTGGTTTCCAGCTTGCCTCCTAGAGACTTCAAAGAATTTTCCCTGGAATAATATTGCTGTTTTTCTTTCTCTCTGAGAAAATGTCTATAGTTTCTATCAGAAGAGCTCATTTATTCTTGTGTGTTTTTCTGGTATAGTCTAATCTATCTAACTTCTCCAATTTCTTTTTGTTGTGTTGTTTGGATGAATTTATTTTACTTGCTCTCTGCTATTTGTGTCACCAACATTTGGTGAGAAGGGACCAAGCCAAGGGGTGTAAGTATGAGGTTACCCTCACAACCAGTAAGCTAACCAAGATTAGCCAACAGCAAAATGGCTTTTGTTGTGAACCTATTGTACCCCTAGAATAGCAATATTTAAGGGGGGCATTTAGTTATGCTAGTTCAGGAAGCCCTCTCCAAGACTTGAGAAAAGAGCATCCAAGCTCATAGTTTCCCCACTCCCCTTAAAACAGGAATCACAGCCTTCCTTGGAGAGAGATGGGCCAGATTCCAAAGATAGCTATCATTGTCTCTCCACAAGCTGCATGTTTATATATTTATACAACCCATGTAGACTTACATATCTTAAACACACAGAGCTTGCATTTAAAAAAATCCACTAAGTCCCATGAGCTACTATCTTATATCTGTTGTCCCCTTCTCAACTAAACTCTTTGAAAAAGAAGCAGAATCTGGGGCAGCTAAGCAGTGCAGGGAATAGAGCACCAGCCCTGAAGTCAGGAGGACCTGAGTTCAAATATGGCCTCAGACACTTGACACACATACTAGCTGGGTGACCTTGGGCAAGTCACTTAATCCCAATTGCCTTGCCTTCCCCCCTCCAAAAAGAAAAAAGAAAAAGAACCAGAATCAGAATAACTAAACTGGAAAGACAAACATCTTGGAAAGACATAGGAACTATGATAAATTAAATGATTAGTCATGGTTCCACAGGAGTGATGATGAACTGAATTGTCTGACAAAAAAAAAGATCAGATAGTTTAACTTAAACTGTCAGTGTGCTGATGTGATTGGGAGGTGATCAGAATGGACATGTTATTAGAGAAACTGAACCTTGTTAATCCTGCCATTCTTTATATAAATGAAACTAGAAGACAATGGTTTGGATATGGAAAATGTGGGGATTTGTTTTCCTTGTCTATGAATATTTTTTTGCAAGGGGTTTGTTTTTTCTTTTCTTTCAAACTGAAGGTGAGTGGGAGAAAGAAAATAGATGGTTGTTTGTTGGAAAATAAAATAAAATTTAAAAGAGATCCTGTGTAACATATTGCCATTAAATTCAATTTTTTATTAAGTATATGCTGTATGCTGAGGCCTAGTATGTAAACAAATATATGTGAATCATTTTCCTTGCTTTCAAGAAACTTAACATATAGAATAGGAATCAGCTACCAATAAACAGCTATAATGCACAGTGTTATATGGTTCCCAAATCTATATATCCATCCCTGCTCTTCTGGAGTTGGTGCCTAGTTGTCCTCATATCTTTGTGAATCTATTAAAGTGGAAATAGGAGGAAACTCCAATGGAGAGAGTTGCAAGGGATATATTATCCTCAGTAAAGCTCCAGTCTTCAGGGCTTAGATAGAGAAGACTTAATAAATGTGTTGTTTTGAGCGGAAGTCTATGGAATTCGATCTAAAAGACTTCATTCCAATTTAGTTCAACAAGTGTTTATTAAACACTTCCTATAGACTCAGTTCTGAGGGAGGGACAAAGATAAATTATACCATTCCTTCAGTAAAAGAATTTACAGTTGAATGAGAGGGAAATAAGCAGTATACATAGATAAATATAATATAAAATTTGGGGTATTAACTGTATGAGAAACACTAAGTATCAAATGTTCATAGAAGGGAGATGTAAAGCATTTTATATCCCTGTTGGGCATAGGAACTACAGTTTCTCCAGTGATTTCAGGTTCAGATAGGTATGTGCAGTAGTGTCAGCAGAGTCCTAGATAAAGCTGGCACCAGCCCCAAATCTGATTCTGCAAACCTGTCACCTGACTTTTTGCATGTGTTTTACTTTTATAGGAAATGACAAAATGAAACTTAGAGATCAAAGTGTGTCATATCTCTAGTCACATACAGAGGGACCTGAACTCCACTTTCTTGGGTAGAGGAACAAAATAATGGAAAACAAATGAAAAATTCATTCTACTCGACCAGCTTTGCCTGGAGGCAGCAGGGGGAGGGGGGCGATTGAGAATTGGGGATTGAGAAGGGGCTAGAGAAAGAGAGAAGGGAGCAGGAGGAACCAAAGCATGGAGGGGACCTTGTTGAGAGGGGGACATAGTCTCCTTCAGGTAGAGGATCTATGGTTTCCTGGGAAACTCTTGGACAAAGGAGAAGAATAAATGAACTTTCTAGACCTTGTCCACTCACCCTCCAATGAAATCCACTTATCTTAAGGCAAGCTGTCTGTAAGGTGCTGACAATCAGAAGTTAAAAACGAAACTAGCTTTTGAAGAGCCTTCTTCCCTTCCTCCCTCTCCCCCCCCCCACCAAAAAAAAAAAGAGAGAGAGAAAGGACATATGTATGTCCCAAGGGCTTCTCACATTATTCAAGCCTTCCAACCTGCCTGGGGGAATTCTAAGCAGCATTCCTTTCTCCCATCCCCCACTTGGGCTGAGGCTTGGTTTTTTTTTTTTTTAAACTGGCAGTGAAGGGACATTTTCAATTGTCCTGTTGCAGGCTTGATGCAGAAAGCTCAGAAAAGGAAACTGGGAAGTTGCTTTTTATCTCTCTCTCTTGTTTTATCTCTTGTTTCATCTGCACATCAGCTGACAGTGTTTCCAATAGCCAATTACTAGGATCTGTGAGTGTCATGGACATATGACAAGGACGCTGTTAGACCAAGTCTGCATTGATGCTATAGGAATCTTGGAGTCTGAGACCTCTTGACTTTAGGTTCCTGGAATAAATGAGGCCAAGTCTTGCAGAAGTGTCAATAATACCGGTCACTTTTCTGAAGTTAGAATTTAGAGCTGAAAGGGGCCTGAGAGATTATCTCATTTTTCAGGGGACAAAACTGAAGCCCAAAGAGGGAAAAATATTTGCCACAGCCTATGCAAGGAAGCAAGTGGCAAAACTAGACTAGGTTGCAGGCTTCCTGACACCCCATCCAATGATTTTTTTTCACTATGTATGTCGTGCTTATTTTTACAATTTTCAGAAATGTAGAGATTAATCCTTCCATAAAGTCCTACTTAGATGCCTCTTGGAGTTATGGAAGTGATGCTGTATTCCTGAAGTCTTATTCCAATAGTGTGAAAACTTGGGCAGGTTCTACTATTTTTGGAAATGCTTTGACTCCAGTTATAGCAACAGAATGTCTCCTTTCTGAGGACTTGCTTGGCTGAGCACTGAGATGCTCATCACTAGGTGACTAGCCACTTGTCATTGAATTCTGTAGCAGTGACAACCCATGGGGAAACAGAAAAATAAAAAAAAATAATCCTTAGTTTTGTCTGACTCTCTTCTTAATAACAGTAACAATGAAAGCTCACATTTACATAGCACTTCAAGGTTTGCAAAGTTCTTTACATAGTTATCCTTTGTAAAGGATCTCCATCTTACAGAGGAAACTGAGGCTGACTTGCCTAGGGTCATATACATTTAGTAAATGTCTGAGGCAAGATTTGAACTCAGATTTTCTCTCATTCTAAGTCCATTGCTCTCTCCCCTACATCACCTACCCATGACCATAACTGTAGCATAACCACTGCAATTATGATAGTAGGGTAGTAGAAAAAGGGGCTGTGGATAAAAACCTGATGATGTTTAGACCAGATAGTTTAACTTAACTGTCTGTATGCTAAATGTGAGATTATTGGGAGGTAGTTAGAATGGACATGCTATTAGAGAAACTGAATCTTGTTAATCCTGCCATTCTTGATATAAATGAAACTAGAAGACAAAAGTAAAATTGAATTATGGTTTAAAGATGCTCCTTGGAGTGGAAAATATAGGAACTGGTAAAGTTGGTTTTAATATGCATCCAAAGGCAACAAGAAATAAAATTTCATGAAATCTTTGGTCACCTCACATTGCAATTACTAGAGTATATATTTTTGTAAAAAGAGGCAATTTGCACAAGAGAGTGGTAGCTATGGAAGGTGCTTTCATCCAGAAAATCACAGGAATGGTTAATGAATAATAGGGCAGGTGCTTTATTTGCCTTTTCCATGAGCATTGGCAGTATGAGGCCTGGCTGGAGAGTAAAAGATGACCCAGGAGGAGAAACATGGTCAAACCTGGGAATGGCTGCATATAACAGGCTCTCATTAGTAAGGACAACATAGTCCCAGCACAGATGTTCTGGTTTGGAAAATGTAGCAGCAGTGACAGGGCCGAAGACGGTCAGGTTGAAGATGTATGGTTCATCTTGGGACTGATTGGCCAAATATAGTGACAATGAAATCACAGGAGTAAGTAAAAACAAAACAACACACCCTGACACAAGCAAACAAAACTTTTTAGTAAGAGTGGCACAAGGGAAGACAGCAAACTATGTCAGAAAATGTTCAAGAATAAGAAAAGTCAAAGGCTTGTAGAAAGAATATGCAGATTATAAGCTTGTTTAAGTGAACTTCATTTAAGAAAAGTTGGGTGGTACTGAATAATGTGGGCACAATCAACATTTTTTTTTGATTGGTTCTAGTTTAACATAAAGGAAATTATATATAGGAGTCATTTCTGAGTCAGCTCTCTCTGTACCATAAAGCTGTTGACCCATTGGCACAGAGAAGCTATATTAACACCAAATTGGGAGAAAGAATACACATAAGAAGTTATAGAATGTAATTGAGTCAGCTCCAACCTAGTCTGCTTAAGCAGCTCTTGATGAAGAAAAGAGAGAGAGAGAAATGCATAAAAGAATTGATATCAACATAGACTATTAATATTTATTGAGGAAATTTAACAGATTTTAATGAATCACCACAAAAATAATAAATAATGTCCTAGTCATAAAATATTTGATTTCTTTGTCAAAAAAGGATATAGGGTGACCAAGGCCAACACTGGTTTAGAATAGAAACTTGCTCATGAAATCTTATAAAAGATGATAGTAGACAATTGTAAGAACTATCATCTCTCCTATATGCCCACTTCTCTCCTTCGACACTGCTCTCATATAGATGTGTACCTTTATCACCTCATGCCTTGATTATTACAAGAGTCTGCTGGTTAGTTTCCCTACTTCTTGTCTCTTTTCACTCTAGTCTAAGGCCTGAGGCCTTGAGGCTAATTGTGGCCTCAAGTAAGACCTTTTGACTGAGTCCAAGTTGTACAGAATAAATCCTTTTATTAAGGGGAATTTGTCCTGTGAAGTTTGGATTCAGTCAAAAGGCTGCACTTGAGCACTAAAGTCTAGTCCATCCTCCACTCAGTTTTAAATTAATCTTCGTAAAGAACAAATCCAACTACTCCTAAAGACCAAATCCCTCTACTCAACAAACCTCAATGAGTCCCTATCTTTTCCACAATCAATTACAAAATCCTCTGTTTCACATTCACAGTGCTTTACAACTTGACCTTTTCCTGCCTTTTCAGTCTACTTAGATCTTACTACCTGTCACACACTCTGTGATTCACTGAAATGGCCTCCTTGCTGTTCCTCTCACAGACATTCCCTCTCCAGACTCCAGCATTTCACTGCCTATTTTCCATACCTAGAATACTCCTTCCTCGTCTCTACCTCCTAGCTTCCCTGGCTTTCTTCAAGTCTCATTTAAATTTCCATCTTCTACAAGAAGCTTTTAAAATAGTTTATTCTTTTGATTTTTAGTATATTTAGCTTAAAATTAATAATAATATATAGTTATCATGATTTTGAAGGCTTTTTCTGTAATATTAATATAATGAAATGGCATTTATTATTTTTATTAGAGATATGCTTTCTTATGGTAATTGTTCCCTCAATGTTGAGCCATCCTTGAATTTGTGATATAAATCCAAGTGCATCAGTCCAGTTTAGTTCTTCTAGTCTTTTACAAGACCACATTTAAAAAGGCAGACTTGTGAGTGATTTGGTATGTGGGGCCCATCATGATAGTCAGGTGAGGATGGGTTCTTCAGAAGCCAAAGAGTCTACTAGGTTTCTGAGCCTCCTTTTTAGATTGTGAGGAAGAAGAATGCGTCAGTTTCTTGTTATAGAGTCTATCTGAGATAACCTGAGTTCTCCCCATGTGCTATATTCCTCAAAACTTAACTGAGTGGACAAGACCTTAAATTTTTTTTAGACAATCTCCAATTCCTTTTCACTCATATGAGCTACCATTTGATCTAGGTCTTTTGCCACCATGGCCTCATCTAGTGCAATGAACATCATTATACCCATGCCTTCAGGATATGTAACCTCTTTCAGCTGTCTGCTTGTCAAACTATAGAATTATGAAGGAATAATTCTGAGGAAAGATGGTGAAGGCACACTAAACTCCCTTCCAGGTAAACGTGAATGGCTTCTGACTAGTCTCAACCATAGAACCAAGAGAAAAAAATACATTGACAAAATCAATAACTTTATACTGTTACCCAAAACCTGGGCTTTCTGATCTACCAATTTGAAAGGGTCAGGAATGGCTACTGTAGTTAGCATAACAACTTCATTTGGCTCCTCTAAGTTGCCATTTCCCATCTATTTTCTTCAGTAGCCATACAGACAAAAGGAGAATTTGTACAGCAAAACTACTCTAGTTTTTTCCATCTTCTTTACTGAAGGTGGGAAGTGGGAGTTACTCCATTACTGGACATAAAGATGGGAGGTGGGAAGGGGGAAGATATTTACCCTTTCTTACCTCCCACACTATAAATTTGATATCATTTAATAGTAATTATACAGAATGGTTTAGACAGCCCTAAGAGTTTCTATTTAACCCTGACCACAGTAACTAGCACATAATATCCATGATCCCAATGTACTCTTCCTGATTATTAACCACAACTGAAACCCAAAGAGGGGTCTTCCACACACTTTGACCTGAGCAAGAGTGCTCCTTCCCTTGGTGATCTTTCTTCCAAAACTCCTCATGGAATTTGGAACACCCCTGTGGACCTATGGAAGTCCCTGCTCTCTGACATTCCTGTGAAGGAAATCATTCCACAAGAGTGAGGACACTGGGGATAGCAATGAGATAAGCCCAAGGCTTTCTTCATGATGGGACTGATTCCCAATCCTCATCTTCACTCCTGATTTTAAACTCTTCCTTTTGTTATCTCACCTCATCTCAGCAGGGTCAGAGATGATGTTCCCTATCTGTAGCCTCTTATTCCCTACCGACATTACTATTTCCCTATTTGCTTGTGCTATTATTAGATCAATAAACCACTCTTTTGCTTTTAAAGCATTGTCCTTAGAAGCAAAACAAAACAAAAACAAAATTTATTCACTTTTTAACTCAAAGTGCTAAATATGCAAATAAAATTTGTTTTCATTTCCCTTAGCATGGAGAGACAGAGTTTAAAAAACCAGTAATAGAAGCTAAGAGATAGTTAATTTTTCTGTACTTTTACTCTCCCTTGGTATGGTCCTTAAGCAGACTGATAGACTGGGCTCTTTATGCCTCAAGAGGCAAGGAAACCAAACTGATAATTCAAGCCTCATCGTCCTGGACCCACCAAAGCCCAAGGAAAACATCCCTGTTCCTTTAAGGGGAAACCAGCCCAGTATACAAAAAACAGGTGTTATTCTTACCCCAGCTGTACATACTAAAGGGTTTATATTTTATCCTAGTGGCGTACAAGGCTTCTGAAGCTTTTTGAGCAGAGGAATGACATTGTCAGACTTGCACTTTAAGAATATTAATTTGGTAGTTTCCTTAAGAAACTCACTTTCTACCAAGGAAATAACAAAATGCATAAAGGCAAATAAATAAATGGTAATTTAAGAAAGGAGAAAGAACTGTGGACTGGGGAATGGCTACAAAGATGAGTGCAATCAATTCAATCAATCAACAAGCATTTATTAGGTTCCTATTATATTCCAGGTACTATGCTAGGTACTGAGGATTTAAAGAAAACAAAAAGAAACAATCTGCTCTAAAGGAGTTCACATTCTAACGGGAGAGACAGCATGTGCATATAGAGTATTGTGTACACACAATAAATTCCAAATGGTTAACTACAAGGACACTAGCTGTTGGGGGGATCAGGAAAGGTTTCATTTAGAAGTTGAGGTATTCCATGATTCTGAGGAGAGGAGGGAGTGTGTTCAAAGCATGGAGAATAGCCAGCATAAAGGCACAGAGCTAGAAGATGGGAGTACTGTGAGTAAGGAAGAGAAAGAAGTCAATTTGGCTGTATTATACAGTGTGGGAAAGGGAAGAATGCATAATGAAGCTGGAAAGAAAAGTTGGGCAAAGGCTTTGAAGTGTTTTAAAAATTCAAACACAAAATGTATTTTTAAAATTTTATCATAGAGGCAATAGGGAGCCATTGGAGTTTATTGAGCAGGAGGTTGACCTGTGCTTAAGGAAAATTACTTTCCCAGCTTTGTGATGAAAGGATTAGAGGAGAAAGAAGATTATTACAATGGTCCAGGAGTGAGATATCATTCCAGGTGATGGTAATCTCAAGTAAATAAGGTGGCTATTGTGTGAGCAGAAGGAAGGGGTTATATGAAGAGATATTGGGGAGGTAGAAGTGGCCAAGATTTAGCAACTAATTGAACACATGAGATAAAGAAGGAGTAATGAGCTGAGGATAATGCCAAGGTCAGGAGCTTAAGAGACCAGAAGAATGAATGTGCTGTGGACAGAGGAGAGTTTGGTAAAAGGAAAGTTGGATTTTTAAGAGAATATAAGATGGCAACTTAACTAATTCTTTTCCCATGAGATATTTCACATTGCCTTCTATTCTTTCAATTGCTTGGATCTGTTTAACAGCATCTTGATTTCTCATAAAGTCACTAGCTTCCATTTGCTCCAGTCTAATTCTGAAGGAATGATTCTCCTCAGTGAGCTTTTGAGATTCTTTTTCCATCTGGCAAAGTCGGCTTTTTAAGGCATTCTTCTCCTCATTGCCTTTTTCAGCCTCTTTTGCCACTTGAGTTAGTCTTTTTTTAAGATGTTATTTTCCTCAGTCAGGCTGTTGACTCTCATTTCATACTTTTCCTGCATCCTTCTCATTTCTCCTCCCAATTTTTCCTCCACTTCTCTTATTTGGTTTTAAAAATCCTTCTTAAGGTCCTCTATGGCCTGTAACCCACTTGTATTTTCATTGGGGCTTTTGGTGCAGGAGTTCTGACCTCACAGTCCTCTTCTTCTTCCGTGCTTCAATCCTCTTTGCCCCCAAAATAGGAGTCTAATGTTGAATGTTTCTGTTTATTTTGTTTCCTTTGCCTAGGCATGTTGCCACTTAATTACTTGACTTTTGGGCTTGTTGCTACAGTAGGACTCTGCCACCAGACAGGGGAGCTTCCGTCCCAAACATTGGGGTCTTCTCAACTGCTGGAGGTATTAGTTGGGTGCCCTCCCCAAAACCCCCATACACTCTGGCAAGCTGGACACACACCCCAAGACCTCCACCCCAAACAGCAATGTAGATCCAGGGAGGTTAAAGCAAGAGTGATTACCCCCCGAGACTGATTGCTACATCCTCCTACAGTCTGCAGGCCTGGATATGAAGCTGCGACTGAAGCTGCAAAATGGCATCTGTGCCCCATCTCCTCAGCTGCTTCTAGCCCCCAGGGGAAGAAGCCGATGTGCTCCGAAATACTGGTCCCAAAGTCCATAGGGCACTAACCTCTCATTTTGTGTTGGAAATTCTGGAAAAGCCACAGCTGCTGGTGTTCTGGGGTCCCTCCAGCCAGCTGCTGGTCTGGCTGCCCTGGGGCTAAAACCTCGGACTCACATGGTCTTGGGCTCGGCTCCTAGAGCCCAGTGTGCTGCATTGGCCGTTCCCTGCTGGGCTGCCAGGCTGTCCTCAGCAGGAGGTAAGCTTCTCTGTGTCGTTCTGTGGGTGCTGGAGCTCCAGAGGTTGTTCAGAGTCCCCTTTTATATGATTTTGAAGTGGTATGGGCTGGAGCTCTGTGGAAGTGCTATTTCTACTCCGTCATCTTGGCTCTGCCCCCAACTTAACTAATTCTTGAAGAAAGAAATCTTGAGAAGTAGAAATGAAAGAGTACACTCCAGACTTAAGGGAAAAGGTATATGGATTCATGGAGGCAGATGACATTATAGTAAGGCTAGAACATATTGTACCTAAGGTTGATTTTTTTGAATCTAACATTTTTTCCTATTGACTTTTATTGTTATTGGATTTAGCCAGATGTTCTAGCATGTCAGCATCTTTTTGTTTCCCGTCTCTATCATCCAGTAGCTTAGGTTACCTGTCCTCCACACTACCTCACCTTTCTTTATGCTATATGCAAATCTGATAAGCATTACATCTCCACCTTTATCAAAGTCATTGGAAAAGAGATGATTAATAGCATAGGGGCAGGCTCAGATCCCTGGGATACTTGCTCTACTGGATATCTCTTGCCAAGCTAACACTGAACCATTAACAACTACCTGTTCTTTGAGGGTTCTCACTCAGAAAATTCTGGGGGTCAGGGAAAGCTTCCTAGTGAACATTGCCTAGGTGGCATAGCAGAAGGAAGACAAAGGCTTGGGCAAAGAGGAGAAAGGGATGCATTTCAGTGTGTTAGATGACTTGTGAATGCAGAGAAGCAGGAGAGTTTGTGGAACACTGTCATGGAAGGCAGAAGAGGAAAAAACAGCCAAGAAGGAACGGATAGTTGATAGTGTCAAAAGGTGCCAAGAAATGAAAGAGGATAAGGACTAAGAGGAGGCCTTTTGATTTTTTTAAACTGGACTGTGATTTCATTGGTATAGGGAACCAGGGGAGGCCTAACTCCATCAATGTTTCCCTTCCCTCTTAGAACATAACATTACTTTGTGCCTCTGATACTTTCATCACATAACACATATTCTACTTTTTTGTATTTGTGTCTTCTGTATTGACCTCTCAGTGAGGAGAATCCACCAATGCAGATAACCAACTTCTCTCTACTTTATACTATCTGAGAGTTTCCTGCGGGAGGCTGAAAGGTTAAAGTTACTTTCCCAGGATTACCCAATCAGTATATGTCAGTGGTAGAACTTGAATCTAACTATTCCTAATTTTGAAGCTGGCTTAGTAGCCATTGCACTATATTGTCTCCAGTAAGAAGTCATTGATATCTTTCTGGGAAAGAAATTTCTTTCTTTTTTGTTTTGTTTTGTTGGTTTTAACTACATTTAAAATTTTTTAAAAATTTATTTATTTACTTTTAGTTTACAACATTCAGTTCCACGCACAATCCAAATTTTTCCCCCCCTCTGTCCTCCCCCATCCCCTACTGTGGCAGCATGCAATCAAATATAGGTTCTACAAATACCTTCATATTAAACAGTAGTCAAGTTGTAAAGAAAGATTATAACCAATGGGATGAAACAAAACAAAACAAAACACAAAAGAGAGAGCAAGTAGTTTGCTTCAATCTGCATTCAGACTCTGTAGCTCTTTCTCTGGATGTGGATATCCCTTTTCCATCAAGAGTCTTTTGGAATTGTCTTCTCACCTTGCATTGCTGAGAGGAGCCCAGTCTATCGAAGTTAGTCATCACACATATGATATGTCTGCAATTGTGTACAAAGTTCTCCTGGTTCTGCTCTCCTCACTCAGCATCAGTTTATATATGTCTCTCCAGGATATTATAAAGTCCATCTACTCCTCATTTCTTATAGCACAATAGTATTCCATTATATTCATATACCACAACTTGTTCAGCTATTCCCCAATTGAGGGGTATTTCCTTGATTTCCAATTCTTTGCCACTACAAAAAAGAACTGCTATAGATATTTTTGTACATATGGATGGGAGAGAATATTCAATAGAATGGTGGGATCAGAAGACAGATTGCAATGGTTTAAGAAATGAGAAAATGGAAGTAGCAAGGGTAGATAGAAAGAATAGTGAGGGTATACAAAAAGGAGGAGAGACATCAGATGGTAATTTGAGGAGATAGCAAGGTCATGTGAAGGATTTTTATTTTTGGATCGAGGAAAAAAGTGAGATCGATGGTTCTAGCTTAAGAATAATGAATGTCTCCTGTCACCTAGCTAGGCTGTGCTGGCCTTAGGACAGTTACCAAATCCAAAGGCCATTGACAGCATATGAGTAGACTTTTTTTTAAGACCAAGAAGCCATGTTAATATAGCCAGAGGCCACTAGAAAGCTGTACTAATGGAGACCTGATTTTAACTTCAAGTCTTGGGAAGGACTTTTTTTTACCTTTTAGGGAAATAATTAGCTTAACCTACATAAGGTTGGGGTGAGGGAACCCTGGTAGATGGAGATCCTATCACATCCCATCCTTTGGTTGCAAGGTTCTGAAGGTGTTCTAGATAATTTTCTACTATTCAAATGGCTTTAACTGGACAATTCTCATATCATGGATAAGAGAAACTTGTCATAGGCAATACTTGGCAGCGGGGGGAGAGTAAAAACCAAATTAAATTAACTAAAAAGATAGCAGAAACAAAACAAAATAAAAAATGTAACGATCCCTTGAAGGAGTTACCAAAATGTATAAGAGAATGAAGACCATAAATTCCAGGCTTTGCCTCCTTTCCTTATATGGATTGGGTCCCAGATACCTATGATGCAGCCAGTGTGGTGGGTGATGCTAAATCTTTGTAGTTCATAGTGAGTGTCCTGCTATAAAACAGAGAATGAACAAAAGCAGTGCCATGAATATCAGGGCCACAGTGCAAATGATGTTGTGTCATCATTTGATGCAGTTATCATCATCAGTCACGGTCATTTTTAGTGAGGTAGCTAAGAAGTCGTAGCCTCCTTTATGTAACTTGTCCTGGGAACTGAGTTGATCTCATACCACTACCTACTCTGTTACCTGGTTCACCTGCCAAAACCTCCCTCCTGGAAGCCTGATCAGGAAGATAGTACCAAATCTTTTCCTTTTTAGAGAGCCCTACTAAGGGGCTGCTTGCTCCCTTCTGGGATTTGAATATGGATGACTCTTCACGTTCATCCAAGGATTTAAAATAGTTGCCAAATTATATAAGAGATCTCTTTCAGGTCAATTTACAATTACTATATTTATGTAGAAGCAGTTTTACTTCCTCTGTATCATTAGAAAGTAGGGCACCTTCTAATAATCCTGTGCCATGGTTCTTTAAACCCTCTATGAGAAGGAGTTGTCTGAACAGTAACGGGAAAAGACACCTGTCAATTGAGAGGGACCTTGAGCTATTTCTCTAGTGTATATGAAATCCCTCAGATTAGCAAAGACATTGAAGTCTAAATGATTCTATACAGTGTAACTGTGAAGGACCTGAGAGAGTCAGCTGGACCTATGCTTAAAAGCAGTCCAATATAATTAGATAATCTTTATGGACATTGGAACTGAGAAACCACTGGGCTGGAGGAACCTCTTTCTCACCAGAGTGGCCTCGATTGGTAACAGACACAGCTTCCAGGAGGTCGGATGCCTAATCACCATAGTCAGGGACTTTATGACAAAGCTGTTGCTTCAAGAGCCCATGTCATCATTGGCATCCTCATGAAGATGGTACATGAGGCAGAAAATCCACCTCTTGTGATATCAGCGAGCCCATTCTCTGTCCTACTTTATGATAAAGTTGGTTCCCTGATCTGAAGCAATGGTGCAGGCGGGGTTGGGGTGGGGAGATAAGGACAGCTGATATGTGCTGTGAGAGCTTTGCTGGTGACTGCAATGTTGGCAGACTTGACTGATAGTTATATACCTATATATTGAATAGGTAGCAATTATAGTAAGGGTAAATATCTTGCCATAAGAGGGGATCAGGGAGTCAATGCTATTGATTTGCCAGCAAGAGGCAGCTTAGAAAATCACATGACGGGGCAGCCAAGTAGCACAGTGAATAGAGCACTGGCCCTGGAGTCAGGGAGACCTGAGTTCAAATCTGTCCTCAGACACTTAACACAAAAACTAGCCGTGTGACCTTGGGCAAGTCACTTAATGCCAATTGCCCTCCAAAAAGCAAAAAAAAAAAGAAAAGAGAGTCACATGAGATTATGCCATGTTGGTTTTTCAGAAATGGGCTCTTTCATTGGCATGAGGAACATTGTTGGGCAGAAGTGTCCTTATTTTTATGTAGATCATGTAGTCCTTTGCCCACCACAACATGACATTATGGCTCTCATGTTCAGTTTGGTGATGGACTCACTCCTGAACCTCTGCTTTTCTTATAAGGGCATCAACCTGCTTGTTCAGTTTATCTGTGGGTATGTGAGGGACACTGGCATGCCACACAAACAACTATATATGATGAGAAGCTTCAGCAAAACTCCTTCATTGGCCCTGAGCTCCGAAGGGAAGAATCCTTGATTGTCTAGTTCTCTCAGGGTTCCAGGCCACCTAACTAGGGCCATAGCAACAGTGCTGATAAAGAGCTTTTCTGCCTCAACCCTCAAAGCCTCTCGGATGTTAGCCATGTGGCCTGATGATCAGACTATTCGGAGGGCTCTCAGGGCATCTTCCCTAGAGTATCCCGTGTTACCTGGTTAATAGCTACTTAAGTCCAATTTTATATGCATTTTGTATAGAAGGTAAAAAGCAGTTAATAAACTAGGTAAAATTGCATTTCTTAGGATCCAGGTCCTCATAGGAAGAGACCTATTGAACTAGCAGAGGAAGCAAGGTGTTGGGGCTTGGTTTCAGTCTGTGGGAGTCACACCTGTTAGTGAAGGGCACTAATACCTAAGGGGCTTGAATGAGCTTGATCTTGAATTTACCATTTCAACAGAGGATGCCTATGCCCTACCTATCATGTTAGTGGACCTGTTTTGCAGCACACAACTCATAAAAGGCAGCTCTGGATGAAGGGTGATGGTATAATCTTGCATAATCTACCTACTAGCAGCTAGGGGCCAGTAGCAGACTAGCTATTTTTAAAAAAGTATTTATTCTGCACCTACTATGTGCCAGGCACTATACTAAACACTTTACAATTATTATTTCATTTGATCCTCACAACAACCCTAAGAAATAGGCACTATCATCATCTCTATTTTATAAGTGGTAGAGGCTAGATTTGAACTCAGGTCTTCTGACTGGCTCCATGCTCTATCCACCATGCCACCTAGCTGCCTTTCATAACTGCTTTTTGAAAATGGCATTAAAGTGACTGCAATGAAAGTTTGTAGCTTCAGAAACTAGTGATTAGTCTGACCATCCCTAGGTACCTGCCAAAGGCTCCATTTGGCCTGGTCTTTGTGGACCTTCAAAAACAAAGTTTCTATAGGTTCATAAGGATCTAAGAGGGGGACCAGGGTTGTGACTTGTGCTTGGCTCTACTTGAAAGAGGAGACTTGAAGGTGACTCAGTAAATGGGGGCCATCAGTATATCCAGAAGGGAAATGTGAGTTTCCAGAACTCCAAAAATCTAATGATCATCTGACTTTGCTTTTTAGATTGTGGGGAAATGATCATCAGTAGCTTATTATGAACTATTCCCAGAATCCTCTGGGTTTTTCCCATCCATTGTATTCCCCCAAACTTGACTGATCAGTCTGGACTCTATTTTCTTAGGGTTGATCTCCCTCCCACTTCAGTCCTTCCAATGGACCACTATCTGATAAAGAGCTTCAGCCATTGTGATCTCATTCAATTAGACCAACCTTATATCATAAATACATTAGTGTACATCAATATGTCAAATAAACAGCCATCACTACTCCAAAGTAAGACCCAACACAGATAAAATATAACTGGGAAATACATAGCAAAATAAACAAACACAATAAAACACAGATAATCTTAATTTGTAGTTTTCTAAATCACTGTACAGCCTGGCCATGATCCTACTTATAGCTTAAGGGCCATGGTTCTATTTGAGTCTGACACCACTGGTATACATAATTTACCTTAGGAAAAGATGCTTCTTTCAGCCCTCCTACCAGACTGTGGCAGTGTGAGAGACAGTTCAGTTAGCCCTGGGGAAGGATGGTTAAAGCATTTACTGGATTCCTTATTAATTGATAAGAGAACTGTTCCTAACTAGTCTCTGCCATTAGGATCAGAGAAAAAAGTATTAGCTAGTTCAGTTACTCCATACTAGTTACTTTGGGCTTGAGGTACCTGGTCTACTACGTTGATAAAATCAAGTGCTGCAGTGATGGGCATACCAATTTTGTTTAGTCCAATTTAGAGGTGCCATCCCTGGTTTGTATCCCAAACCCATTTAGGGTCCCCCAATATGATAGAAACCTGGTTCCCATGCCCAGTAGTCCCTTGTATTATTGGTACCCTCCTCTCCTTTATAGGTCATCACACTTAGACATGGCCTCCAATCTACTCAAAGCCCTACAGCTAGGCCATCCAAATTTCAGGGGAAATTTGGCCTTGGTCCAAAAGGGAATTGTTTCTCAAATCTCAAGTTTGCATATAGAAATTAGTATGGCTCAGGGATTTTAAGTAGGGAGGTAGCCTTAGAGGATGCCTTAAATTTGGGGAGGTTTGAAGGGCCCTTATTGCCCTGGTCCTGGGTATCACAATATCAGCATCCACTATGGCTGGTGATAAATTGCTTCTTTATCACACCATTTTTCAGAAGGCACACCTGAAGTGCCCTGTGGGATAGAATGTTATTGCCCTCTCCTTAGCCTTCTGTACAGTGCCTCTCATATAGCAGATGCCCAGTGAATGTTTGTTGATTTGATTTAACTCTGTCCACCTTACACAGTAGCAGATACAGAGCCTTCTCCTGCCATTGACATGTTAAACACCTATTTACACAGACAGTTTTACTGGCCCCAGTAGCTGCTGTTGTACTGATCTCTGGTTAAATTTCACCAGTTCATCCAGTCTGATCTATAACTGTATGGTTGTGTGGTGGGGAAGACCCATAACAAGAAGCTAGATGGCTCAGTGGACAGAGTTGGTGTCAAGAAGACATGAGTTCAAATCCAAACCTAGACCCATTCGAGCTTGTGACCTTGGGTAAGTCAGCTAACCTCTATTTGCCTCAGTTCTCTCAAATGTTAAAACAGGATGTAACTCCTAGAGTTGTGAGGCTCTAATGAAATAATATTTGTAAAGTGCCTGGCACATAGTAGGTACAATATAAATGTTAGCTGTTATCATTATTAAGCTAAAGTCAGATGGCATTTGGGTGGGGCTTCACCTAGAAGGCAAGATCTAATTACCCTAAAGACAATTACCTAGTCATAAGGTATGGCAACCAAATTACCACACCCACACCCACACCCACACCCCTTTCCCATCCAATCAGACCCATTTTCTTTAGGAACTCTACCCTTTCCCTTGCAGATTCCTATCTGGAAAATGGTTGCAATATAAATGCATTTTTATGGGGCTAGGTATGCTGCCACTCCCCAACTGGCAATAGCCATCTAGAAAGGAACAAAAGATACTCAGCATTTGAAACTACTGTTTGATTTAGCTGGCTCTGTATCAGTAAGCCTTCAGTGGGTTCTCCAAGCCTATGGAACTCAGCTGAGGAAAGAAGCTCCTTATTGGCTCGACAGAACCACTCCCTCGGCAGCTATCACTCTGGTGATTCACAGGTTTTAAACTTCCCTGGCAAGCTCCTCAGTTCCTCAGTAGGATCCCATCCTCACTCCCCTGTGGAGGAAATCACATTCTGAGGTGTGAAGATGAGACTGAGACTTTCCTACCAACACTGAGTACTAATATATCTCATACTCATTTCTGGTTTGTTTGGTTTGGGTTTTTTTTTGGTTGTTGTTCAGTTGTTGAAGTTATGTCTGACGCTTCATGACCCCATTTTGGGATTTTCTTGGCAAAGAGACTGGAGTGGTTTGCCATTTCCTTCTCCAGATCATTTTGCAGATGAGGAAGTAAGGCAATCAGGGTTAAGTGACTTGCTCAGGGTCACCCAAGCTAGTAACTGTCTGAAGCCAAATTTGAACTCAGGTCTTCCTGACCCCAGGACCATGGCTCTATCCAACTAGTTGTCCCCCCTCCCCCACCTGCTTTTATGCTCCTATCTTATTTCAGGTGGGATCTGTAGGAAATTGTATATCCTTCCAGTCACTTCTTGCCCATGTCCTGTCAGTTCCCATCCTCGTCAGCAGAACCCCTTCTACCAGTGGTATTGCCAGCTCTCTCAAGCTGCCCTTGAGCTTTTTTGGCTTAAAAAAAAAATTATTAATTAATTATTCTTATTACATAATATTTTATTCCCCCCAATTACATGTAGAAAAATGTTTAATATTTGTTTTTTTCCATATTCTATCCTTCCCTCTTCCCTCTTTCTTCTCTTCCCCTTCTTGAGATGATAAGCAATTTAATATAAGTTAGAAATGTATAATCATATAAAACATATTTCTATATCAGGCATTTTGTGGAAGAAAATTTGAACCAAAAAAAAAGAAAAGAAAGCCATCTAGCTTCTTGTATGGGTCTGTATTAGTCTGTATTCAGATATGATGAGTTCTTTCTCTGGAAGAAGATAACATTTTTCATGATGAGCCCTTTGGCATTGTCTTGGATCATTGTATTGCTGAGAGTTATTCACAGTTATACACAGTTGCTGTGTACAAACATTCTCCTGTTTCTGCTCATTTCACTCTGCATCAGTTCATACAGTTCTTTCTAGGTTTTTCTGAAATCATCCTGCCCATCTTTTCTTATAGCACAATTATATTCCATTACCATCCTAATGCAACTTGTTTAGGCATTCCCCAGTTGATGGACATCCTTTCAATTTCCAGTGAATGCTGGTTCTGTTGATTGTTTTTGCCTTTTCTTTCAGCCTCCTTCAATACCCATGTACTTTTGCATCAATAGAGGCCATATCTTTGTTCTAACAAGTGGATGTTGGAGCAGTGGATGTACATCACTAGAAGGGTCCTTGCCACAGGTTGCTATAGTGACATATACAGCCAACTTACCATCCCATGCTCTGTATTTGCATTATCCTTTTCCCTCTTTCAATCTTGACACGAACCACAATGCCACCTCATTCCAGTTGTTATATTAATGGTAATAGGTAGCTCTGATTCAAGCTGATCTCCCTGTGATTTGGATTAAAAACTGGAATGAAATGAGGCAGTTGTAGGTCATTCAGTAGTTAACAAAAAGTGATTTACTTAGCTATAGCATAAAAAAGTAGCTCTACAAGGATACCATGGCACTTATCTTTTGATGTCACAAAGACTGTTCTCCCACTTACTAGTTATATGACCTGGGGCAAAGCTCTTCAATTTTCTGAGCCTTCAGTTTTCTCATCCATGAATGGAAAAGGAAAAATAATAGTCTTGCTCATCACCTTAGCAGGTTGCTGTGAGAATTCAATGAGATAATCTATGTAATGTGCTGTACAAATGTAAATGGAAGCTATTATTATTGTTGTTGTTGTTATTATTATGCCTTATTAATCTCTACTTAGTCAAGAGCTGAAATCTAGTGCCTAGTTCTTAAGTTTAAGCCAGTAATTTCTATGTTGACTTGGTAGTAGATGAGATATTCTAGGCTAGAGTTAATGCTTAGTGGAGGCATGACATATCCTGCCTCAATTTTTTCTTTTGACTCAGTCTCTGGACTGCTTGTGATTTGGTTGCCTTCTCACAGGGGAGGACAACAAAAATACCATGTTCAATGGAGGGCTTGGTTGGATAACTGGTTCATAGCTGATTCATAGCTCACAGAATACTGAAGCTGAAAGGGACCTGAATGATCATTTAACACCCTACCCTACTGTAGTTGTTTTTTTTGGTAGTTGAGGAATCTGAGATCTAAAGTCAGGAAGTGACTTTCTAGAAGCCTCTCTCCATGGAGTTAATAGCAGATCTAGGACTCCAGCCCATGTTTACTAACTCCCACTTCATTGTGTCTTAGAGTTTTCTGCCTAAGCAGAAATATGTAGCATCTACATAGTACAGTGCTTTGCATATAGTAATGGCTTAATCAATTCCTTATTCATTAATTTATTTGTTCATATACTTCTGCTCTTGAAAGGATAAGAGTTTCTTAAAATTAGAGTGTTAGATATGGAACTAGAACTTCAAGTGTTAGATATGGATATATGTAGATGTATATAGATATATAGATAATATAGATATTGTCTAGTCCAATTATCTCAGTTTACAAAGAAGGAATTTAGCCTCAGAGAGGCAAAGGGCTTTGTCCAACATCTCACACAACTAATTAGTGGCAGAAATAGGGCTAAAGCTTAGTTGGCCTACTTCCCAGTCCAGTAGTCCTACTATGCCATGGTGTGGCTGAACATATATGTTTATTTATGTACACATAAATTCATTGAAAAAGCCTGGAAGGACATTTTCCCTACCTTTTTCTTTCCTGTACTTCTCTCCTTGACAACTGTACCTAGTGGCCAACCTCAGGACTATATCATTCAAGGATTGGTTCCTATGGGGGCAGAAGGCATATAAAGGCATTTTATAACTGGTACATCAAACTGCCTTGGCTATTAAGCTTCACTTGTTTCTGACATCATATGTATTTTTTCCATTTATTCCTTTCCTGACTCCCTCCACACTTAATGACATTCCAAATTAAGACTATATACTGTACTGTTCTACTCACTTGACTTAAAGTCCCTCACTTCCACTGCTCCTGCTTGGCTTCTAGCCTGCCCACCTGCTACTTGTTCTTTCATTCTCAAAGAGGACCAATGACATCAGGAGGGTGAGGTATTGATTTGCAAGTGAATTGAATTTAAATGAGGCTGGGTTGAGCAAAGTCATCAGCCTCACCCTCTCCTCCAGAGTCATCAAAGTCCAGTAGCAAGACAAAGGTCAACATGATAGATTGGCAAGGTCCCAGGATAAAGTGGGTGACCTTGGCCTTTCTAAATTAAGGTCTTTCCTAGGTCTCAGCTTCTCTGAGAGTCTTAGAGTCAATAGAAAATTGCTGAAGTTCCCTGAATAGGGAAGTGACATGGAAAGGTCTGAGCTTTTAGAAAATCACTTTGGCAGCAGTGCAGGGGATGAGTTAGAGAAAGGAGAAGAATGAAACAGGAAGACAATTAGAAGGCCACTGCAATAGTCCAGGTAAGGCATGATGAAGGCCTGAACTAGAATTGTGGCTGGGCCAGTAGAGGGGGCAGATGGGAGAGATACAGAGGTAGAAGCAAGATTTGGCAATGGACTGAATGTGAAAATCTGAGGTGAGGGAGAGTGAGGAGTTAGAGATGCCATTGAGGTTGTGAACATGGAGGAAGGATGGTGGTATCCTTACCAGTAATAAGGAGGTTTGGAAAAAGAGTAGGGGGGAAGGTCATGTAAGGATTTTTGTAATCTATCATAATTTATTGTGCCTATTCACCCTGTGCAACTTATATAAAAGTGAGTTTTATTATCCTTCAAGGCAGTGTTCCAATGCCCCCTCTCTGAAAGCCAGAAGGGATTTCCTGTTGCTCTGAATCCAAGCAATGTTAAAAGGTTTGTAACTCTAACACCCTGCTAGCTATATGACCTTGGGTAAAACACTTCCTCTCTCTAAATTTCAATATCCAAATTTGCAAAAGGGTGTAATAATAAGTCTATATGTGCATATATGGATGAAATGAGGGGAGATGTACATTGCTTTATAAATCTTAAAGTATTATCTAAATATCAGTTATTTTTACTATCATTTCTGCTCACTCCTATTGGTGATTAGGTGGAGTAGTAGATAGAGTATTGAAACTAGAGTCAGGAAATCCTCAATGTTGCCTTAGACTGTCCAATATTGAACAAATCACTCAATCTCAGCTTGCCTCAATTTCCCCATCTGTTAAATGGAGATGATTATAGAACTTAACTCCTAGGATTATCAGGATGATAAAATGAGATAATATTTGTAAAGTGTTTTGCAAAACTTACAGTGCTATATGAAGCTAGCCATCATATTCTGACTTTGCTTTGTCAGATCATATAACATAGTACCTATAAAAATGAGGCCCAGTGGCAGGGGTGTGCTGCTAAATGTTTAGCAACAGACATCTGGGAAAAAGGTACACACAATATGCTTTTAAGTTTAATCTAAATTATTAGTATTTCTTCTGTAACTTGCTGCTTTAATTAGGAGTAGCCTCTACTCACATATTTCTCTCTGGTTACAAATACATGACTATGAGTTCTTGCCCATATACATGTAATTGGGAATATAGTCAGTCAAAAAGCATTTCTTAAAGTATGTGCTAAGCACTGGGCATACAAAGAAAAGCAAAGAAACAAACCCAAAACAAAAGTCATAACACAATCCCTGATTTCAAGGAGCTCATGGTCTAAATGAGGGAAACAACATGCAACAATTATGTAGAAAGTAAATATAAATAAATAAATTTTAAAATATATAACACATTGGAGGTTGCCTTAGAGGTAAGGCACTTAGATGAAGGAAAGGCTTGCTGTAGAAGGGGGGATTTTAACTGAGACTTGAAAGAAGTCAGAGAAGTCAGGAGGGAAAGGAGAGAAAGGAGATGGTTCCAAGCTTGTGAGGCAATCAGTGAAAATGCCCAGAGTTGGGAGATGGAATGAAGTGTATGTGAGCATGTGCAAAATGCGAGAAGCTTAGAAAGGGAGGCAGGGGTCAGGTTATAAAGGGCTTTAAAAGCCAAACGAGGGTTTTATATTTGATCCTGAAGGCAATATGGGGCCACTAGAGTTAATTGAATAGGAAATATCAAATATAAAAATATAAAAGCATGAGAGTGTGAAGAACCCATGGCCTAGAATCAAAGTTCACCCTAGGGGGCTCCTGTTGTCTTTCTGACCTCTTGACCCCTGGACCTGGCCTGCCTAGACCTATTGTGCTTGTTAGACCCTGTCTGCCTATCAGGATTCCTAGGCTGAAACTATTCTGCTATACCATACTCCGGAGTTGAGGCACATTGGTACAGTGGGAAGATTACTGGCTCTGGAGGTATGTAATGGTAATGGGAATTTGAAGATCTTCCCTGCCCCTTAATAGGCCTAGGGGAATTTGAAGACCTTCTCTGCTTTGAGAATATACTTTGGGGGCAGGGGAGGGAGAGGGAGAAAATTTGAAACTCAAAGAATTATGGAATTGAGTCCTGTAAATTAAAAGTAAACAAGCAAATTAATAAAGACCAAAAAAATTTAAAAAAAGAAAAGAAAATATACCTTGCCCTCTAATAGCTGAATATAATCACATGGAACCTGTGGTGGTTGGTGTTTGCTGAAGGGTGTAGTAGAACCCACTGGAAGCTGGGAGTCAGAGTCAGATAGATGGTGGGAGAGAGAGGATGCTCAGGTCAGGCTCATGAGTAAAAGTTGTTCTTATTGGTTTGTGGGAAGGCTAAAGGAATGCTGTGGCTTTCTATGCTGTTGTGTCTTATCAACTTCTTTGCTACTATGATGGAATCGGCTTATTGGTTTTGGGATTTGGTTTTCTGGTGTCTGAATAAATGTTTTGTTCCTTTCTTATATATAGAGAACCTGTTGTATTTTGTGATCGAGGACTATGCAGGTCTATTTATAGTGATCGTTGGTGCTGTAAATATTGCATCGGCACTACAAGGCAGAGCTTCTGATATTTACTATTTGTAGGTTGTGTGACATGGCGCAAATCATAACATCTCCCTTTCTTAATCTATAGGGAGATGGACTGGATGGCTTCTAAGAGCTTTTTCAGCTCTAGATCTAAGAATCAAAATATTTTTTTAACATGAATGATTTTGGGGAAAAACAAACAAATCCTAAAAACTTGAAAAAAAAATATCAGGCCATGTCCACATTTTACTTTGCAATTACCTCATAGGGTTGATAAAGAAAATGTTTGAAACCGTTATTCTTTTTGTATTTCTCTGTTCTGGGGTGGTAGTAAATCCCAAACCCAAGCAGATGATTGTAAGCAAAGAGATTCATAGGAGTTAAAGGGAAAAGGAAGGGAAAAAGAAATACTAAGGATTTTGTGATAGGAAGTTAAAATAATGAAAAGACCATTGGAGTCAGGAGTCAGAGGATCATGGTTTAGATATAGAAGGGACCTTTGAGTCAATCAAGTCCAACTTCTTGTTGAGGAAAAAGAGGCCCATTGACAAGGGTGTGCTAGTAAATGCTTAACTATCGACTTTCTGGAGGAAAAAAAAAGTACCCAAACAACACTTTTAAGTTCTTTAGTCTAGAGCCTAGACAATAAATACAACAATAAATGAAACTTTTGTTGATTTCCTAGGTGTTTGTGTGTGCAATGAAAATTTAACAATTGTTTTTCTGGCCAGTTGGAGTTGGCCCTGCAGGTGTGGTTAAGTGATCTGCTCATGGTTACCTGGCTAGTCAGCCTCCTGGATTCTCATCCCGAGTCTATCTGTTTCTGGACCTTGGGCATTATTTTCCCTCTCTGGGCCTTAAATGATCTCACCAATATGATGAGTGGGCTGGCTTAGATGACTTCTAAGATCTCTTCCAGATACAAAGTCTGTAGTTCTGTGATTCTAAAGAACTCTGATCTGTGTTATGTGATTCTAGGGCCCCTTCTAGCTCTGACGCTCTGTGGTTCCATGACTCTGTAGTGTGGGAAGGCCTATATATGCCCTGGAGATAAGACCCTAGAAGTTTAAAACATGTACAAGTGGTGCTTCAGGCATCCCTCTCAGCTTCAGCTTCCTGGGTGGGGGGCTCTGCTCACCTCTGGGTCCTTGCCTTTCTCTAACTGACAAAGTCAGCCTCCTCATCACTTCCCTGCTTCTCTCTGACTTGGAAGCTACAAATGCAATTGCATTTTCTTCCTGCTAATGAGTTTGGTTGGCTAATCGGGGCTGCCATGTGACGTCAATGCCCAGCAGCCCCTGGACCTGAGGTAGGACACCTCTCTTCTGCTTGGCATTTCTCCTTCCCTCCTCTCCCCACCCCCCACTTTGGAAAGTGAAGAAGAGCCTGAGGGACAAGTGCATTCATCCTGTTCTATTGCAAACCAGCAAGTTTTGCCGACATGAACTTCTTCGATAAAAGCACCTTTTGTACTGTATTAATGTAAAAGTTTCATTTAAAAGACACCAGCTGTGGTCCTAGGCAGGTTTATTCATTTGGGACCTTTACAGGGTCAACTTAATACTTGACTACTGCTTATTATCCCATCAGTCTTCAGGGACAACCCATGATCTAATTGCCCAGCATTTATGTTGCTTGGCAACCATAAATAGAGAATAATAATCCTTAAAGGGACAGTGTAGAATTTCATGCCCCTGCAGTGAAGTACACTTCATTTCCCAGAACACCCTGTGTTTTTTAATTCAGTGAATAAAAATGTGTAATGAATAATTAATTATGTGCTTGGAGGCACAATAGCTGCCTACTTTTGAATATTCATCAGTGGCATTATTAATTCACTAGAAATCCCAAGGAGCAATGGGGTAAGCTTTTAGCTTAGCTGGAGGACTTAAAAGATAATTCTTTGCAACGTGAACAAAGTTTTTTTAAGCAGACTTTTCTGGGGAGACAACTTCTGTTTAATTTTCCTCTTTTGCAAATGTTCACTGCTGTATGCTTGTCCAGTCCATACATTAGAGGCAAGGAAGAGGGAGGGATAGCTTTCTGGTTAAGGAGAGAAGGACTGGCTGCCATTCACTTCCAGGAAAAGAAAGAAGAAGAGATCATGATGTTTTGGGCAGCCATGCTTGTGGAACACTTCTGGGAGAGATGCTAGCAAGGGAAACGTCCCAGTCATCTCCCAGTCTGCTTTCATGGGACATTAGAATTTTGGAACCGTAGAATATTGGACATGCAAAGGGTCTTTGAGTCACATCATCACAGACTATCAGAGCTAACAGGGACCTTAGAAGAGCAGAAAAGAGAACGGAAGACCTGCACTTAGTTCTTCATGCTCTCACTGTGTGTAGGGCCTGCTAAGGTTTCCCCTTTGCCTTGCTTTCACTCCTATCTCTCCAGCCTTTCTTATTCCAGTTGACATGAAAGTTGTTTTTTTTTTTACAAAGTTAATGTGAATAGGAAGGAGCATATAACTTTCTTAAGAGAGCATAACACTTTAAAATTAATATACATACTTTATTTGGCCTCACGGTTCAGGTTAGAGCAAAAACCAAGGTTAGAGGATTTATAGAAAATTGGTACTCAGGAAGCTAGTATGAGCAGTAGTGTTATTATAGGGTGCAGCAAGAAGGCAAAAACACAATCATATACATGCCTATGAACACTATTTGGCAATACAGAGATTTGATCACGTGCAGGACCAGGGTCACTCACACAAAGGAGATATATACACTGTAGCAGAGATCTTGTTGGGAATATACTATTAGAGTACCAAGATGGCAGATTTCATACTTTAAGGATGGACATGGTTACGAACAGATAATCAATGCCAGGTATGGGAAGGGAAGATTCCTAATCAGAGACAAATGTGGTAGGAAATTCCCCAGTTGCTAAGAGATACTCTGGTTGGGAGTTTCCTAATTAGGACCAGAAATTGAGTTAGGGTCTGAATCTGTAATGCAGGATCTCAGAAATGGGTGTTGGCCCACACCTGCAGCAGTCTACATGGAGCCAATGAGGAACTCACATGTTTGATGCAAGATCAGAATAAGTCAGGACAGTGGAAAAGTATAGGCTTTCACTGTTTATATGTTTATGGTTATTATGATTACTCAGTGTAAGGGACTCCACATTGGAGTCCTATTACCTCTAACTACAATATGAAACAATATATTTCAAATATCATAATTATCCTAATGTACTTACATTGTTGTTCCTTGTTATAGCACTGGGAGGTAGATAAGACAGGGACTGTTATTTCTATTTAAGGGTCTCAAGATCATTCTTTATGAGGATTGATTGAGGGAAATTAGGAATGTTTAGATTTGGGCAACAGTTACCAAACTTTTGGTCTCAGGAGTCCTTTACACTCTTAAAAATTATTACACTTTAAAAATTATTCAGGACCCCAAAGAGCTTTTGTTTATGGGAGTTATATCTATCAATATTTACCATAGTAGAAATTAGAACTTAAAATTTTCAAATATGTACTAATTTATTTTAAATAAAAATAAAGCTACTACATATTAACAAATAATTCTAGGAAAAATAATTATATTTTTCAAAACAAAAAATTAGTGAGAAGAGCGGCATTGTTTTACATATTTTTGAAAATCTCTTTTAATATTTGGCAGATAGCTAGATTCTCATGTCTGTTTCTACATCCAATCTGTTGTGATAATATGTTTTAGTTGAGGTGTATGAAGGAAAACCAGCCTCACACAGATAGAGAGTTGGAATAGTAAGAAAATAACATAGTATTCTTTAAAACATAGTTTTGGCTTTTCAGACCCTGGGGACTTCCAGGGGTTTTCAGACCACACTTTGAGAACCATTGGCCTAGAGAAGACATGGGGAGCAGCATTGCTTTTTTTAAGTATTAGAAGACAGTTGAGTGGTAGAGGGATTAGATTCATTCTCTTTGAACTGAGGACAGAATTAAGAGTAGAAGTTGGGTAAAAGTCACAGAAAGACAGATTTAGCCTTGACATAAGGAAAAAGCCTATAACATTAGTTATAGTTATAGCAATTATGCAGCTTCCCCAAAGTGTCATGGGTTGCTTGGCAGGTTGTGGGACCCTGGTCAGTTAGAGATCTTCTAAGCAAAGGCTGGTTGAATGCTTGTTGAGTACCTCATTTGAGTATGAGTTAGAGTAGATAGTGTCCAGGTTCCTTCCCACTTTCAGATTCTCTGGCTTTTAAACATAAGGAAAATGGACCTGGAGTGGGACAGTGACTTACCCAAAGTCATACAGCAAGTTAATTATTTGTCCTTCATTCTTGAAGAGAACCAATGACATCAGAAGGGTAATGTCTTGACTTGCAAGTGAATTGGATTTAAGTGAGGCAGGACTATGAAAATTCATCAGCCTTATTGTCTCTTCCAGAATCATTCAGAGTCCAGTGGCAAGACATAGGTCCAGACAACTGGGGATGGCCTTGGACTCAGTAATAATTAGAGTGGAGACTCAAACTCAGGTCCTTCTGGCTCTCTGTTTAACATTCTTTCTACTATGGTGACTCTGTTTCTTTTTTTTTTTTTTACAGAGTCGTGATGTATTTAACTTCTAGAAGAGCAATAATAGTAAATACATGACAACAGGTTAAGTTATTTTGTTCAGTGATTCAAACTTTTATACAACTTAATGTAAAATAGGGTATAGGGCCTCTGGAACTATTTATTGTAGGGATTTACATCCAAGAAGTGTTCATTAGATTACCTCTTAATTCAGGCTGAGATTGAAAGTACTATTTATATTTACCTTTCTTTCTTAGGAATATAAAATTGTGCTAATAATTACAATAAAAAAGTGAGTTCTGAAAATGAAGTAAACTCTACTAAACCTGGCTATTTTTTGTTTTTGTTTTTTCTCTCATTCTCTTCTGTTCAAGTAAGGGAGTAGATAAGTCATGAATAATGAATAAGGAGATAAGAGAACTGAAACTGGGAAAACAATTTACTGCAAAATATTTGCATATTTTATTAAAAGAAACTGTGCATAAAGCCCACAACAGGGCAGAATGATTTGTATTTTGATTTGATTTGTATACATTGTCCTTTTGGGGGGAATGATGGAAGATACTGATCATTGCACTATGTTTTCTTTACAGTTGTGGATTCCCTTTTTGCTACCTTTTGTGACAGGTCTCTTGAACTTTGGAGTAGCTGGTCCCTGATAAGGATCCTGGAGACAGTTCTGTAACTTCTGTGATGTGGAAATTCTCTTCTGAGGACCAATGAAGGAATCTTAGTTAGGGATCAATGCTTCCCTAGGCTACTGGGCTATAGCTTATCTCCTCCAGACTGATGACCCAGTTGGATAGTTCTTTGTCTGCCATCCCCCAGATCAAAATGGTACATCTTCTGCACTGGTGAGGATAGCATGGGATGGTGACACAGATCAATTTTCTGAGCTGTCTGGCAAGAGTTTGGTTAAAACGAGAAGAAATGATTGGTTCAGTCCAGAAATATTATAGGGATTAAGGGGGGGGGGCAGTAATCACCCTGAGTCCTGTGCTCTGATATCTGGGGATATATCCAACTGCCTATTAGACATATCAAATTGGATATCTTGAACACATATTAAACTCAATTTATTAAAAACTGAACTTATAATCTTTTCCCCCAAAACTCTCCCTTCTTCCAAACCTTTCTGTTACTTTCAAGGACACTACCGTCCTCCCAGTTCCCCAGGCTCACAACCTAGTTATTATCCTTGATTCCTCATTATTTTCACCCATCCCCACCCCATAGTCAATCTATTGCCAAAGTCTGTCAATTTTACCTTTGTAGCATTTCTCCAATATACTCCCCTTTCTCCTCTGAAATGCTACTACGCTGGTCCAGACCCTTATCTCCTGGACTATTAAAATAGCTTGCCAGTTGTTCTGCTTGCCACAAATCTCTCCTCTCCCCAGTCCATCTTCCTCTCAATGACCAAAGTGATTTTCCTAAAGCACAGGTCTGACAATTTCACACCAGCCTCCCTCCCACTCACCCTTCTCAATCAATCCATTGCCTCCCTATTGCTTCCAGTATTGAATATAAAACTCTGGCATTCAGAGCCCTTCATAACCTCTCCCGTCACCTTTTCAGTCTTTTTACATCTTATACACTCCATTGTACTCTTTGTTCCAGTGACACCAGCCTCCTTGCTACTTTGTAACTATACCCTCTATCTCTAAACTTTGGACATTTTTACTGGCTGCTCTCCATGCCTGGAATATTTTCCCTCTTCATCTCTACCTTCTGGCTTCCCTGGCTTTCCTGGCTTCCTTTAAGTCCCAGCTAAAACGCTACTTTCCATAAGAAACCATTCCCAACCCCTTTTTATCCTGTATATTTCTTGTTTGTCCATAGATGTTTGTGTGTTGTCCCCCCACTAGACTGTGGGCTCCTAGAGGGCAGAAACCCCCTGTTGCCTTTCATTGTGTCCCCAGCATTTAGTAGAGGGCCTAACTCTCTGCAGGTGCTTAATAAACGTTTATTGACTAACTGACTGGGCCTCTCGACAGTGACTCTTGAAGAGAATGGATGAGGAAGTGGAGATTTCTTCAACCCACGCCAGAGATGACCTAATATTTCTTTATGCAAAATTAATCGGTAAACTTCTACCTTCCTCCCCTACTAAAGCCAAGGGGCAGAACTGCCCTTCTCCACTTCCTCCAATCAAACCCCTCCCTACTCCACCATATTTTGCCCACATTAATCTGATCATTTGTGCCATATCCCACTTTAAGGAGGACCTTGATTTTTTAAGGAGGATCTTTAACTTCATTTTACCTGGTTCCAATTATTGAGGGTGGGGTGTTGAAAGGAGGATGAGGGTGAGGGTATACATCATTTTCCTTCCTTCTCCACCACTTCAGGAATAATTCTTGGTCCCAGAGCCCTTGAAACAACTCTGGTTCAGCCTTACATTAATAAATTTACCACTAAATATATCATTCCAGGAAACTAGAGCAAGGAAGTAAAGCATTCATACAATTTGCACCTATTTGACTTCCATTCAATTCAACAAATAATAGCTTACATTTCTCTAGTGATTTCAAGCTTACAAAGACTTTCCTCATAACAACAAACATTTATTAAACATCTATTATGTGTAAGACCCTCTGGTAGGTTTTGGGGAATACAAAGACACAGATTCTATCCTCAAGGGGTTTATAGTCTAGTAGGAGAAGAGAAGGCTGTAATACAAAACAGAACATAAGTGCATTTGTAGGGATCCTGAAAGGGACGAATTTAGGAGGATTTTTTGGAGGAAAAGTCACTTCCAGCTGGTGCCAGCAGAGAAAATTTTTTGAAGGAGTGGCAATGCAGTTAGGTCTTAAAGGATTGCTAGGGTTTTAGTTGGGGGGGGGGGTCAATATTAACAGAGGATCAAAGGTTCAGTGTCCAGGAAAGCAGAGAGACATATTTGGATATTAGATATCAGATACAAGATTTGTAGTGAGGTTTTGAGGAGACTGACTCCTTTGAGGGCAGAGAGAGAAGCTTCTCAGAGCCTACTTCATTCCTCTCCAAGCTTCATTCCTGACTCTCCCCTGGACTTTGTCCACAATGCCCCCCAAATTTCTCTACCTTAGAAAATTACTCTAGCCCTGAATTTCATACACTGGAAATACCTTCTGCCCTGTGGGCCCTCTCTCTGATTGGCCAGTCCTTCCAGAACTTTTATTTTAATGAGACCACCCAGGCCATCCATGTCTTCATTCCTTCTAGGCTACAATCCTGACTTTCCAGGTCTTTTTTTTTTTTTTTTTGAGGAGGAAGGCAGGGCAATGGGGTTAAGTAACTTGTGCAAGGTGACACAGCTAGTAAGTATTAAGTGTCTGAGGCTGAATTTGAACTCAGGTCCTCCTGACTCCAGGGCTGGTGCACTATTCACTCCACCACCTGGCTACACCTTCCAGGTCTTTATCTACAATGCCCCCATGCTAATTCTTTTATCTCAACTCTTCCTGCCACCCCATTTTGAGACCAGGGCCTGTCTTTCTACTTGTATTTGTTTTCCCAGTAGACTCTTAGCACAGTGTCTGGGATCTGGGAAGTGCTTAACAAATGTTTATGGACTTGACTTAGTTACACGAGTTTCTGGGAAATGTCCCAAATGGTCCCAGTGTTTGTTTGGGAGTAACTGAGAGGCTATCATGAGGAGAAGTGTATTGCAACACAGGGGAAGGAGAGGACCCTGAGAGCATGACTTGAAAGGGAGAGAGCCCCTGTTGCTGCTGCCAAGTCAGGCCCACCTACATGGAGCAGGTATGCTTAAGGGTCAGAGGAAAGAAGGGCAGCTGGCCATAGCTGGTGTGGAGCCCAATCAGGCTGCACAGCCGTGGCTGGCTTCTGCATCCATTGAGACAGATGCGACAGGCAAGGCTAAATCAGGGGGTGTGTCCGATTGATGGTGAACTCGCCCCTGACTGAGAATTCATGCAGATGGCAAAGGGCTTCTTTCCTCTTCCTATCTCCCTTTTTGTCTGAAATAAGGGATGTATTATCTGGAGGTCCCCCCCACCTCCCCTGCCCTGTTCTTTATAATAGTTTACTTGCTGTTTTCATTAGTATCCTAGATAGCCAGTTTAGATAAAGATAAAGCATCCTGGCTTCTTGGTGGTGTGCTTCATTATCCGTAAAGGGAAGTGTAAAGAAAGTGAGCAGTGACTAATATGTGTTATAGATGTGTGTACATATATATAATATGCATATGTATACATGTACACATATGTATATACACATATATACACACATGTATATAAAAGATCAGAGGCATAAACCTTCAGTCTAAAGTGCTAGGCTTCAAACTTGGATGGGGCTTGGAAATGAAAGTAATCTTAATGATACTGATTTGTTAATTTTTAAAAATATTTCAAAGGAGGTAAAGCTGGATCTCGGATTCTTTTTTGTCCTCAGCTGCCATTGCTGTATGATAGGGGTCTGAGTTATTGGGTAACATTGTTTCCTCCAATATTTCATCCCTTTCCCCTTCCCCTCCCCCCTACATGCACAGAGAAAATTCTTTGGAGTAGTAGCGTCAAGGCCCATGACTAGAGAGTAGAAATTGCCCAGTGAAAGGACAAAGGCAGTGCCTGCATGCAGCTGCTAATGCCCACATTCCAAAAATGGGTGCCAGAGGAGGGAATAAATGCCTCTTCCTTTTGCCATCACCTTTACCTTTCCAATCCAGACAGGAAATCTAGACATGCTAAGAGATGAAATAAATGAACTGATCTCATTACATTCCTATATTGAGCCTCCAATCTGACAATCAGACAATTTGCCATAGTAGCTAAACTCAATGGTTAGACAAGAGAGTTGTAAAAAAAACAAACCACAGAACTCACCTTAAGCAAAAAGGAAAGCAAAAATCATTTTACTTTGAGCTTCAGAGAGTGTTCTAGTTTTGTGTTTCTGCCAGTTCTACTAAGTACCTGCAGCTCCAGGCATTTTCTCTTGCTGTCCCCCCTGCTAGGAACACTCTTATTCTGCATCTGCCTGCTGGCTTATGTGGCTTCCTTCAAGTCCCAACTAAAATCTTATTTTCTATAGGAAGCCTTTCACAACCTCTCTTAATTCTAGTGCCTTTTCTCTTAATTATCTCCCATTTGTTCTGCATATAGTATATTTTGCACATTTGTTTCTTTGTTGTCTAGCCCATTAGATTGTGAGTTCCTTGAAGGCAGGGACTGTCTTTTGCCTGTTTTTGTATCCCAAGTGTTTAGTATAGTGCTTGGCCTGTAGTAGGCACTTAATCAATGCTTATTGACTGACAGCTGTACAGTGTGTTGGCTGGTGTTTTAGAGGAAAAAATGAAAACCAGAGGAAGGTATTTCTACTCTGCAGGTTATAAGGGGGGGAAAATTCAAGAAAGAATGGGAGAAATTCTTTAAAAAGAAGACAAAAAATAAATGTAGAAAGATAAAAGAGGATTCTCACCTGTGCCAGGTTGGAAGGTGGAAGAATGTGGCACAGAGAACAAAGGCAGGAGGACCACTGAACACTGAGAGCTCTGTAAAATGCATAAGATTTATCTATAAAGAGAAGTAAGGATGGTGAGAGGGACCATATGTGCAGGAAACAGATTCTTGTGCTCTGAGGACTGCTGATGTGGATTCGGGAGGAATTAGAAGTGACTCATTGGGAGTGAGGCCCTCTAATAATGATTTGAAGGGAGAAAAGAATATTGGTAGTTGTTGACTCCCTGCTGAGGGAGGCTACTTAGGCAGCTATCTGTTTGCTTGGAATCAGAATAATCTCTAATTTAATGGAACTCTAAGATTTGCAAAGCACTTTGCTCAACATCAACCCTGTGAGCTAGGTTAGTGAGAGTATGATTTTTTTTTTCATTTTGAAGATGAAGAAAAGGAGTCTCAGAGAGGTAAAGTGACTTGTCCATGATCACACTGCTAGTAAGGGTCTGAAGTGGGATTCAAGCCTAGGTCTTCTGATTACCAAGTCTGGGTGCTCTAGTCACTACACAAACCCTGTGCACAAAAGACTTGTGTTCTCTCCCTTATTAGTTATGTGACCTTGAGGATGGGATGTTACTTCATCTCCCTTCATCATTTCCACCAGCTGCTCTGCTTGGTTTTGACTTCAGGAACATTCCTGCCTTCCCTTGGATAAGCTCATCAGCACAAATCTCATTATCGTAGACTGCTTTAGCTTTGGTACTCGAACACTTCCTCCTTGCTTTTCCCCTCCTGTTTGGAACCTTAGAGGGCAGAACAAAAGAACTCCTTGCAAACCCTCCCTTTATGAAGGGAGAGGGTGGGGGCCACTTTCCAGCTTTCTTTTCTATATTATTTTCACCCATCATAAGCTCCTTGAAGACTGGGACTCTCTCTTCTTATTCTCATCTGTATTCCCAGCACTGCTTGGCCACAGGTCCTGGCACCTAGTAGGGTGCTTAACAAACGTTTATTCACCACTGACTCTGAACCACAGTTAGCTGTAAAATGAAGGGAAAATATGTATCTTTTCCTAGCTCAAACCTGTTGTGATGATACAATAAAATGTTTGTAAGACATATTTTTTAAACCATAGAGAATTATAAAAATTGACTACTTTATGAGAGTAAATTTTGAGTAGTAGAAAGAACTTTGGATTTGAAGCCTAAAGGACCTGAATTCAAACACCAACATAGCTATTCCACCTCTGTAATTTTGGGTAAAACACATAACCTTTCCAGTTCTCAGTTCCCTCTTATCTAGGATAAAGAAGGTTGCTGGTCCAACTCTAAATCCTATACACCAATACACCAATGATTTATAAATTGTGAGTACTCCTTTTACCTATATATTGTAAACCACTTATGCCTTTCCGTTATTAAGCACCTACTATGGACCAGGCACTGTGCTAAGAGCTAAGGATACAAAGAAAGGGATAAGCCAGTCCTGGCTCTCAAGAAGCTGACAGTTTAATGCCTGAGTAAATGAACTGCTGTGGCCAAAAATAGAATCATTTCTAGGCAAAAATTCTGGTGATTTGAACTGCTCCAAATTTAGACTAATCCTCAGATGACAGGCACTTAGCCCATCACCAGGGACCACACCCCAAGCCTTCCCAGCTTGAGGTCCTGCCAGAACTTGTTCTCTGCTGGTATCACTTTTGAATACATAGGATCATCTCCTTACCTTACTGAGGCAAGGAAAGAAAGAACATGAATCAAGAAAATTATCATCATTTTTTGTTATTAGTTGTTAGTTGTTATACCTTAAAAATTTCTGTATCTCTCTTGTGTAGGGCTTTAAGGTTTGCAAAACATTCTATAAATATTATTTTATCCTCACAACAACCCTAGGAGTTAGGTGCTATTATTATCCCCATTTAAGGAGGATACGGAGATTAAGGCAGCTGAGGTTACGTGACTTGTCCAGGATCACACAAATACTTAATGGGATATAAGATGTTCCTGCCCATTGCTAGGCTTCACTTGGAGCCCATTAAGGGAAGCTTGCTTAGGGGAGGCTTGCTTGTAGGAAGGCTTTCACACCTTTTGATAATTTCTAATTAGGCACTGAGTCAGGAGGGTTGTGATGTCTTCTGGCTCTGAGCTGTATATATACTCTGAGTTGGCATTTTGCTTTGGCGGCTTGCTTATAAGAAGGATTTTGTGATTCTCTGGTCAAGATTCTGCACAGTCATATATTCAGAGCTTCTCCAGCTGCTCAGATGTAAAAGCTCTCTCGATCCAGGGATATATGTAAAGAGTACAGTTGATTCAGGCAGTCAGAGCCCTGTCTGTTGGTCTTTATTTCTCTGCTTGTATTTTCTCTGAAGTTCAGGGTGCTGACTTATCCCCTGAACTAGTGAAAGTAACTAAAAAAGATTGTTGACCCCTTAAACAGCTATCTTTCCTAGTAAAACAGATCTAAGAACCTGTGCTAGCAGCTATCCTGGGTATGCCAGTGTGGTTGCCTCTACAGTCTCTGAGGCCAAATTTGAACTCAGGTTTTCTTGACTTTAGATCCAGCAGTCTATCCACTGAGCCACCTAACAGCTTAGTTATAAGTGTTGGTTGAAGTTCTGGGAGCATATGAGACTGCTAAGGAAGAGAATATAGAGAAATGAATAGCCATGAAAGGAGACAGATAAGAGGCAGTCAGGAAAGGTGACAATACTGTGTCATGGAAGCCAAGGACATTTAGAAGGAAAGCGTGGCTAATGATGCTAAATGCTGCAGAGAAGTCAAGAAAAATGCAGATTGGCTTTTGAAAGGGTAGTTTTTGCTAGAGTAGTGGGAGTGAGGGGAGAAGTGATATTACAAGGGTCAAGGACTAGTCTTTCAAGTAGAATGATAGGATTAGTGGCTTAAAGGGGTAGCAGAGTCAAGGTAAGGTAAATCTGAGCTTGTTTGTAGACAGACAAAAGGGAAAGCTCCAGTGTTTTAAAAAAGACTGAGGATGCCTGAGAGTGGGGATGATTGAGGGAACAAGATTCTGATGGGTGTGGGGGGGGATGAAGGTGATGGCATAGATGGAGAAGTTTGCTTGGGTGGGAAGGAAAGAAGGTGGGAGGATGTCTCTGGGACTGGAGAGAAGGAGAGGATGAGGGAAAACACAGGAAAAAGAGCTCCCATAATGGTTTCTCTCTTCTCGGTAATGTAGAAGAATATCATAAGGTTTTCTTCTGAAAGTGAAGAAGATAGACACAGACTTGAAGAAACGTAGCTTGAAGAAAGAGGAAAAAGCTTGGAAAAGCTGCTGTAGAAAATGTCATATGGAAAGTACAGTAAGTGAATGAGAGACTTTTGGCCAATGCCAAAATATGCTAGAAAAAGTACTAGACTTTGCAGTCAGGGGACTAAGGATCAAATTCTGGGCTCACAACTTGTAGACTTAAGCAATTTGCCTAACCTTTCTGGGCCTTAGGTTATTCATCCACAAAATGAATACTTTGGAAATGATGATCTCAAGGTTCCTTTCCATCTCTAAATGGGGAGAAGGGAAATGAGCATTTATATAGTGCCTACTATGTGCCAGGTGTTATGTAGTGCCTGCTATGTGCCAGGTGTTGTGCTAAATGCTTTTACAAATAGTATCTCCTGCTGTTATTACCCCCATTTTACAGTTGATAAAACTGAGGTAAACAGAAGTTAAGACACTTGCCCAAAGTCATGCAGCTAGGAAATGTCTGAGGCTATATTTGAAGTCAGGTCTTCCTGACTCCAAGCCTTGCACTCAGTCCATTGTGCCACCAGCTGTTTCCAAGTCTGTGACTCTATGTTTCTCTGATATTTAATAAGTTATATAGCATGACTTTATAGTGGTCCCAGTCACTATGGTCATGTGACAGTTTCTTGCGATGCTGGGTAGAGAAAAGAAAGGTGGAGATGTTGGAAGGCATAAATTATCCAGGATTAGCCTAGCATCCATGGTTGAAGATCAAAGGGAGAAAGTACTCTATAGCAGTGATGAGCCATTCATTGAAATGACTCACCATGGGTTCCTAGCTGAATAGGGAGATAAATGTATTCAGAGGGTAATGATGGACTAGGAGAATAGGGACTGGAGGCTAGTCTGAGGGTGAACAGTAGGCTCCATCAGAGTGAGAGAATGGAAGGATGGGGGTTTTGTTTAAAGAGGGAGCATTTTAGAGTTTAAATCTTGGATATGGAACAATTTTGATGTATGGTCATGCCTATGGTGGGGGAAGAGAAGCAGAAATGATAGTTGTTGGAGTTGAATAGTGAGGTCAGGAAGCCAGAAGGGCCAATCACTGCATGTTGAAGTAACTGAGGATAAGAGAAGAATCGGGCTATATGTTGAAGTGATTGAAGTGAATTGAAATTATATTGGGGAAGTAGGTAGATGATAGAGATAAATGGGTGAAAAGTCCTATACGAGAGAAATTATTGAGATGGTGGCAAAACAACTTGTAAGTGGTGGTGGTAGGTGTAGGTAGGAAAGGATAAAGATGTCTTTCTTATTGGAGAGAATTTCTAGGGATGCAGTGTTGTCAGAAGGAAGTGAGTTTTCAGTTATGGCAAGGTAATGGAAGGAATGATGGCAGAATAGGGAATGATATAGGGGTTATTTATTCACAATACGTTGATGGTTCCACAGGTACCCCAGAAAAAGTGAATAGAAAGGAAGCAAAGGGTGAAATGCACCTGGAAAGAATCAGAACTCACAGGACATGAACTCATAAGGGATGAGAATAAGGAGAGAGGATATGACTCCCAAGATGATATTTGGGAATGAAGAGAAATAGGATGCTGGGAAGCAATCTAGAGGAGAAATCTTTCAGGGTCCTGTGACCTCAAATAGAGGCATAATTGAGAAAATAGGAAAGAAAGCATTGTCAAGGATAAACATACTGCTGACATTGACATGGAGTTATTTCCCACCCCCTACGTATTCTCTGTGTTCAAGACCTCAGGCAGTTCATGTCACAGCCTGTTACAAAATGTTTTCCCCAGGAGCATAGACATTTAGGGAGCCATCCAGGTAGCTAGATTCTTCATTGTTGCCTTGCTTTGCCATGAAGGGATCTCACCTGATGTCTCCACCTTCAAACACATGTTGCTCTGCTACTGCAGATGGGTCAACTCAAATACTGAACTAGAGGGTCACCTGTCCTCACTTTTGTAGACTTATCAGCAGGTAGCCTCAAAGTGAGACTCATTAAAGCTATTGATAATAACTGCTACTTTTCTGTTCTCTCAGATCAATTGTGGTATCAGTGATTGTAAGACAAAGTTTGGAGAAGATTTAAAAGCTTTAAATAGCTGAGTTTTCTCATGTGTTGAACTAACCAGCCTTCAAGTTCCAATGGGAATGATGACTTGTAGCTTCCACCAATTTGATTCCCTGGGTTTTACCATGGACAGCAGCTTTACTGGCTTCTGGTGATGGTAAATGGACTAGTGTAGCACCCCCAGATATGACTTGCTTTCCCAACTGAGAAGCCAGTCTCTGGAGAGAAGGGGCTAAGTCTAACCTGCCTCACATTCTCCTTAGTTACTCGTGCTGATCTGGGCATACAGCAGACTTCAAGAGTCTGGGATTTGAAAACAGGTCTGGGAATAGTAGCTAAGACACAGTGGCCAAGCTCAAAAGCCTGGGTTTCAGTTGTCTTCGATACCATGGAAGCTGTGGTAGGATAAATTTCTGTAAGTTATGTCAGGGAAAATTTAGCTTTAAGCTAAAAATACTGCCAGCCAGTATTCACTGTAGTGAACGCAAACAGAATGAAATGTTCTTTTCTTGGAACAAGCAAGTGCCTCCAACTTGTCTGGATCGGTGCTTCTGATTTACTGATGTCATTTTACAGAGTTCCATAGATCAGGTCAGGTCAGATCTTTATTGCTTTGGGCCAAAGCCTGTTGCAAAATCACAGTTACATGAAGCCAGAGGGGATATATAAATCACAGGAACTTGCTGGGAATGAATTATAAAGTGAGCCTCTAATTGGTTGCTGCAGTCCTTGACGTGAAGTCTAATGGCAAAAGTACTGGTTTTGGGATTCAGGATACCTGGGTTCCAGACCTGACCCCATCATTTATGTGACCATGGTAGCCATTGTGTTGACTCAATTTCCTTATCTAATATTATTATTAATCATTATCAACAAGCATTTATTAAGCACCCACTATGTGCTAGTTCTATACTAGGCACTGGGGGTACAAATAAAATAATCCTTATTGAAAATCTATATTTGAATGAGGAAGACAAGAAATACCTACATTAGAATGTACATAATAAATTCAAAGAAATGCAAGGCAGGGAGAGAGGGAGGGCATTTGGAGTTGGGAACATAAAGAATGGTTTCATGTAAAAGTTGGTATTTGAGTTGAAGAAAGATAGGGATTCTATGATGCAGAGATAAGGAAGGAATACATTATAATTATGGGGGATGGCCAGTACAAAGGCATGGAGATTGGGGTGTCCCATGTAAGAAACAGAGAAGGACAGCTTTGGATTGGTTCCAAGTTGGAAAGAGTTTTAAAAACTGAACACAGGTGTTTATATTTTATCCTAGAAGCAAAAGGGAGCTATTGGAATTTATTGAAAATAAGAGTGACATGATTAGATTTGTGTATGATGGGGAGTGGAGGGCCAGTTTTCAGAGTGTATGTGTGGAGATCCTGTTGTCAGTCAATGTGGGATATTTGGTGAGCCTATTTTTGGAAGTGTGTGATGATGTGTAAAGACCCTGCCTCTGATTCAGAGTGAACACAGGTATCTTAGGATCATTTTTTGGTTACTATGTGGTAAAGAAAAAGCACACACACACAACCCCATTTTTAAATTGGCAACTAAAACAGAAACAAAGATACATGCAAAAGGCTTCTCTACAGAAACTCAATTTTCTCTTTCCCAATGTCAATCAAGATGAGAAATGTAATAAGTCTCTGGGAGGGTGGGGAGAAAGAGGGAAAGAAACAGAAAGAGAGAGAGAGAGAGAGAGAGAGAGAGAGAGAGAGAGAGAGAGAGAGAGAGACGGACAGAGAGAGAGAGAGAGAGAGAGAGAGAGAGAGAGAGAGAGAGAGAAAGAAGGACAGAGAGAAAGAAAAGGAGAGAGAGAAACAGAGACAGAGACAGAGAGACAGAGACAGAGACAGAGAGATAGACACACAAAGACACAGAGACAGAGAGAGAGAGAGACACCGAGACAGAGCTTGGACCCCTACCTCCCTGTCAAGGCCACTTTGTAGAGTATTCCATCATTAATGGATGACTTTGCTGCCTTTTCTGTCCTTGTTGTGTTTATTCTGTCTCGATCCTAGGGGAAATAGTACTAGAGACAGAATGACCTTGTAAGCTTGGAAAGGTTGGAAGAGCCAGAAGGGGTTGCCAACCTAGTGAGCTATAGCTGTAGTCATTCATGAAGAGTGAACTGCTCATCCCAATCCTGCAGAGGATTTGCCTGGCAACCAAGGCACCATATCCTACAAGTGAGGATACCACTCATCCATGGCAGATCTGGAAGTGAATTGGTGGTGGCAGGGATGTTTGTAGTAGCCACTTTAAGTTTGAGCCCACTCTACCCAGGGCCTGAGGTGGTAGAAGGGAGAGAGAGTGTTGTGTCTGTTCTAGGGGAATTTGTTTGTATTTTTGTTCTTGCTCCTTAGTGGATAATCTTTTTGTAAAAGTTAATGACTGCTAATTGCTTAACAGTGATATTATGGAAATAGCAAATTATAATACCAAAGAGATACTAAATGACACTAGTAAATGATACTGGGGAAAAACATAACAGAATGAGGTCTTCAGGCAATCAGTGGCATTTAAATGAACCTCATTGCTCTTCATGGGGTACCCCTAGAATCCTGAGAGGGAGTTATAGCCCATGAACTCTGAGGACCTAACCTATAATTTGTGTTTGGGTTGGGAGAGTAAGTCCAGAGTCTTGCTTCATGTACTTAAGGAAAAAAGCAAATGCAAAGCAAGATTTGAGGCAGGGACACCAATTAGGAGGCTATTGCAATAATCTAGGCAAGAGGTGATAAGGACTTAAACTGAAGTGGTAACTGTGTGAGTAGAGAAAAAGGGTTGGATGGAAGAGATGTTATAAGTATAGAAACAGCAAGATCTGGCAGTTGATTTACTGTATGGGATGAGGAAGGAATGAGGATTCAAAAGTAAAGCCAGGTTACAAATATGGGAAACTAAAAGGATCTTCATCAGAAATAAGGAAGTTTGGAATAGGGATGCATTTGGGGTATATGTGGGGAAAGATAATAAGTTCAGTTTTAGACATATTTAGTTTGAGATATCTCTGGGATGTTTAGTTTGAAATATCTCTGGAAGATGTTTTGAAATGTCTAATAGGCAATTGGTAATGTGGACTGAAGCTCAGGGGAGATATGAGCTGGATATATAAATCTGTGGATCATCTATGTAGAGATGATAATTAAAATTATGGGAGTTGATGAGATCACTGAGCAAGAATATGGAGGTAACTGTGGGGAACAGCCACAGTCAGGGGACGTGATATGGATGATAAATCAACCAAGGAGACTGAGAAATTGGGCAGGAGGAGAACTAGGGGAAAGCAGTGTCATAAAGTCCCAGAGATGAGAGAATGTCTTGAAGAAGAGCAAGTCATCACCAATGTCAAGTGCAAGAGATGGTTCAAGAAGAAAAGAAACAGTAATTTATCAAGTGCCTACTATGTGGCAGGTGCTGTGCTAAGCACTTTACAATTAACATCTCATTTGATCCTCACAACAACCCTGGGAGGGAGGTGCCCATCATTACCCCCATTTTACACTTGAGGAAACTGAGGCAGACAGGTTTAGTGACTTGCTCGGGGTCACACAGCTAATAAGTGTCTGAGGCAGATTTGAACTCAGGTCTTCTTGACTCCAGACCCAGTGCTCCATTTACTGTTTCACTTGCCTCTAGGATGAACATTAAAAACTCCATCAGAGTTGGCAATTAAGTGATCATTGTTAGCTTTCAGCTCTCTCTTGAAGGAAGAGAGGAACTCTTTAAAATAGAGATAAGGAGAGAGAACATTCCAAGCATGGAGATGACCAGTGTAAAGGTGTGAAAACAGGAGATGGAGTGTCCTGTGAAGGAACAGAGGGGTGGCCAATTTGGTTTGATCACAGTGCCATAGGGGGAGTAATGTACAATGAAGTTGTATAGGCCAAGACCAGGTTTGAGGACTTTAAGCTAGACAAAAGAGGCTTTATTTTTAGTCCAGAAGTATTAAGGAGTCACTGGAATTTATATTGAGTAGTTGGAGTGACACAGTTG